>CM076397.1:10399607-10614607 GCA_038363315.1 Mugilogobius chulae | reverse complement strand
GTACAGTATATAGCAGTCGTATGACCAGTTCTCAATCAAAATGTGATCTGGTCAGACAGGAGCAATAAAGCTGTGGTTCACTTTGATAACCTCTTTTTAGTGTGTTTGATGAGTGGGGGGTCTGGGGAACTTCCCCCTGAGAATTTTGAAAAATGAAGTCAAATTTGGTTTCAAGTGGCTGAAGAACATGAGAACAAAATCATGTTTTTAGAGTTTTTACCTCAGGCTGTTGAACTAAAATCAAACTACTGTTGAGCTTATTTTGTAAAAATATATGCTTAACATCTGGTTAAACAGCCAATTGAAAAAACGATAACTGAGATATGAGGGGGGTCTGGAGGTCCTCCCTGTTAGATTTTGGATGTGAGTTTTTGCAATCTGGGTTTGCAGATCCTATGTTTTTTAGCAGTTTTACTTTTTTGTTTGTTTGTTTGTTTTAAAGGAACCGTATGTAAGATTTTGATGTCAGATTTCATAAACATGACCTATATGTGCCCAAAGATACAAGGTCAACATGTCCAAATATACTATTATTTTTACTGAAAGTCAATGTAATTCTGAGGTATTCTTAATTTAAAAAGCAATGGACATGATGTCCCTTTGTTGATGTTTACATTTATTATCCAATCAGAAAGCAGAATAAGCCTCACATGACTCTCTCATTTGGGTTGCCAGTTTGGTTTCTTAGAAGCTGAAGTTAATTTTGAGTCAGTAATCAGTAGCTTCCTATCTTCAATGTATGAGCCATTTTACACTCTGGCAACCCATGTTCATTTGTGATTGTTTTACCTTTCTAAAACCACTAGTTACATCTACATACGGTTCCTTTAAACTAGCTTACACATAAGGCCTTTTAGAGTCGACTGTGCACATTGCAAACATCTGTTTTTTCTGTTTGTGCACATTTTATTATAGGGCCCAATAATTTTCCAGGAAAACATTTTATTTTCCATAACATTTGGCTGTCTGTTTTCTCATTTTCCATGTGTTTTCTATGACTGGAAAATAGGCTAATCATTTTCCAGGTTTTCCAGGGCGCGTGGCAATCCTGCGTTTAGTGAATCCAAATGTGGGAGACGTGCCTAAATCTCTGCATGTCTTGCCCTTGTGTGCGAAAACTAAGGCTACTCTACCAATTTAAGCTAAAAGTAGAAAATCTATTGTTGTTTGTTGGGACTTACAGCAGCAGCGAGGAAGAGTGAGTCGTCGGAGAAGCTGAGCAGTTGTATGGAGTCTTTACAGAGATCGAAGCCCTGCTCTGGGTCGCTCTGCAGAGAACTGGAGTCAAGGATGTGAACAGAACCAGAACTGAAGCCCACGGCCAAAAGAGAACCTGCAGAAACAACACATGTACATATAAACTGAGCCCACAGACAAGTACGTGACACAAATCTCACCTGCACGATCATACGTGATGCAGGAGATGGGCTGCTGCGCTGAGAACTTTCTCCGGGCCACGGTGAGTTTGTTGGAGATGTCTCGGACTCGGAGCAGGCTGCCGTTGTTGCCCGTCACCAGCAGGGGGCGTTCTGGGTGGCAGCACAGGGCCTGGACGGGCTCTGGCTCCTCCTCCAGCAGCTTGTGAACTTCGTTTGTCTCGGCGTTCACGTGAAGCACAGACGAACCACAGGTCGACACGATGAAATTTCTACAACAGAGGAAGAGTTTAGAATGTTCTTCTATTCACACGGCAGAATATTTACCTCTGAAGCTCATAATAAAGGTAATGTAATAATTCCGTTTGAATTTTCCTTCCTGTAATTCTCCAAACTCTTTTGTCCTCATGTAATTCTAGTCCTGTGTGAATGTGTCTGTCTGTGTTTTCAATCCAACAACAACGACTCTACGGCTTATTTTACCTTCAGATTTGAACTTAATTATTATTACTATTCACCACAGATCATTCTCCAATCAAACTTGTTTTTCTACAATTAAAAAGCTAAAAATTATATGTTGTTATGGCAACAGTTTGTGGAGAAGATAAATGGTGTTTGTTAAAGTTTGGACAGAGCTGAAAAGTTTGGATGGAGAGACTTTATCACCGTGAATTGAGAGAGTGAAATCTGATGATGTGGATGTTATTCTGATTGACGATCAATACAACGTGATCAGAGGCACATGAATGAAGAAAAAGTGTTTTGTCATAAATCAAATCATATGTGTCGCCGTTTCAGAATAAAGTCTGGAAAAACAAGACAATTGACCTTTCGCCGAGCCCCGCCCCCAAACGGCTCTTGTCCAATCAAACATTGTAGCAACCGTTGCTATGTAAATATGGTCCGTCAAATCTTGAGCTCCAAGCAAGATGGTGAAGCGATGCGCCTATGGTTTATGAAAAGCGGACCGGAGATACCCCGAAATATTGACCGGAGGAGTTGTGTTCTTTCCATTTCTAAAGCCAAAAAGAACTGGAGCGATGCTACAATGAATTAAACAGAGCGGGCGGCTCGGGACAGCTCCTCTACCAGCAAAATAAATGGAGAAAATGTCTGCTCAAAGGTAAAACTAATGCTTAATTATAGCTGTAGGCTTACTGTGTTATTAGCTCTAGAGGCAAGAACACAAACTAGACTGAAGTTATACCATGACGAGGATATAACGGCAGAAGTTACGCTCTAAGCTGCTAAGTTAGCGAGCCTCTTAGCTTTAGCCAACACTGGTAGGTTTAGCTCGCTAACATAGCCTCGTAAATGAACAATATTCTTGCAATAGAGAAAAATAGACCTTAACATATGAACTCAAACTTACCCGGCAGTGAAAGAGCAGGACAAGGCTGTGCTTGTTGCATTTGAGGTGACGTTAAAAATCATGTGTTTCTCTGATTTAGCTTGAGACCAGTAGCATTAGCCTCCATAGGAGTTATGTCCCCTCTGTTGCGTATTTTAATGTTTTGAATAAATCCCTCCGCTGCATCATGAACTCCTTTTGCCTCGATCTAGAGGATATCGCGGAAAAATTGCTTTAAAAAAGTCACTAACGCGAACAGGAGTACTTCTTTCTGTCATTGAAGTCAATGGCACTCTATCATATTTGACGGACGTAGCAACATTAACTAAGGAGGGCGGGGCTCGGCGAAAGGTCAATTACAGCCTCGATTCTCGACTTACAGACGCGCAGAGGTAAATCTTATCTCGTGTGAACAGACCCGTTCAGAGCCTACGCCTTCAAAAGGGGCAGGTGCTTGACTTCTAACGAGGTTCTGATCTCTCCTAATGTTTTCCACGGATTTGCACCAGTGACTCTCTTTATAACTTGTGATTTCTGCGGGCTATTAGCTAGTCGCTAATGTCTATGGGAACAACAAGGGATCGCTAATGCTAATGGTTAAAGGGGCCCTATCGTGTTTTTACAACATATGTAGTTCAGCAATTAACATTTTGTTCACTGTAAAACCCCAAAATGATCAAAAACGGCTTAAAAATAGAAACAGCTCCAGTGACTTCCTGTTTAAAACTGCAGAAGTACAAAGCCCCGCCTCTTCACTTTAAAATGTAACTGTAACAAGCAACAGATTTTAAATGACTCATTTTTATTGTTGGAAAGTGACTCTGGGACAGTTTTGAACCACACATGCTTTACTTTGAGTGTTAATGTTTGAATTATAACAAGTAAAGACAGACAAGTGGGCGGGGTGAAGAACAAAGTGGGCGGGGTGAAGAACAGGAAGTGTTTGAACACTCGAGGAAGAGCTGTAGAAAAATACAAGATTACTCAGACAAACATGAATCAATTCAAATACAATTTTGAGTAAACTAATAATGAAAGTAGTTATAACAAGGTTTAAATCATTGAATCATTGATTTTACATAATAGGCCCTCTTTAACAAAACAAATACAGTGTTTGGCCTCAGGGTCATAGAAGCAAATCATATGCAATAACCTTCTGTAGAAATCAGCACATAATAATGTCACACAGGAGTCTGTAGTTCTCCACTTTGTCAATAATTAAATAACAAATTACACAAAAAACTCTATCAATGTCGTGGTAACTCACCTCCTGTACTTTTATGCAAATTACGTTGTCATACTCGTCAAGGGATTTGTATGTATCGTAGCTTTTCTCTTATGTACTCTAGTTTGTTTTTCACCAAACACGAGTAAATATCAGGCCACTGAAGATCTGGACATTTACTAACATTGAGTAAAGAGAAAGAGTCTCCTGGCGTGAATCTGAGTGATTTACAAAAAGACGTGTAATAATTTGAAGTCTGTGTCTGTAACACGAGGGCTGTATTTTAAACCCGTTTTAATCAGTGCATTGAGGCTGGATTATGTTGGACTTCTATCTACAGAAGAACAGAGTGTGTATGTGTCGGTGTCTGACCTGATGAAGTGGTTCTTCAGCACAAACCCGGCTGTGGCTTCGGACGAAAGCGAGATGTACCAGATCGGCTGCTGCACCAGGTCTGTGTAAAAGGCCAGGGGCTCAAAGTTCTGCCCAAAAAACTTCACCACACCCTCTACATCTCCGGTCACGATATAGCTGAAGACAAACAGAACAAGAAAACAACGCAGCTGAAGACAAACAGAACAAAACAACGCAGCTGAAGACAAACAGAACAAAACAACGCAGCTGAATACAAACAGAACAAAACAACGCAGCTGAATACAAACAGAACAAAACAACACAGCTGAAGACAAACAGAACAAAACAACGCAGCTGAATACAAACAGAACAAAACAACACAGCTGAAGACAAACAGAACAAAACAACGCAGCTGAAGACAAACAGAACCAGCTGAGTTTGTCCACGTCGTTACCTGTCGCTCACAGTCATGGCGGTGAAGGGCGCCTCCTGCAGATGCCACAGAATCACGTTTTTTGAAAGTTCGGACTTGGCCATGCCGAAGTCCAGGTTCCACACCACCACACTGCCCCCTGTTGTGGCCGTCAGCACCTGCGGCTCTCTCCAGTGAAACACGGCCTGCACCAGAGCGGCGTCTGCTTTAGCTACACTGTGAAGGGCGCTGGGGAAGTGTGGGTCTACAGCGCCGCCCTGGAGCACAGGAGGACAACACACACTTTCAAGAGGACTTATTACATCAAATCTACTTTTTTAGAACAGTTTCTACTACTACCACTGATTTATCTGGAGTCTGTTGTTTGTGTTTCGTTCAAAGTAGTACATCCTGTACATACAACCATTTCCTGTTCAATTCATTTCTATGAGGTTTTCACTACATCAGTTTAAAACGAATAAATACTCAGAAGATCAGACAGTTGTGGTGAATGTTACAGAACTTTACAAACCAGATGAATATTTCACCAGAGGACACTTGCATGTTTAAAGAGAGGCATTATTGTGTCTAAATGCTAACGCTAGCAGGAAATGGTCGTGTAACTCCCCAATCGCAGTCGGTGCCAAATTGGAGTCAAAAGTCAATGTGCGCATGCCCAGAAGCATCTGCGCAGGCGCATAAACGTTAGTGTTTGACTACGGCAACACCTACGAGGACAAACAACATAGAATATGATATACAGTATTTATCAATAACTTTTCAAATGTGTTTATTTTAGGTTACATATGAGCTTAACGTTTGTGAAAACACAATGTTTAACTGTGAATAAACTTAAACAAACAGCTCGGAGCAGTGACACTTCGAGGTCACCAACGTTAGTGTTCTATGAATGTTTTTTTATGAGTGTAGAAAGTACCAGATTTTATGTGAGTTTACAAAAATAAATGTTATTAAACTTTCTTAACAGACGTTTTTTAATCTCATATGAGGCAATCTAAAGTTACAACTGCCGACCGAATAACATTTTTAGCCGTTTCTGGGAGTAAACAATGAAAATGTAGTCAAGCTAACAACTAGCATGATTGACTCCAATTCGGCAAGTGACTCTGATTGGGGAAGGACAGGTCGTATGTACAGAAGTTAGCCATTTTGAACAAACACAAGCCAACTGAAGTTCGGTGCACAAAGCCAATTGATGCTGCCCTACCTCCCTCTCCTGGATTACCCTGTCGTTTCCCTCTGCTAATGGACTCTGGCTCTACAGACTTAAACTCTCTATCTGCAGTTAGATCCGCGATAGTCTTAGTTACATCTACAGCCTGTCCATCCATGGGAGTGGATTTCTTTTTCACTGTGGTTCTCCTCCAGGCTTTTTCCCTGTTGTTGTTTTTTTTGTTTTTTTTGTTTGTTTTAGTTTTTTCTTGCCAAGAAGGAGGGACTAAGGACGGGGATGCTCTGGACATTGAATGGTTATTGCTTAATTTTCTACCATTGATATTTGCTAAATGAACAATCTTGGGAACTCCTCAGAGACTACTGTTGTTGTGATTGTGGGTTTTACAACAATAAATTAATGAATGCTGTTAAGCGATTAAAAAATTGAAAAGATGAATTACTTATGATTTGTAATTAATTAATCTAATTTATGTATTTTTAATCTCACCTAAAAATTGCTGAGAAAAACACTCAACCTAAGTATTTTTGTTTTGTTTTGATCCAATTTAATTAATTATATTATTGTTGCAGATGGAAATATTAATATATTGCAAAAAATGAAGACTTTAGGAAGTGTTTTGTTGTTAAGTTGTCAAGTCGAACAACCCTTATGTCACTTTGCAACTCACATATGGAAACAATGAAGTTAAAGATTTCAAAATAGATTAATGCGATTAAAAAAGTTAACTCGATTAATATGTCTGTAGTTAATTAATCTCAGTTAATGCACTAATTTGACACCCCTAAAATTAATTTGATTTGGTTTGTCCTGCAGCCACCACCTATCCCTGCCCACTTGTCTGGATTTAAATGTGATTACTCAAACAAAACCTGTAGAAGCTAAAAAGAAAAAAGGGACATTTCCCCTTTTGTGTTGCCCATACGTTTGCCTCAGTCAGAATGTTTAGGACAGCTTTTTAGCCAGGAGAGCTACTTTTGCAAAAGAAAACTGGTGACGAGCGATGACCAAAAATTGAAGTTAACTGTGGCACGTCAGTTCTGCAGTTTTGAACAGAAAGTCAATGAACACGTTTACATTTCTATGAACCTACCCTGAATGAATCTGTAAAAATCTAAATCAAAAAGTTGAAATCAGAAGCACGTACCTTTCTGAGCCTCAGGGCGAAGCAGGACAGATTCTTTTGCTCCTGAGGACAGAGCCATAGTTGTGTCTAACTCACATAGAAGTCTTGATATCATTATTATTACTCTTTGTGACTGACCAGAGTGTAGAGCACGACATGAGTCTCGCTGCAGCTCAGGAACTCGCTGCTGCTGGAGTTCAACACTATCTGCTCCTGAAATACAACACAATTCTTACCCAATAAACACAGTTAAGATCATTCTGAGCATTCTGTTGGTGATATTTTTTTTATCTTCTCAAACCTGAAAGCCGTAGTTTGGGCTCAGATCGATGCAGCTCAAAGGCGTCTCTGTGTTGCAGGTCCAGTCCCACACACACACATGCTGAGGACACAACGACACACCATTTAATGTGATGGTACCTCTAGTCAGGACTGGAGCAGCAGCGTTCTGGATACTGCAGCTCGATAGGCCGTGAGCAGGTCGTTACAATAGTCTAACCCAGGGGTCCCCAACCACCGGTCCGGGGCCCAAAACCGGTCCGCGGGCCATTGGCTACCGGGCCCCAGAGGATTCTTCAATATTTTTTTAGTTTTATTTATAGTCTATCACTACTTCCATGTGCTTTACTTTGATAATATAGTGCCACTTAATCCTATTAACAGCAAATTTATGCAATAAGCGAGCTAAAAGAATACACAATAGTTGGTTGTTTGCATTTTAAATTGTTGTTATTGGCGCTACGCAACCTCGACCGGTCCCTGGAAAAGAAATTTGTGACTTTACCGGTCCTTACAAGAAAAAAGGTTGGGGACCACTGGTCTAACCCATTGGTTCTCAAGCTTAGGGTCGCGACCCAACGGTGGGTCGCGTGGGATTTTCCTTGGGTCGCGGGGAATTTGTTATACGCTCAATGTTAAAATGCACTGTACTTGTAGTTGCGCCTTTGTTACACAAGGGTGCGCGCTTTCACACTCAAGCAACGATACAGACGCACAACGCTGTCTTCTTTCTGGCGTCTCGTCGGAGTTTCCAATACTAAGTAAAAGAAGTGTTGCTTCTTCTCCCGTTTACCACCACATACAAATGTGAGCTAGGCTTCTCAGCCTCACTAAAATAAAGACTAAATCCAGAAATAAAGTGGACGCAGCACCAGATATGCGCGTGGCACTTTCCACGTTGACACCAGATTGGGACGTACTGGTCAAAGCAAGACAGGCCCATACATCTCATTAAATTCATGATAAAACACAGTTAAAAATATAGTTTTATGAGTTTCATTTTTTTGTACTGACTTGACATTTCAAGAAAAATATAACTGTTACATTGTTTGTTATAACGTTTTAAACATGATTTGATGGAAACACTTGCTGTTTTACTGTTTTATTCTTAAAACATAAAAAAATAAATACATTTTGCGTCTTTCCATAATGTGACAAGAGCGCGATGTTGGGGTGGGGGTGGTTGGGTCGCATGAGGTTCATGCCGAGAAATAGTGGGTCGCCTGAAAAAAAGTTTGAGAACCACTGGTCTAACCTACTGGAGACAATGCATGGATAAGTCTCTCCAAGTGACACTATGACACTAAACCTTTGATGTTTTTTAGATGGTAGAAAGCTGCTGATGTTATTGACTTAATGTGGCTGTTAAAGTTCAAGTATCAGACCATTATTACCCCCAGATTTCTAACTTGACTTGAAGGTTTCAGAGAGAGAGACTGAAGGTGACCAAAGGAAACTGATAACCTCAGTCTTGTCTGAGTTTAGCTGGAGAAAGTTGTTTTGCATCCACACACTGATCTGTTTCATCCACACACTGATCTGTTTCATCCACACACTGGTCTGTTTCATCCACACACTGATCTGTTTCATCCACACACTGATCTGTTTCATCCACACGCTGATCTGTTACATCCAAACACTGATCTGTTTCATCCACACACTGATCTGTTCCATCCACACGCTGATCTGTTTCATCCACACACTGATCTGTTTCATCCACACGCTGGTCTGTTTTATCCACACACTGATCTGTTTCATCCACACACTGATCTGTTTCATCCACACCTGATCTGTTACATCCAACACTGATCTGTTTCATCCACACACTGATCTGTTCCATCCACACGCTGATCTGTTTCATCCACACACTGATCTGTTTCATCCACACACTGATCTGTTTCATCCACACACTGATCTGTTTCATCCACACGCTGATCTGTTTCATCCACACGCTGATCTGTTTCATCCACACGCTGATCTGTTTCATCCACACTGATCTGTTTCATCCACACACTGATCTGTTTCATCCACACACTGATCTGTTTCATCCACACACGATCTGTTTCATCCACACACTGATCTGTTTCATCCACACACTGATCTGTTTCATCCACACACTGATCTGTTTCATCCACCACTGATCTGTTTCATCCTCACACTGATCTGTTCATCCCACACTGATCTGTTCATCCACACGCTGATCTGTTTCATCCACACACTGATCTGTTTCATCCACTGTCTGTCGATGCAGTGACAGAGTGAATCTAGGGCTGCAACTAACGATTATTTTAGTACTCAAATAGTTAGGCGATTATTCTTTTGATTAATCGATTATTATCAAGGAAAGACAAGAATTACTATATTGAAAATAGAACAAAACGTCACTTCTAATATGAATTAAACTGGCTTGTTCTATTGGCAAACTTAACATCAGAATGTTAAATTATACCTCAAATAAATTGGTTTTAATTCAAGCATTTTTCCCATATTAGTTATTTAGGTCTGTATTTTTCCAGTGTAACGTTTGAGGACATTTTGCAGTTGCTCATCATTTTTGTTCATTGTTATTAAGTAAGTCTGAGGTTTTTCTCAGCTACCTAAATACCTAGCTTAAATAAAAACAGTTAACGATTGTTTGATTAATAAATTAGTTGATTATTATTGTAATAATCAATTAGTCGTGATTAATTAATTAACTTGTTGCAGGACTAACTGGACCCAAGCCGCCGCCAGGCTACTTGACGCACTGGGAAGACCACTCCAGATGACCTTACAGTGACTCTACGCAGCCTATAATAACATCGGCATTGACAGGTTTACCAGTTATCCATGTCATAGGAAAGATCGCCTGAAACAAACACAGGGAGGACCAAGGAGCTGTGCGCGGGAAAAAAAAGGAAGATTGTCTACAGTTGGACACAAACACAGGGAGAACAGCTCGCTTTTACCGGGCGCAGACACTTGGACAGCTGTCCTGCGCGTTCACGGGGAATAATACTTGTTGTGGAGCGCTTCAAACACACGGATTTCAATGGACTAATTGAATCTTCAGCACCAGAGAGGCTTTGGAAGATTTGTTTTGTTCCTCTCTGCAATACGTCGGTAAGAAACACTGGACACTCTTGGCTTAACTTTGTGAGACTTTGTGAGAATGAAACGTGCTTTGGTTTAAAGAGACAAACGCCACAACAGATTAAACTGTTGTTGCCACATTCTCGGAGTGAAATAAGCAGGAGTTGTTTTTGCTGTGGTGACGACTGTGCTTCTGCTGCTTTTTGGTGACTGGGCCGTCTTCTTCCACGGTCTTAAAGTAGCAACTACTGCGCACACATATCAGTGACGTGACCGTCTTCATTAAAGGTGGGTAGCTGATTTTTACACCACAAACTCAATTTAGGTTTTAAATCAATTTCCTTTCATAAATCCTTTGACACAAGTTTAATATCGACAAGTTTTCATTTTGGTTGCAGTTACGACTTATAAACTTCTTTTTACAAACAACAAAGTGAAAGCGGAGAGGACCACCCAAGTTCAGCCAATCAGAGCGCAGCATTCGGCTCCTTATAAGAACTAAAAGGATTTATTTTTCAATTCGGACAATACCCAGAGGTCTCATTTTTGACAAAGTGCTGCTTTTATCAGAGACTTTTTAGTGGAAAACACAAAGTTCACTAATTTGCAACTAAAAAAGTTAGTTACCCCACCTTTAACAACTGTTTTTTTCCTGTTTACACTCGGTGCATCCACTGAACCAGCTCCTGAAACTACATCGTGACTCGTATCCAGAAGAACGCCGATTCAATGAACACGTAGCTCATTGTCGTGTAACAGAGAAGCCAATCTGACATAGAAACGTCGAGGATTCGTGAAAACTCCTTGTCGTATAAACTTAGTGTGAGTCTCACCTGAACACGTCCGGCTCCCAAAGTAACCAGGTACTTTGTGTCTTTGGAAAAACTCATGTTTGCAAAGCCATGTTTGGGGTGACAGTCGAACAGCGTGCACACCGGGATCCTGACGCAGACACACAGGGGACAGTTAGGACTGAAATGTGCAGTGGTGACGTATATGTGGAGCTTACCCCGAGTATGAGTCCCACACGAGGATCATGGGGCTGGGATCTGCTGTGGCGACCCAGCGTCTGTCCTCACTCACACACAGACAGCACAGGTTGTGACTGTGGCCCTGCAAACACAACACAAACATACTTTTACATCAAAAAACAAAAAAGTAGAAGACAAAAGTAAACAAAAAGTGTGTTCCATGTTAGATTATGTATACCACCCTGTCACACTAACCTGGTCGCTCTACAGAAACTTACATCAGGTTTGTAAAGCATAACCTTACCACTTCAACACGCAATAAACTGGTCTAACTGGTCTCTAGACTGAAAAGAAATAATAGATAAATAATAGAATATTTCCTTTATGCGTCAAAAATCTTTTTTTTCTTTTTTTTTTTTTTTTTAAGTAAAACTCAAACTTCATACATCCTTTAGAAAAGCTGCTCTCACACCAAAGCTGTGCCAGTCCACACTGACCCTTTTGTCTGTTTGAGTAAAACTTGTGTATGTGCCTTTAATGTGCAGCTGCTCTGTGTTTCCTGCTCCTCCACATTTCCCAGCCTGGCTCCTCCCACAGCTCTCTCTCTCTCTCTCTCACACTCTCTCTCTCTCTCTCTCTCTCTCTCTCTCTCTCACACACACTCTCCCTCTCTCTCCTCTCTCTCTCTCTCTCACACACACACTCTCCCTCTCTCTGGATCTCTCTCTCTCTCCCTCTCTCTCTCTCTCTCACACACACACTCTCCCTCTCTCTAAATCTCTCTAAACTTTCATTTGTGTCAAAGTGAAAGTGAGCGACATGGCGCAGAAAGCGTTGGACCACGAAGCCTTTTCTGTCCCCTGTGCTTGGACCTGCTGAAGGATCCGGTGACTATTCCCTGTGGACACAGCTACTGCAGGACATGTGTCCAACAGCACTGGGACCAAGAGGACCAGAAGCACCTCTACAGCTGTCCTGAATGTCGCCAGAGCTTCAGCCCCAGGCCTGTCCTCATCAAAAACATCATGTTAGCAGGTTTAGTAGAACAACTGAAGAACACTGGGGTCACGGCGCCCCCTGCTGACCGCTGCTATGCAGGACCTCAGGATGTGTCCTGTGATGTGTGCACTGGGAGGAAACTGAAGGCTGTTCAGTCGTGTCTGCAGTGTGTGGCTTCTTACTGTGAAAGCCACCTCCAGCCTCATTATGATGCTGCAGTGTTACAGAAACACCAGCTGGTGGCGCCGTCTCACAAGCTCCAGGAGAACATCTGCTCTCAACACCACAAAGTGATGGATATATTCTGTCGCAGTGACCAGCGGAGCATCTGTTACCTCTGCTCTGTGGAGCAGCACAAGGGCCACGACACAGTGACGTCTGCCTCAGAGAGAGCTCAGAGACAGGCAGAGCTGCCGGCCAGGAGGGCCCTGCTGCTCCAGAGCCTCCAGGACAAAGAGACAGACCTGAAGACGCTCCAACAGGAGGCCCAGGACATCAGCCGCTCTGCCCAGACAGCAGTGCAGCACAGCAGGGACAGCTTCAGAGAGATGGCACTTCTTCTGGACAAACGACGCTCTGAAGTGGAGCAGCAGATCCAGTCTGAGGAGAAAACCCACCTGAGCCGAGTCCAAGAGCTCCAGGACCGACTGCAGCAGGACGTGACTGAGCTGAAGAGGAGAATCTCTGAGCTGGACACACTGGCCCTCACTCCGGATCATAACCAGTTTATCCAGGTCTACGCTTCACTGTCCACAGACACACAGAGCACACAGACAGCCAGGATTCACTCAGGGCCTCGGAGCCACTTTGAGGAAGTGAGCAGAGCTGTGTCAGCGCTCAGGGACAAACTGCAACTCAGTCTGCAGGAGGAGGACACGTTATTATCAGCATCAGCTGAACCACAGAGAGAAGACTTCTTATCCTATTATACAGAAATCACTCTGGACCCAAACACAGCTAACGGATATCTGTGTTTGTCTGACGGAAACAGAAGAGCCACTCGTGTGTCAAACAAACAGCGTTATCCCGATCATCCAGACAGATTCATTTACAAGTATCAGGTCCTGAGCAGAGAGAGTCTGACGGGCCGCTGTTACTGGGAGGTCCAGTGGAGCGGAGCCAGTGTTTACGTGGCAGTTTCATACAACGATATTCAGAGAAAAGGAGGCTCTACAAAATGTGCATTTGCAAACAGTGATAAGTCTTGGGCTTGAAGTGTCAGTCTGGCAGTTATTCGTTTGGTTTAACTCGGTCCAGTCTCAGCTCCCAGATCCGGTCTCGTCCAGAGTCGGGGTTTACCTGGACCACACTGCAGGGCTTTTGGCTTTTTACATTGTCTCTGAAAACAGCATGAGGCTCCTCCACAGAGTCCAGACCACGTTCACTCAGCCTCTCTACGCCGGAGTCTGGCTCAACTACACAGTTGGAGACACTGCACATTTTCCTAAACTCAAGTAACAGCTTAGTTCAAGTTTGAATGTGACTTCAACTGATCCACTGCAGGAAGCTTGCTTTGTTAAGTCTCCTTTTCCTTAGCTCAATGATCTGCTCTAACCCGAGGCAGCGCTTTGCACATGCACACTGACTGAGGCAGCTCCACCTGCTTTATAGGCTCTGAACGCTATAAACACTAAGGATGTGTCTGTTGACTTCAGGAAAGAGCTACAGTCACTTAAAGTCCAGTAGAGCAAGTGGAAAAGTATAAGTACTTGGGAGCCTTGAGAGGTCAGCAGCATTGTTCTGTCTCAGAAAACATTCTTATCTCCATGTGGACAGGACTTTGATGACTTTATTTTATAAATCTTGTGTTGAGTCTACTCTGCACTGACCTGAGAAAGTCTTGGGAGCCAGCAGACTTGTTTGTCTGACTTCACTCGAGTCAGGTGAAGAGGAAAGCTCTGATGACGCTCATCCTCGTCACAGAGAGTTCAGCTGCCTTCCTTCTGGCTCTAGGTTCAGGTCTCCAGTAGTGAGAAGAATTTCTTTTATTCCTGCGGCTGTTCACTTTTTAAATGCTGCTCAGGGCAGAAGAACATTCTAAAATGTCTTACTTGTGTCTATTTCCTGCTCTGTAGATGGATGCATTTGGGGTCCTGTATATTTGAAATGTTTTTATGTCTTTAATTCTTATGTATTTTTCTTTGCTGCAAAACTAATTGCTCCACACAAAAAAGTGAAGTTGAAGTGTCATCTTTTTCAGTAAAATATAGTGAATATAAATCTACTGTTTTTACTGAACATTTTCCTTCTTTTCACCCAGTTTGGTATTTTTAATGAAGTTTAAACTGACTTTGTCCAGCAAATATGACGTTTTTTTGTTTGTTTGTTGTTTACCTACAATGAGCATTTGCACAACGTTTGTCTTTGCTCAGTCCTTATATTTGTTTTGCTCTAACAGTCCTGTGTATCTTTTGGAACAAAATTAAACTTGAATAAAAGCATGCCTTTGTCAACTAGATTTCTTGTTTTTTTTATAAAACACAAAATTGATGTCCATTTACTTCCTGTGGTAAACTGCAGAACTGATAAGCCCCGCCTCTTTATAGTGATAAGCCTAAATCACTATAAAGAGGCGTGATAAGCAGCAGATTTTAAATGTGTAACTTTTATTGTTGTGAAGTGAAAATGTGATTATTTTGAACAACACATAATTTACTATGAATCTGAATATTTTGAATAATCCCAATTAAAATAAACAAGTGGGAGGAGACAGGTGGTAAGTGAGGACAAGGCTTTTCTGAGCGCTCAGTCATCAGCTGCAGGACAATACAAGATTACCCAAACATGCAGGAATCATTCTTAACAAAACTTTGAGTGAACTAATGACGAGAGAAGGCAGTTATAGCAAGGTTAAAACTTAGAACTTTTGATTTTACACAATAGGTCTCCTTTAAGAGGACTTGTATGGTCAAAAATGAACTGTTATTTAATTGTTTCTATAGAAAAACAATTTGACATATTGTTTCACATTATGAAATAAAAGTTTTTTTTTTGTCCCAATTCAGAATATAGCAGAGTAGGATTTTAAATTTTTGTTTTTACTTATTTGTGTAGTTGACTTTTCACCTTCAGAAAATGACACAGTGCAGCTTTAAAGCAAATACTGTATGTGTTAAACATGTGAGAATAAATCTAAACTCCAGCTGTGTTTGTGATAAGGAAACCACATTATTACATTGATCCAAACGGCCCTTTAAAGCTGACGAGAGAATGTGTCTAGCTCTGGGTCTGGGAGTCGAACCCTGGACCTTCTGCTCACCTGCAGGATGTGCTGAGAGTTGGACGTGTGGTTGTAGATGACAGCCACGTTCTCGGCGGCGTACAGCACCACCTGCTTGTCCTGGTCCTGCAGCGCGAAGACCGGCAGGATGGGAGTGCGTCCGTAAACCCATTCTAGAGTCTGACAACGCAAAAGAGAGCAAAGATTTCAACTAGTTTAGAACACTGTACTTACAAGCATTTCCTGTTCAGTGCATTTCTATGAGGTTTTAACTGCACCAGCTTAAAACAATAAGCACTCAGAAGATCAAAGAGTCAACGACACTGCCCAGTCCTACTTGGACAGTTCATTTTGTATACTGATTAACTCACATTTCCTTTGTCTTCTTTAAGCAATTTTTAGATAAAAGTACTATGGCAGTGTTGTTTAATACTCAAGGCCTGAATTAACCCTAGTTTAGACCTGGAATAGTAAAGTTATAGCTAGATCTCTTTAGATTTAGGTGGTATTTGGAAAGCCAAATCTGTTCTTTGGTGTAGAAAGTTTGAAAACTACTTGCCTAAAGTTTTATCACAATATAAAGAGAACATTTCAGATAAACAAAGCTGAAATCATTATCAATCATTATTATTATAATTTTTACACTGCAAACATAAAGGTTTTGGTATCAACATGTAATCATTTTGGTTGTAATTGTGGCTTAAAAAAAACACTTTTTACAAAAAACAAAGTGAAACTGTAGAGGACCACCCAAGCTCAGCTAATTAGAGTTTCTGATTAAAACTAAAATTCTGTATTATTCAATTTTTCAGACTGTACTCAATCTTCTCATTTTCTTCACAAAGTTCTGCATTTACCATAAACTTTTTAGTGGAAAACACAAAGGATACAACTTTATGACTAAAAAAGTTAGTTACCCCACCTTTACCAAAATTACAAAATCAAGCCTATGTTATGGAACAAAAAAAAAACGTGTTAGTAATTATTATTGAATAGAGGGGTTAAACTCACCAGAGCGTGTATCTTGGGAGAAGTCTTTCTAGTAAAAAGTGTGTCTTTAGTGGCGGAGGAAACGTCAGACTTTGCGTCCATCTTCAGCTAACGAGCTAACAACACGAGCTAACGGCAGCTAGCGGTCATAAACTAACTTTCTGCACCATTCAGCCGAGAAAATAATATGTATTTTTCACGTTTTCCCGTCGCTTGTAACTCCAGCTTCCTTCATTCAATTGTAATCAGGAAAACTCTTCACTTAAACCGATTTCTTGCTGCTGTGACGCGAAAGTTTTGATTTACGGATGAGAAATAACTTTAGCTGTTTAGCCTTTAGCCGGGAGAGAGCGCCGTAACCTAGCAACGGTTGCCTGGAGACGCCAGACTCAAAAGGCAGGCGCATCTCGGAGGCACATTTAAAACAACTAAAACATATCACATCTTCTTCAAATGTCCCTAAAGTAGTTATTTTTTACTCAAACACAACAAGAGTAAAACACAATGTCCTAGTAAAAAAAAAAAATAGGATAGCCTACATATATTTGCAGATTAGCCTACATATATAAGCAAATAAACAACAAGACTTTAGCTTCTCACATTTATCAGACATTGAAACCACACACAATTGAACTTATTACCTTTTTCTTCTTAAAAAGATGTTTTTGAGTTTGTTTGTTGCAGTTAAAATGTCCTAAATCATCAACTGTTGTTAGCAGACAAGCCGTTGCCACGACAACAAGGAAATACACTGAAGAAATGCCACTCATTCTAAATGTTACTAAGCATTTTTGGAATAAAATGATGTCAGTGCAAAATGCTCTAGAAAGAAAAGTCTCTCGCACACTGTGTACTTGCAACACCAGTGAAATTTATTAAATCAGTGCAACGTTTCGGCCTGTGGCCTTCATCAGGCAAATATCTTTTGAGCATGAGAAGCCATCTTAAGTAGGGAGTGGCTGGCAGACTGCGCCACCGGATGCTCCCACAAAGGCACAGAAATTAGTCTTTTGCAATATATACAGGATACAATTACATATTATCACACACATATTAAAGTAATACATGTCATAGACAAATATTATACAAAACTTTATCTATGTACACTTAAAATATATACAATACACCGAGTCATTTTATTCTATAAGAATACATTTAAAATCAGTTCATCATTAAGTCCTTTTGGTGCGAGAGTCTGCAATGTATCAATCCAATAAGCTTCTCTTTGTTTGAGGAGCTTGTCATGATCACCTCCTCTAGCAGGAGGAGGGACCAACTCTATACCAACAAAGCGAAGAGCACTCACATCATGGTGGCATCATTGAAATGAGCAGCCACCGGGTACTCCCTGTCATTTCTGCGAATTGTGCTTTTGTGTTCACTTATTCTTTGTTTCAGTTTTCTTGAAGTTTTTCCCACATATGCCAATCCACAAGGGCAACGCAATAAGTAAACCACATGAGTGGATGCACACGTGATAATCTGTTTGATGGGGATTTTCTTCCCACTGTGGGGTGTTGAAAAAAACTGGTTTTGAAAGTATTATTACACTGAGCACAATTGCCACAACGATAGTTCCCATTGGGTATAGGGGTCAAAAGTGTTTGAGCGGGTGTGGCTTTAGGGCTGACATTGGCCCTGACTAGGTAGTCCGCAGATTTCTTCCCCTCCTATTTACAAATCGTGGAGGGTGTTTGAAGATGTCAGTAAGCTCAGGTCTGATGTTAGGATGTGCCAGTGTTTTTTGAAAATGGCTTTAACAGCTGCAGAATGAGGGGAATACTGAGTGATGCAGGTAACTGAAAACTTTTTTTGTTTTTTAACAGTCTTTTTTAACAGGTCAGAACGAGATTTATTAAAAGCAAGGTCATAAGCTTTGTCAATCCAAGTCGTAGGATAACCCCTTTGTATGAACCTGTGTTTCATGTCTTTAGCTTGTGTGATAAAATCCTCCTCAGAGTGACAAATCCGTCTGAGTCTGTAAAATTGACTAATAGGTAGGCTCTTTTTAAGCGGTGTAGGATGAAAACTTGATGCTAATAACAAAGTATTCCTATCAGTTTCTTTCCTATACAATGATGTGATGATGGCCCCATTACATTTCATAACCAGCATATCTAAAAAACTTACTTGTTCAGTGCTACATTGTGGTGTAAAGATAAGACTTGGTACAAAACTGTTGAGCAAGGTAACAAAATCATGTACTTCTTGAAGGCTCCCATTAAAAATACAAAAGATATCATCAATGTATCTGAACCATTTAAGAATTTTGTTGGCAAACGGATTTTTATCAATATTAAACACAAATTTATTTTCAAAAAAACCAACAAACAAATTAGCATAGTTTGGTGCACACACTGTGCCCATGCTTGTACCTGATACTTGTAGATAAAATACATTTTCAAAACAAAAATAATTATTTTTCATGATCAGCTCAGTAAGATCCAAAATTAATTGGTCAGGTGGCCTGGATGTACTACTGTTAAGCAGCAAATAATATTTTAAAGCCTCTATACCCTCTTGATGGGGAATGTTAGTGTAGAGGCTGGTTATGTCCAAAGTTAGCAGCAGAGCATTTTCAGGTATATCTTTTAAGCCAGAACACTTTTCTATAAAGTCAGTAGTGTCTCTTATATAAGCTGGTAGCTGATGTACAAAGGGCTTGATAAAGTGGTCAACATATGTTGAAAGGGGAGACCATAACGAATTGGTTTGTGCAACAATGGGTCGCCCCGGAGGGTTTATCAAAGATTTATGTATTTTAGGAAGGGTGTATATAACTGGACACATGGGATATTTACAATATAAGAACTCGAAATCATTATCAGAAATCCATTGCTGGGCTTTCGCTTGTTGGAGGTATGAGAGAATCTGCGGGACTACCTAGTCAGGGCCAATGTCAGCCCTAAAGCCACACCCGCTCAAACACTTTGACCCCTATACCCAATGGGAACTATCGTTGTGGCAATTGTGCTCAGTGTAATAATACTTTCAAAACCAGTTTTTTTCAACACCCCCACAGTGGGAAGAAAATCCCCATCAAACAGATTATCACGTGTGCATCCACTCATGTGGTTTACTTATTGCGTTGCCCTTGTGGATTGGCATATGTGGGAAAAACTTCAAGAAAACTGAAACAAAGAATAAGTGAACACAAAAGCACAATTCGCAGAAATGACAGGGAGTACCCGGTGGCTGCTCATTTCAATGATGCCCACCATGATGTGAGTGCTCTTCGCTTTGTTGGTATAGAGTTGGTCCCTCCTCCTGCTAGAGGAGGTGATCATGACAAGCTCCTCAAACAAAGAGAAGCTTATTGGATTGATACATTGCAGACTCTCGCACCAAAAGGACTTAATGATGAACTGATTTTAAATGTATTCTTATAGAATAAAATGACTCGGTGTATTGTATATATTTTAAGTGTACATAGATAAAGTTTTGTATAATATTTGTCTATGACATGTATTACTTTAATATGTGTGTGATAATATGTAATTGTATCCTGTATATATTGCAAAAGACTAATTTCTGTGCCTTTGTGGGAGCATCCGGTGGCGCAGTCTGCCAGCCACTCCCTACTTAAGATGGCTTCTCATGCTCAAAAAGATATTTGCCTGATGAAGGCCACAGGCCGAAACGTTGCACTGATTTAATAAATTTCACTGGTGTTGCAAGTACACAGTGTGCGAGAGACTTTTCTTTCTAAAGTTTTGCTAGCCTTGCGCGAGCCTTCTCTTACGCACCTGTCCCACGGAAGGATGTGCTAGTTTTTTCGCTTTGGAAAGTGCAAAATGCTCACATGCGCTGACATCAGTCTTGTTGTTTATCTGCTTTGCTACAACTGTTGACTTGATTTTCTCTTTTTACATGTCAGTTACAAACCCAGTGCTCAGTAGACTTGTGGTGGGTTGAATTTGTTATCAAACTGTAGTTTATTTTTCCTGTTTTAGCTGTTTATTGAACTCTTACAAGAGAAAATGTCCTTTCTCTCCATTAACTCTCTCAGCATGAACATTTAGAATGAGTCATGTCACCTGCAGAACCTTTATTGTCTCATGCATTTTTTCTTTCTGTGTGGAGTTGGATGTTTCTCCTCACGTCTGGCTGGGTGTTCTTCGAGCTCCGGTTCACCCCACAAACATTAGGGCCTAGCAGCTTATATTAAATATAAATATGAAGAAATATACAAACAATGGCGCTGTTACAGTGATGACATGGGTTTGTAGTTTTGTACAAAAGTCCTTTATTGATCAGTGTCCATATGAATTAAGGCATTTACAGTAGAAAAGCAGTGTCTGTGAGCCAGACCAACACGGCCCTTTGTAAACACAAACAAGTTTAACTTATGAGGAGGAGAGAGAGAGAGAGGGGGGGGGGAGAGAAAGAGAGAGAGAGAGAAGAGAGAGAAAGAAGAGAGAGAGAGAGAGGAGGAGAGAGAGAGAGAGAGAGGGAAAGAGAAGAGAGAGAGAGAGAGAGAGAGAGAGAAGAGAGGGAGAGGGAGAGAAGAGAGAGAAAGAAGAGAGAGAGAGAAGTGAGAGAGAGGAAGAGAGAGAGAGAGAGAGAGAGAGAGAGGGGGGGAAAGAGAAGAGAGAGGGAAAGAGAGAGAGGGGGAAAGAGAAGAGAGAGGGAAAGAGAGAGAGAGAGAGGGGGAAAGAGAAGAGATAGAGAGAGAGAGAAAGAAGAGAGAGAGAGAGGAGGAGAGAGAGGGAAAGAGGAGAGAGAGGGGGGGGTGAGAGAGAGAGAGGGGGGGGGGAGAGGGGGAGAGAGAGAGGGAAAGAGAGAGAGAGCGAGAGGACAGAGAGAGAGAGAAGGAGAGAGAGAGGACAGAGAGAGAGAGAGAGAGAAGGAGAGAGAGAGGACAGAGAGAGAGAGAGAGAGAGAGAAGGAGAGAGAGAGGACAGAGAGGAGGGAAGGGGGAAGAGAGAGAGTGAAGGAGAGAGAGGGCAATTGGCACAAATCCCATTGTTTTGAACTGAATCATGTGACAATCCAGTTGTTTTTAAAAAGTATTATTGATTCTTTACTTATTCACAAATAGGTTGTGTTCACATGGTTGAACACAATAATATTAGTCCAGATGGTGGGCGGAGCCAGTTTCTCCCACTGTTGTACTTCACCATTAGGGCTTTTCCATTAGTACTTGCTTGGCTCGGCTCAGCTCGGCTCTACTCTAAACACTTCTCTAAACACTTCTACCCGGACTCGGAGCCACTTTGAGTTTCATTTTCACTTGCTCACACACACGGCGCTGTAACAAAAGAACGACACATTTCCTCTCTTTACCGGGAGAAGGCTGGATTACATTTGTTTTCACTGACTTGTTTAGCTGCGATGAGGAGGACGATGTTACGGCAACGTTTGGTTCATATTCTCTGTTTGGGCTGTTTGTGACTCCAGATACGTTTTTTTGTTACTTCTGTTTATGAAGAGAAGTTAACACACTGCGCTTTGCTTGGAAAATTTGCAGATTGTACTGGACACAGTCATAAGCTCGCACACAATCTGTTGAGTAGGGTCCCGCTGCAGACTGCAAGATGGAGGCATGTCGAGATCATGGTCGAGATGGGCGTGTCGTTAGATGGGCATGTCGTGAGCACTAGTGTCGTGAACAGTCTTTGCACTAGGTGGCGATATTCACATCAACCCTTTACAATAAAGACGCCAGAGACGATGTAAAATTTGAAACCTCGGTGAATATACCAACTCTATAGATGGAAAGTTGAATAATTTAATTATTATTTGTACTTTGGGGGCATTTTCACCCAAATTACGTTTAGTATTATTTAATAATATTGCCGGAATTATTAAAAATTGACCTGGAGAATAATGTCTTTATTTTTAATTGCTTTATTAATTACATACTTTTTATTTTGTCTGATTTTACGTGTTTTCCAGTGGTTAGTGCTGAAAGTCAGGTCCAGAGGGACAGAAGCGAGGTGGTTGCCATGGTGACGAGTTTATAACTGTTGCTAAACGGGCCTAAACTGTTATATTGTTTATCTTAACCTTTACCCAAACCTTTTTCCTAACCTTAGACATCACCCTAACCCTTCTCCTAAACTTACCCGTTCTCCTAAACTTAATCATCGTCCCTCTGGTCCCAGATATAACGTTTTTCTAGCACCGGAAATGGAGCCGTTTCACTGCCGGTGGAGCTCCACTCCGCGTCGGCTTTTAAAATAGATTTTTTTAAGATGCTTATTTTAAATTAAACCCCCTGCTTATATGTCTTTTACCACAGGTTTGGACATTTTTTGTATGAATACGGTTTGTATACTCGCCAAAATAACGTCATTTCTGTCATAAGGGGGCGTGTCGTGAGGGGGCATGTCGTTAGAAGTAGGCGTGTCGTGAGGGGGTGTGTCGTGAGGGGCGTGTCGTGAGGGGGCGTGTCGTTAGAAGTAGGCATGTCGTGAGGGGGCGTGTCGTTAGAAGTAGGCGTGTCGTGAGGGGGCGTGTCGTTAGAAGTAGGCGTGTCGTGAGGGGGCGTGTCGTTAGAAGTAGGCGTGTCGTGAGGGGGCGTGTCGTTAGAAGTAGGCGTCTCGTGAGGGGGCGTGTCGTTAGAAGTAGGCGTGTCGTGAGGGGGCGTGTCGTTAGAAGTAGGCGTGTCGTGAGGGGGCGTGTCGTTAGAAGTAGGCGTGTCGTGAGGGGGCATGTCGTTAGTTCTGCGGGCTGCAATCAGACATACTTGAATCTGTTTGGTAGAAGTAAGACGTGAAGTGTTCCACCAGTTTGTGCCGAGTGCAGTTGTAAACGAGCGTCTGACGTCAGGTTTAGTATCTGCTCTTGTCACTTTGGCTCTGGTGTAAAGCAGGGACTGAAAATGTCACGAGGGTCTGTCTGTCTGACGACTTTTGTTTGTTTTGCTGGATCAAGTAGGCTAAGAGAACCAGTAACTTTCACTGACATGTAAATAACAATATAGTCACAAAGTTTTTATATAGCCTACTAGGGATGTCACGATATCAAATTTTAGAATCACGATTATCGGCATAAAGAAAAAAATATATATACATATATATATTTAAAATCTAAATTATTGGTATTTGATTTACTGACAGTGACAATACACTGATTGTATTACAAAAATATGATGTAGCCTAGAATAAAAATAAAAAATGCAATTATTTTAAATAATTACCCTTTAAAAAAATATATATAATCATTTTATGTTTTAAACAAAATTTTAATCTAGCTTTTTTTTTTTTTTTTACATTATTGTCCCTTTAATGATTGCTTTAATATTCTCAATATACTTACAAGAGATTCATTACTAACTAATAATATATTATGTGTAATATCTGTCACGTGACTCACGAAGGTGACGTCATCCACATGTTTTGTTTTCCCAGCGTGTCGTCGTCACATGACGTCTGCAGCGTCTCTGCTGTAGTTTTACTTTCAGATCAGAGTTTATGTCAAATGAAGCATAAATACTCGTTTATTTTTGTCGTGAGCTGTGTGACTCTCTCTGGAGCGCTTCGTTTAAAGGATTTACTTTGTTTCTTTACCTTTACTTGGACGAACAGCGAGGGATGATTGTATCGAAGATGCTGGATCATGTTGGATGTGTTAGCGCTTTTTTTTGCGTATTGGACTCTTCAGCCGCACAATGCCCTGATCATCTTTAAAACAACCCCTGACTTGATTATTTGGATGGATACAACTCCTGAAGCGCTAACTTCAGCAGCCTTAGCGGTGAGTTGACGACACACGCTGTTCTCCGCTGCCCACGCAACGTCACAGAAGACGTAAAAGACGTGTTTGCGGTTTACCGTGAGTTGTAAAAAGTCTACGAATAACCTACCGTGGGGGAAAAAATATTCACGATTATTGAAAAACCGGTTAATCTTGACATCCCTATAGCCTACACAACATCAGGACATTTGTAATAACTGGGTGGTCTTAGTAAATGCTCGATAGTCGGGTCCAGAGGGACGATGAAGTTTGGGAAAAGAGATGGAATAATGAGTAAGGCTGGGGAAAAGGTTTGAGTAAAGGTTAAGATAAAATAATACAACTGTTTAGTTTTTTTCAACGTCATTAGCAGGTCGCAAAAAATGTTTTAAGTGCATAGCGCCACATACTGTACCACGTTATAGCTACATAATATGAAACATATGGTCTTTAGGGTCTTCTGGATGGAGGTAAGTCACGTGAGGGTCGTCCTCATGGATGTCTGCAGCCAGGTGCCTCTCAAAGAAGTATTCCCAAATGGAAAAGCTCCGCACCAGGGCTAAGTCGCGCTGAGTGGAGTAAAGCAGGGCCAAGCAGGTACTAATGGAAAAGGCCTGCATGAAACGTCTGAAAGATCATTTTCCATCTGCTGATTTCTGTTAGTGACTGACCCATTCACTTTTGTGTTATAATAAACATCTGTGTGAAAGATTATAGGCCTGTAGAACGTTGTGACGTCACGTGAATGCGACCTGTTGTTCTGTCTGAGGTGAGAGACAGTGCGCTGGGCTCATGTTCTGTACAAATATTTACACCAGAGACACAGAGCTGACACACACCAGCAGGGGCCACACTGAGCATGGTCTGGACTGTAGTTTTAGCCTCTGATGTCCGGCTGACTCTAGTTTTAAGTGAGAACAAGCCCTTAACAAAAGATCATCAGGTTTAAAAGTCCGCCTAAAGTTTATTTGGTAAATGTAAGAATCAGTACAGCTTGTGTCACAGCCTTGGACACCTTGACACAGTAGATTTAGAATATTTTGGGTTTTGACAATTCCTCTTCAAAACCTAAAGCTATTTTCATTAAAAAATAGTTTTAGGGAGGTGTATTAACTTATAAACAGGTTAGGGAGCTTCAGAGTTGATTTTTTTTATTAAAGAATAGGCAAAAATTAATTAATTAGAAAAAAGGTGGAGGGTAAAGGGTTAAAACATTTACAGGGTTGAACTTTTGCTAAGCTGAAAAGTTATGAAAAGTGCCTCTTTTAACATAAGATGTAATTGTGTGTGTTATTTACAGGTGACAGCGCCCCCCGCTGGTGTGTCTCTGTAAAACCCACCCACTGTGGATCAGAAGTACATTCACTACAATAATGTGCCTTAGAAAAGAGACTCGAGGAAAGTCCCGGTTTAGACCCTCCAGTGGTCCAGCTTCAGACCCACTTTAGATCCTCTTATAATCCAGCTTTAGTCCAGCTTTAGATCCTCTTCTGGTCCAGCTTTAGATCCTTTTCTGGTCCAGCATTAGTCCAGTTTTAGATCCTCTTATAATCCAGTTTTAGTCCAGGTTTAGATCCACCTCTGGTCCAGCTTTAGATCCTCTTCTGGTCCAGCTTTAGTCCAGCTTTAGATCCTCTTCTGGTCCAGCTTTAGATCCACCTCTGGTCCAGCTATAGATCCTGTTCTGGTCCAGCTTTAGTCCAGTTTTAGATCCTCTTATAATCCAGTTTTAGTCCAGCTTTAGATCCACATCTGGTCCAGCTTTAGATCTACTTCTGGTCTAGCTTTAGTCCAACTTTAGATCCACCTCTGGTCCAGCTTTAGATCCACATCTGGTCCAGCTTTAGTCCAGCTTTAGATCTACTTCTGGTCTAGCTTTAGTCCAACTTTAGATCCACCTCTGGTCCAGCTTTAGATCCTCTTCTGGTCCAGCTTTAGTCCAGCTTTAGATCCTCTACTGGTCCAGCTTTAGTCCAGGTTTAGATCCACCTCTGGTTCAGCTTTAGATCCTCTTCTGGTCCAGCTTTAGTCCAGGTTTAGATCCACTTCTGGCCCAGCTTTAGATCCTCTTCTGGTCCAGCTTTAGTCCAGCTTTAGTCCATCTTAGATCCTCTTCTGGTCCAGCTTTAGAACCTCTTCTGGTCCAGCTTTAGATCTACTTCTGGTCTAGCTTTAGTCCAACTTTAGATCCACCTCTGGTCCAGCTTTAGATCCTCTTCTGGTCCAGCTTTAGTCCAGCTTTAGATCCTCTACTGGTCCAGCTTTAGTCCAGGTTTAGATCCACCTCTGGTCCAGCTTTAGATCCTCTTCTGGTCCAGCTTTAGTCCAGGTTTAGATCCACTTCTGGCCCAGCTTTAGATCCTCTTCTGGTCCAGCTTTAGTCCAGCTTTAGTCCATCTTAGATCCTCTTCTGGTCCAGCTTTAGAACCTCTTCTGGTCCTGCTTTAGATCCACATCTGGTCCTGCTTTAGTCCAGTTTAGATCCTCTTCTGGTCCAGCTTTAGTCCAGCTTTAGTCCAGTTTAGATCCTCTTCTGGTCTAGCATTAGTCCAGTTTAGATCCACTTCTGGCCCAGCTTTAGTCCAGCTTTAGTCCAGCTTTAGTCCAGCTTTAGTCCGTGCGTTTAATCTCTTCAGATCAGATAATTCAGTAAATTTAAACATCTGGAGGAGGACACAGTTTGTAGTTGGAGAAAAGGAAACATGAGAAGAGTTTTATCGGAGGGAAGTTGAGGACTTGAGCGGTTTTGACTGAGGTTTCTGTGGAGATGTGAGTCCAGCCGGTTTGAAAACAAAAGAAAACTCTCATCACCTGATCTGGAACGCGGTCTCGGCTCTTTAAAAGATGTTTACCGTGTTACTAATCAGGTAATGAGCACAAAGGAGCAGTCTCATGTTGAGGTGGAGTCACAGCAGCTTCAGGTGGAGGTGGAGGTGAAGGTGGAGTCAGTGTTTAGTCCACAGCAGCTTCAGGAGGAGGTGTGGAGGTGGAGGTGGAGGTGGAGGTGGAGGAGTGGGTCTCACTTCTTTCCGTCGCTCTCTGAGGAGACATAACAACAAGAACGACTCAACGCTGATTTAAAGCCCATATGACAGATTATAACATTTTTCTAATTTTGACGTGTAATAGTCTTTGTGTGGTAATGATTTCTCACAGTTTTGCAGCGGTTAAGTTGCAAATTATGAAGAAATTGACAATTAAAAGTAGGAAATTACAGTCATTTGAGTTCTAAAACAGAATCTCTCGTCAAAAAGCAACAAAATGCAAAGGCAATTTACACACAGCTGACACAGGCTGTGTCTGAACGTCCACACTCAGTCACTCCACAGTCCTGCCCTGTTCAGTGACTGGGCAGTGACTCATTCATTCGTAGGTGCATATCGCGCTTGTATTTTCACGCCTGTATCTCGCGGTTAAAGTCCGTATTAACTAGGATGCACGATATTGACAAAAAACCTAATTGTGATTTTTTTGTTTGATATTGCGATTTCGATTCGATATTTATTAACATGTGTATAAATATGTTTTTATTCTGTTGTGCATACCATTTTGCAACAATTGTAAAATGTTAACCATAGAAAGTATTAAAAATAAACTATGCAAACATACATTTTATACAGTCGGCCTGTATAAAAAGTAACTTAAGGAACTAAGTGACTAATTGTTTAACTAAGCTCTATATACATCTACACCAGCAGATGGCGCTAACTCCCCCTGCACAGCTCTGGCGTGTCAGACTGAAAAAAAAAAAAAAAAAAAAGGTCGCTAAAATTCCAATAATAATGTTTATCTCATAAGGATTAAGCAAACCAGCGTGACACTGCAGTGTTTATGGACAAATATCAGTCATGCAGCTTTTATTCACTTGGATTTGATGTTTAAGAAGAAAACAGACTGGATTTGCCTGGGAAACTATCGATGTTTTGCCTGTTCAAGGTAAGCAGCTAACGCTAGCAGCAACTTTAAAACGTGACTTTATTTATGAGTAGTTTTATTGAATACGCACTAGAACGGTCATGAAAGCTGCGTTTATAGACTTTTGTCTAGTCGTGTTCAAAAGTCTGTCGCTGTTGTGCTGCTCTGTGCTCTGCGTGAGAAAAGGAGGAAAATCGCAGCTCTTGCAGTTGTCAATATCGTGATATCGATTTGTTGTTGATATATTGTGCAGCTCAAATAGTTGATCACGTTCTACGGGTTGGGCACCACTACTGCAACAGGTCTGTGACACGTGTCTCACCTGTGAACAGGTCGTACTGAGGCTGTAACAGGTCTGAGGCTGTAACAGGTCTGTGACTCGTGTCTCACCTGCGAACAGGTCGTACTGAGGCACCAGGCCGTAGCTCAGGCCCAGAGCAGAGTGATGACTGTGGAGGTGACGACCAAACGACAGAGTTCTGTCTGAGTCTGCTTCAGGAGAACCCTTTTCTCCAGGCTGAGAGAGAGAGAGAGAGAAGAGAGAGAGAGAGACAGAGGGAGAGAGAGAGAAGAGAGAGAGAGAGAGAGAGAGAAGAGAAAGAGAGAGGGGAGAGAGAGAGCGAAAGGGAATAGACAGAGAGAGAAAGATAGCGGGATGGAGAGAGAGGGGGAGAAAGGGAAGAAAGAGAAAGAAGAGAAATAGGGAAGAAAGAGTGAGAGAGACTACAGGTCAAATGTCAAATTTATTATTATTTTTTCTAAACTGACAAATATAAAAATCTACAGAACAAAAGGGAGGAAATAAAAGGTTTTACAGAACTTCTGCATCTACACAGATTATGGTGATTTCTCCAAGATTATTTGGTTTAAAGTGACAGGAATTACACAAAATTTACATTTACACGTTTAATCTTATTGAATTTTACAGCCCAAACTATCTGCAACTAACAACTAGACAGATTATTATTTATACATTTTAACCAAACGCATAAGGTGTGTGAGTGAGAGAGAGAGGGAAGAGAGAGAGAGAGAGGAAGGGACAGAGAGAGAGGGAAGAGAGAGAGAGAGAGGAAGAGACAGAGAGAGAGGGAAGAGAGAGAGAGAGGAGGAGAGAGAGAGAGAGAGAGAGAGAGACTCACAGCCGGAGACTTCCCGTGAAAGTGGTGGTTGGGCGGGAGCAGCTCCAGGCCTGCAGAGTCTGTGTGTTTAGAGCTGACAGCGCCTCCTCTGGTCACCGCCGCCTCCTGCTCCTCTCGACCGGCCGTCTTTCCGTACAGAGGATAGTGGAAACCTGCACCGCACAAGAGAACATCCTCAGGGTTAATCAGCTGTGAGAGTCGAGAGGAGAAGACCTACATTTGTATTGAAAGTGCAAAAGTAGTCCATCGAGTTTACTGGGGTCATAGAAATAAAGACTTTTTCTTCTCAAAACAATATGTGTTCAAAACAGTGATACATTTGCAGACAAAACCGTTGTCCACGAAAAAAGTCAGACCTTGTAATCGCTTGGCACTATTTTCTCTCCCTTCATATCACCGGTGCAAGCAACGCCAACTTCTTGCTCTAGGTTTCAATGTGAACATCAAACTTGCAAAGATAAAAAAGCTTTGTGTTTGGAGTGCGCACTCAGGGCCGGCCCTAGCCCTTTCGGCGCCCTAGGCAAGATTCATTTGGACCCACCCCGCCCTCACCACCACTATATTTTTATTCAATTTTTTCTGAATTTACTACTGTACAGGCCTATGATATCTATTAGTGTTGAAGGCAAGGTCATGTTTGATTTATTTATTTTATTTTATGAAGAAAATAAATGCAATTTCCTATAATCTGGAGTATTTTTGACCAGTTAAAGTATCTTTTACAATAGTAAAGTTATGTGTAAAGTTGTATTATATTATGTAGCATATATCCTCACCAAGATACAAAGTGTTGAAGGCCTCAAATTGTGATGTGGCCCCAGCTGTTTGTGGTCATAACTCAATGAATATGTATCCTATTGACACGAAATAAAAACTTGCAAATAGCTTATGAGTTGTAGAACTTGATTTTCATATTAGGGGTGAAATTCGGCGCCGCCTAGTTTGCCTATGCCCAGGACCAGCCCTGTGCGCACTTCAGCGGCAACGACTATGTTTCTAAAATGCCCAGGTCAGAGGAAGAAACGTGTGTTGAAGAGTGCTGCTGTTCCTGTGCTCCAGGTAAGAACATTGATCAGAGAGTATAACAAAGTTGTACCACTTGTTCCATTCGACATCAGTATATTCAGGTTCATAAAAATATCCCCTTGGTTATGTGCTGAAGTCAGTGTTTTCGTCGTCGCTGTCGTAGTCAGACATGTTGTAGCTAGCTTTTACAGGTATAAACAAAGTGAAACACGTGCGGCTGTCAGCTGGCAGCAGAGCGCAGTGATATGAAGGGAGAGAAAATAGTGCCAAGCGATTACGAGGTCTGACTTTTTCATAGACAACGGTTTTGTCTGCACATATGTCACTCTTTTGAACACATATTGTTTTGAGAAGAAAAAGTCTTTATTTTCATGGCCCCAGCAAACTTGCCGGACTACTTTCGTCTGGACCTAAAGTGGACAGGAACTCTGCTCACTGGACACTGTTGAGGGTAAAGCAATGTGGATGCACGACACTGGTGATGGGGATGTCATACAGATTCATGTCAACTGAACTATCCCTTTAATATTTGAATTTTTAGGGACAGACTTTGGGGAACACTCGTACCTGGGTAAGCGTGCACCAGCGTCGGGGACAGGCCTCGGTAGCTCCCCGCAGACGGCTCACTCAGGCTGGGCAGGTAGGCTGGACCGTAGGCCTGGGTGTGGTACTGGGCGTAGGACTGTGGAGACGGAGGAGACACGGCTGCTCTGGCACTCTGACTGTCCTCACACAGCGCCCCTGCTGCTGCTGCTCCGGTCTGTCCTGAAGCTCCGCAGCGCCCCCTGTCTCCTCCTCACTGTATTTAGCCCGCACAAAGCTCCTCCAGGGGGCGCCGTCTGCAGGCTGAAGCACACACACACTCAGCAGTAGGCATCATACTGACTTTTATAATGGATTCTTTTATTCAACATTTAGAGTGGCAACACTAACTACAGACAAAACAATTCTTTGTTGTCATGGTTTCAGAAATCTTCATTTTCAATGAACGATGTGTGGTTTAGGTCAAATTGTTTTTCTGAAACGTCTGAGCTTGGACAAGTGTGGACAAGGCCTTAAGTCCTATTACATATTTGGAAATTCATTCTGTCTACTTCTTAGTTTTAGCTTTTTAAAAGGACACAAAGAGCTGAGTGCTCATTTAAGTGACAGTTTGGACGACAGGACTTCAGCCTTTGTCAGAGGTAACGTTTGGCGTTGTGACGTGTCTCTTAAAGAATATTCCCAGACGTGGCCAGTTTGACAGATTTGTCAGACTGACCACGTCTGGCCTGGTGAAAGTCTCTGGAGAAGTGAGTCCCAGGTGTGAGCCAAAGAAAAAGCACCTTTGTCTCTGTTGATGGTCTTTGTGCCTCGCTTCCTGATCTCAACATCCTCTCATATCCATCTTTTGTATTTGTTGTAGTTCTTCTGTGCCAAAAGTTTTTTGCGTTGTCCTGGTCCAAAAGAGTGCGGATAAGAAACACAAGTACGATTAACAAGAGCAGAAAAAGATAAAGTGAAAAAGAAGAAACTACATTATGGACTTGTACAACGAAAAAATAACTGGGACAGAAGACCACAAATACAAACGATGGATACGAGAGGCTAATGAGATCAGGAAGCGAGGCACAAAGACCATCAACAGAGACGAAGGCTGCATTCACAATACAAACCGAACCGAGCTCGGCTCGATTGGTAAGCAAAATTGCAACATTGTATCTTTCTGTAAACTGGCCCGGTTCGCGTTCACATTACACTTTTTGCCAGTCGAACCAGCGCAGAAGAGACACTTCTGCTCCTCGCCTGTAGAGGCGCTGTGTGACAGAAACACGTTACGTCAGCAGCAAAGAAGACACCGGCTTCTCGGCTAACAGCGGCTACAGCTAACTTACATCAGAAACAAACACGCTGCTGGACTTTATATTTGTGTTTTTATGGATCTATCCCACAACTTCTTTCACATTTATGGGACCAGAGTGAGTGACAGACGAAGTGTCGGAGCCGGACAATGTGGACTTTCATTTAGACGAGAGAGGAGGGCTAAAACGTAACAGTACAACGTAAAGTTCATCAATTTGAGTAAATCTGGCTCTGAAAGGTAAGTCATCTGCTCACTGAGCTGTGTAACTACATATTAAATGAATATAGACCATTTCCCCGCGGTAATGTGAGCTATAGTGTTACTTTCTGTACTCGTTTTCATCTAAGAGTTATAACTTTGTTATTTTTGTAAATTACGCGAGAAAACAGTGACATACGATAGTGTGATCATAATTAATTTGACTTAATCATCCCCCGTCCTTCTCCTGTTACTTTCATGTGTTTTGTGTATTATTTGTCTCATTATCGATCTCACACAGGCTGTTTGTTGTGATTCTGAGCCTCACGTGTGTCTCAGCGTGGATCACGTCACTGTTCACTTCCTGGTTTTGTTTCGCTCTCGCTCCGTTTGCGTTCACAAAACAAACGAACCGCTCCAGAGCTCGATTCAACCGAGCCGAGACCGACCTCTCCAACCGAACCAGATTTGGACATTTTGGACCGGATCAGAATTCGATTGCGCGTTCACAATTACCCAATCGAACCGAACTATCCAGGCAAACGAATCCTGATCCGAATCAAAAGTGTATTGTGAATGCACCCGAAGGAGCTTTTCTGGCTCACACATGGGACTCACTTCTCCAGAGACTTTCACCAGGCCAGACATGGTCAGTCTGATAAATCTGTCAAACTGGCCATGTCTGGGAATATTCTATAAGAGAGACGTCACAACACCAGACGTCACCTCTGACGAAGGCGGAAGTCCTGCCACCGAAACTGTCAGGTAAATGAGCGTCTAGCTTATTTTAGGAAAAAAGAAAGTTAAGTTCTGTTACATTCAATAAAAAAGGTACATCATGGGATCAATACACAACCCAGCAAAATTTCATGGATTGGCATCCAATCCCAGAATCCATCGGTGCATCACGATCCCCAACACGGCTTTTGAGTTTTTAGTCAAACATTTGCCCCGTTTACATGACGGCTTTTAATTCCGAATAAAGATAATTTAATTCTGAAATAAAATTAAGTCAGCTTTAAAAGACCATGTAAACATTTAATTCCTAATGAAAATGTTTATTCGGACTTACACTTAATTCCAAATAAAGTTGGTTTTCCCGAATAATTTTATTCCTTTCTCATGTAAAAGTTTTATTCAGCTTAAAATATTTCTGTTCACACTGCACAATGTGCGCATGCTTGTGCGTTGTCTTTCTGATGGTGGTGACGCGCCGACAAGATGGCGGCCTGAAACTTTTTTGCTTTATTTTTAGGTGCGCTACCTTTGAACAAAAGTGTACGCGGAGAAAGACGATGATCCTAAACAAGTGGAAACTGATCTAAACTTCTCCTCCGCTCACAGAACATGACGTGGAACTGCTGCTTAAAGACTTTCATCAGAAAGACTCCTAAAAAGTCAGGATCATGTTTGTGCCCATGGTGTTACAACAATCCCAGATGATAAAAAGTCAAAAGCCGGCATCTCGTATCCAGTGGATGTGTTTTTCCGGTAGATGTAATGATGTAATGACGTATGTGCGTCCAATCAGAACTCTTTCTAACCCCAGACGTTAAGCGGAATAAAATAAAGCTGATTTAGCGTGTTTAACACGTTAACCTTTATTCGGAATTATTTCCATGTAAACTTGAAGAAAAATATTTTTATTCTGAACTAATTAGTTCGGAATAATTAATGTGGAATTAGGAAACATGTAAACGTGGCCATTGTTAACAAACTGGGTGGGCGTCTGTGCTTTTCTTTCACACAAAAAAATAGTAATAATAAAAATTCCACGGCTACCAATCAGATTCAAATATTGCCATGTCGTTCCAGTTTTTCTCGACGGCTTAGCAAGTTTCACTTTATGTGTAACTCTTAACACGTTGTCAGTGATAATCCAGCTGTAACTCTGTCCACAGTGTAAACACCTGAGATCTTGCCGACAACGCCAAGCTGTGCACTTTCAGGTAAAGAATATTTACTTGCGCTTTGCTTTTAATAGTGACCTAATGTGTTTAGCGTGTACATACTTATTCATAATCCCATGCAGCGCTGAAATACAACAGAAAACTCACAGAGAACAGCCATCTTGGATCTGGATGAGATGAGGATGGAGCATGACGACAGCAGCAGCCAATCACAGTGCACCAAAGCAGCAGCAGGCAGCCAATCAGAGCGCAGGATGTGGCGACAGGTGAAGGTCCATTTAAAAATGTTTCACACAAAATTAAAAAAACACAGCACCAGAAACAGACGGAGCCGTGACGGAGGTTAGAGACACAAACAGGGGTGTAACAATGAGATTTAGTATCGGGATGTAGTTAGTTCTGCTGAAGCTGTTTACAGCCATTTTACCATCACATCACAGAGAAACAAAGTGTAATGCTCTGTTCAGATCGGACAAACTTTTTGCCTCGAGATGTCCAGCAAATTTGTGTCCTGTGTGGCGAGTTTTGCTTGCCTTGGATCGAGAGCCCACACTTCAGCAAACTGAGAAGACTGGGTCTGGTCACCACGCCCCCCCCCCCCCCCAACCCCATGTTGGAGGCATGTTGGTTTTCGCTTGCTGACCAGTCCGCCCCTCCTACATTCTGCTTGAATGCAGAAGGGTCTGAAACCAAAGACAGAACGATTTCGTCGTCCAAAGTTAGGACAATCCAATAACAAACGCCCCCCTCTCCTCCGCTCCGCAGTTTAAAAACTTTTTTTCTAATGACCATTGCAAAACATTCAAGATGGCGGACATAGCTGATAGATTATTTTTTTTCGGCTCTAGCTTCAATTTTGAACAATTAATAAAACACACCAAAGACACCACCTCAACCTGGTCTGAAAGCCCAGAGCAACACAGGAACTCACACATGCACAGATTAAAAGATTTATTTCATAAATATTGGGCGTCGAACTTTGAGAGTAGAGGTGAAATGTGACACAAAATGCTGTCTGGTCTGAATGCACAGTAACATTTTAAAGAAACATAATTTTATAGATACATTATGATTGCAATGTGCAAATAATCCTACAAGATTCAGTCACTTCCAATCAGTGGTGACTCAAGACATTTTGTGGGACATAAGGTCCCACAAAATCTGTCATGAGGTATTTTTAACTGTCATAATTTTTCTTCATATTGATTACGTGTTTGTTGTTTTCTGACCGGTAGACGCCACGGCCAAGACACATTACAAGAAAAGATTTGACTTTCAACATTTGCATTGTGACTTATGTGTGGGTTGTGCATTTCTTACCTGAAGGACAAAGTTCCACACATCTTAAAGTTTCCGTTAAATCCAAATGTCTTTAGCCCAAAAGCCACGTGTTCTTTCCTTTTCTCCTGCATAAAAGCCAGTCCTTCATTCCTCTGGGAGAGTTTGTCTGATGCAAGCCGATGCGAGCGCAGAATTAACAAACGCCAAACCAGGAAATTGCAGGTCCGACTTTTTGGTTTATTACTCTGAATAAACATCGCTGTTTGCCTTTCAAGCGATTATGGCTAAAAGATCATCTGCCTCACGCCAAATGGATCTGTGTTGAACTCAGTTCTTCAATTTCAGTTCTTCCACAGTCTGTCTCTAGAACTGCTCGTTGAAAGCATTTGGGAAAAGGTGGGATGTTTCATGAAATACAAAAGTACCTCTGCTCTTCTTTCAAGATTCTCTGTGTTTCTGCTAAAACAGAATCAGACGCGTCAATCCACAGGAGCAGCCATCTTTGTTTTGTTTAAATCAAGTGGTACTTCCTGTCATCATTGCAAGCATTTTATTATCTGTTTAGTGCAACAAAGACAAAAACAATAAAAAGCATTTAGATGTTTGGTCAAAAAGTTACACAGTGCACCTTTTAGTGTGGTCTGTGAAACTGCTGTGCCCTGTGAGCTATGCAGGTTTATAGGCTATGAACAGAGGGATAGGTGTTTATCAATACAGAAGATGCGCGCACACCCGGTATACAGAAAGAGCCGCTGCTGATTGACACGTCACTGTGAGAAAACAAACGTTATGCTGCTAAATCAACATTTGTGAATGAAATTTGAACCTTAAACATTACAGAAAACACAGCCAGACGTCTGTCATATTGTAGAAACAGCTGTTCTTGTCCTGTTTGTTGTTTTAATCAAGAAGAATCCTCAGCCAACTAGACAGACAGCATCTCTTTCTGCAGGCGACATGAGCAGTAAAACGGAAAGTGATGTCGACTGATAATCCCACTGAGTGGAAGCACCTCGCAGCCGCAGGCGTGAGATTTACAGCCTTCCTTATGAAACTGCAGCATGAATGAGATTCAAAGCGACATTGGTTCCTCGCTGCGTCCTAATATTGAGAAAGCACGAGAGCAAGGAATGAAAGTCTCCAAATCAGTCGGATATAGACCCGTTCAGAGCCTACGTCATTTTGGGGGCGGAGCCGAACGGGTGCCTCCGCAGAGTTTCCCCATAAGTTTCTATACAAAACGAGTCAGCTGTACTAACGATATTAAACGGTTAGAAAACTTAACAATGACTTCAAACGAAGCTCTGACCATTCCCAATGTGTTCCATGGGTTTTGTGATTTCTGCGGGCTAATTAGCCGCTAAAGGCTATAGGAACAATGAGGGATCACTGTCAAAACAAATACATGGCCTCAGAGTCATGGAAGTACTGTATAAGTCTGGGTCTTTCACACAATAATCTTCTGTAGAAATCAGCACAAAATAAAGCCACAGGTGCAGTTTACTGTGAGTCTAATTCTCCACTGATAATTGATAAATAATTATCACAACTTGCACAAAAATCTTAAGCAATGTCACAGTAACTAACCTCCTGTGCTTTTCTGCAATTTACGTCGTCAAACTCATCAAGGGATTTGTATGATCAAAGCTTTTCTCTTGTGTACATGAGTTTTTCCCATCAAATATAAGTAAATATCAGGTGGCTGAATATCGGGACACTTACTAACGTCACACAACATTCAGTAGATAACTGTACATGGATCTGGAGTCACTTGCTGTTCGTTAAATTGAGTTTTTAAAGAGAGTTTTGCGTGTTTTTAATGATAATGCACCTGCGTAGCTTTAAAAGCCAGGGACTGCCGCGCCATTCAAGACACCAGTTAGCGCGTGCAGCCATCTTTGTTTACCAACAGTAAATGGGTCTATATGTAAAAGTGAGGCTTCATTTTCAATCCGTCAAAACAACACAGGGCCTTGGAAATTTTCCATCAAAGCAAAATACAATCCATAATTGACGGGAAATTGTCAGTTAATGTACCTCTGCTTCCAATGGTCAATGATAGGCCCCAGTCTTTTAATCTGTCACTCTTAAACATAATTAAGAGTGATTTGGGACGCAAGAACATTCATTTTATGTTCGTATCAGAATGCACAATACTAATTCAGCAGGAAGTGTGGTCATTTGTTGTTGAACACAGTTAAAACTGGGGTTTCTGACTTCCACATTGCAAATTGTTTCTCTCTGTAACTAGAGTGAGCTGAGTGTGTCTGTTACACCCCTGTCGCGCTGGAAGAAAGAGCAGATTCAATCACTGTTTGTTGGATTTTAATCATATACATGTTGACTTTTCCAAACGGAGGAAATATCTACAGCCAATAACAGTAAACAAGCTGGTGTCTGTCTGAAAAAACAACATTTATGTCCATTTTTAAAACAGAAGTCATTCCTCTGGTCAGATTTATACAGAAACACAGGCACCACCACAAAAGTCTGCAGACGCCACGTGAACTTTGTGCAAAAGAAACAGTCAGAGGTGGTTCATGCTCACGACTGTGGAACCTCATCGTTTCATCACATTCTGACTTTTATTTGTAATGTTTTAACCCTGAAAAACATGTTTACATTAGTTTAATTCAGAGGCGCAGAGAACACTAGGTACGACAATAAAACATGTTTACCGCGGAAAAATCAGCGTCTTTAAGGTTTAATTGGATTTAAAATCTATGCAGTGAATATTCAAAAGGTGAGTTTCTCATTTTGAACATAATTGAGGAAAAATGTGGATGATAATGATTTTTCAGGGTTAAAAAGTTTTCATAACATGATGAAACAAAAGTTCTTCCACACAGACAGAGCGACTGCGCTGATGAAGATGAGACGAGATGTGAAAACAGATGAAGAAAGCAGCTGCAGACAGAACACGTGAGCGCTAATGTTAGCTTCAACAGGCTGTTAGCGCTAGCTTAAACAGGCTATTAGCGCTAGCTTAAACAGGCTATTAGCGCTAGCTTAAACAGGCTATTAGCGCTAGCTTAAACAGGCTATTAGCGCTAGCTTCAACAGGCTATTAGCGCTAGCTTCAACAGGCTATTAGCGCTAGCTTCAACAGGCTGTTAGCGCTAGCTTAAACAGGCTGTTAGCGCTAGCTTAAACAGGCTGTTAGCAGCTTCAGTCACAACATTCAGGCCAAGTCTTCACACAGATAAAGATATTTACATTCAAACAAATCAGAAGAAATCTGAAGATCAACATAATAACTCTGATAATTCATAAACTCTTTTTTACTCAGACTATGGAAGATCAGATGTTTCTTCCACCTAAAACATAATTTTACACCAGTGCTGATAGTCAGGTCCGGAGGGACAGAAGTTGTAATGAGACAATATATCGTCAATACTCAAGCACAAATATGAAGGATGTTAAAGGGACCTATTCTGTCAAGTTCACTTTTCTAAGTTTTTAACCTGGTTATTATGACCTTCCTTCATCATTAATTTACTCAAAGTTATATTTGAACTGATTCATGCATGTTTGAGTAATCTTGTTTTGTTCTTCAGCTGCTGCTCAAGTGCTCAGAAATCCCCGGTCTCACCTACCACCTATCCCCTCCCACTTGCCTGTTTTTACTTGATATAATTCAAAATATTAATACTAAAACTGAAGCATAAATGGTTCAAAACTGTCCCATAGCAACTTCCCAACAATAAAAAATTGTTTTTAAAAATCTGTTGCTGTCACAGTTACATTTTTAAATGAAGGGGCGGGGCTTATCAGTTCTGCAGTTTTGAACAGGAAGTCAGTAGAGCTGTTCCTATTTTTAAGTTGTTTTAGATCAATTTTGTGTTTTACAAAGAACAAATGGTAAATTAATGATCAACATATGTTCTAGTTTCTTACTAAGTATTAAAAAAAAACACACAATAGGTCTCCTTTAACCAATTAACTGTGAATAATGGCTTAACCTAGTGTGATTTTTTGACCAGTTAGCCGACACAAATATTAATGCTGGGCGATTAATGCCATTTGCGATTATGTGATCGCAGAGATATGTGATTATTACTGACGTGTGTTTTGTTTTGGGAGTAATTAAAGCGCCGCCTGTGAGTGTGGCCGTGTGACTGCAGCTTCATGTTGCTCTGATCCGACACCTCTGTGTGTTTGTACTTTTCTCTCAGTGATTCGTGTGCAATCGACGACATGTAGAGACAATACCAGCCTCACAAGGGGCTTAAAGCGGCGGTGAACGATGTCCTTGACCAACTTGAAACTTAATATCTAATTTTAATTTAGATTTTAAAAGAAAACTTCACCTTTTAAATATTCACGGCACAGATTTTCAAGCCCTAAAATAATTGCCAACATCAAAATATGATTAAACTATTAATCTTTCACAGTCTGAAGATTAATTAATTAATCAAAAATACCGTGTTTAGAGTTATTAATGACAATATTGTTTTAAAGCTTGAACAATGCAGAAAAACCCAGCAGAACAAAAGAGTTAAATAATAATAATAATAATATCTTTACATGTGTGGACTTGGTCTTTTTTACAGTGAACAAACATGTTTAGCACCGTTAAACCTGTACAATACCAAAACACTGATTATAAACTCTGAGGTCACTTTCACATTCAGAAACTGGACGATAGCACCAGAGCCTGTCGCACCTGTCGCACCTGTCGAACCTGCCGCACCTGTCACTCCCAGACCTGCGCTGAACCACATCCACTCTGTACTTTCTAGACTTTTGATTAGATTTTGTGTTTTGTTAGCAGAAATTGCATTTGAAAAGCACTCTGGATAACTTGTGCTGTTAGTCATGTTTTCACAGGCACAACTTTTCACAAAAAGCTGTATACAGAGATTATAAGTCCTGATGAAGTCTATGTTGAAATGTGTAGGTTCGGTTTCTCAAATTCAATCAGAGGTCGGGTCAAGATGATCTAAGTCATAGTTGGTTAAAGGCTGCAATACAGTACATAGGCCTAATTATGTTATGTATACAGTATATGTTCACTTTCATTTGACTAAGACTGCTCTCCTCAAGAAATGTTTGTACAAGTTGTATGCACTTAGCTGTTTTTCCGGGGCATTTTAAAAGCTTGCACAGACACTAGGGATGTAGCGCTACACTAAAAACACTACACAAAACCATATTCGGTTCAAATCTTTATGTGCAGTTTAGTGGCAGGTCAATATCAATGGAGCTCAACAGTGTTTGATGGCCCTGGATCCTGAAGTAAATTGCTCCATTGTAAAGTGCCATATATTAAGAATTTAAAGACATATCACGGACTAACCAGCTCTGTGGTAACTCAGATCCACAGCGCGGCTGTTTTCAGTCTAAAAAGCACGTTTATAACTTAAAATTCAGCAAAATATCTTAATAATTTTGTAGTTTATAAAGCTGCAGAAACAGATTTTAAGGACGTATGTTCATGACTCACAAAGAGCTGATTAGCCCCGATGACATTTTCAAACTTGTAATATATATATTTTAATACCCCTATGGAGATTTAACCTGGAAGTCAAGGCTTGTTGAACTATGAAGGGGTTGGTCACTGTTGAGCTCCAGACTGAAGAGAAATTATCCTGGGACCGCACAAAATTAACTAAGGGGCCACATTTGGCCGCCGGGCCGTGAGTTTGAGATCCTGGTGTAGGCTGTCCACATTTCTCTGAGTTTAAGTTTGGTTGGTCATATCAATGCCTGACCCCGTCAGATCTCAGAAGCTAATCAAGTTAGGGCCTGGTTAGTACTTGGATGGGAGACCTCTGGAACACCAGGAGCGTGAAAGAACAGGTTTTGCCTGTACTTGACTATTTTAGTTGTAAATTAATAAACTTTCTCTTTTCTACCAAAAAGTTCATTGCATAAGCAGCAGATTTTAACAAAATCAAATCACAGTTACTTTTAAATCAAAAGCGTTTTCTCTTTAAAAGCCAATCGCAGTGCTCTGATTGAAGGTTTAACTGCAGACAAAAAATAATGTAAGTGGATATTAACTTGTGCTGAAAGATTTGTGAGAAAATCAGCGACCTCACCTTTAAATACAATATCAATTTTGCCAGATCGATTGTACGCAAACATGAAAAACAAGAATCACATTAATTTGGCTCAAAACGGCTCTGAGCAGGTCTGGGAGTGTGATTAGCACCGTCAAAACCACCAGCACAGTCTGCTTTAGAGACAGAGGGGGAAACTTACATAGGGGGCGCTAGAGTCCAGCTCAGCCTGAGACAGCTCCTCAGTGTCCCTCTGCTGCCCCCTGTCGTCTGCGTACGACGAATGTCTGTCCGCGCTCAGCTCCGTGTACAAATGTCTGTCCGTGCGCTCCGTCAGCTCCGCGTACGAAGGCTTGGGACTCCTCGCTACGTCTTTCCCGTGTTTCGCCTCGTCTCTCTGCTTCGACTCTCCGCATTTCGGGAACAGCTTCTGATCGACGTAGAGCCCTCGCGAGTACTGTCCGTAGTAAAGCGACTGAGCCAGCGCCGTTTGGCTCATGGCTAACTGCAGCTGCGATTGTCCTTCTGCGGGTTTTTTACTTTCTGAAAACTCACTTCCTGCGCTCCGTTCTTCTTCTTTCGTCTCGTCTTTGCGTTCTTTCCGGTGTCTCTCGTGCGGAGCGTATCCCTGGAGGTAGTACGGATCGTATCCGTGGTAAAACGGCGACTGCGGTGTCTCCTTTTTGTTGGCGCCGGCTTCACTCGACGGCGCCTGCTTTCCCGCTGCGCCGTCTTCTCCCGCGTCAGAGATGTCGGAATACGCCGGGCTGTTGTTTTTGCTATCCACGCTTCCTCCCTCCGCGCGAGTCGAACTTCCGATGGACGGACTGGGAGCGTTGTCCGTGAAGGTGTAAACTTTATCTGCCTCCGCTCGGATGCTGGCCATGCGGCTTTCCGGCGTTTCCGACAAGCCGTTCACCACTTCCTGTTTGCTCAAATGCTCCTTCAACAGACTTCCTTGAATCTCCTTGCTAACCGCCATTTTGGCTCCGTTTTCTTCTATTTTACAGTTTTCACCGTTAGCTGTTCTACTCGCTGCGTCTTTCGCAAACTTATCTTTCAATCTCTTCTTTTCCTTTTTCTTCATCTCTTTGCTACATCCCACTAACGTCGCTTTGACTAAACTAGGCTCCACTATGATGTTTAATTTTGGTTTAATCGGCTTTAAAGGAATATTTTTGCTCGCTAAGCTCAACGGTTGCTGACTTACTGGGTTTTCTGCGTTCGAGTTCGCCGCGTACGACGTGTTCGGGATCGCGATTAGCTTAGGAGGAGCTGGTGCCGGAGCTATTGGGCGGTTAATCCTCGACTTGGATAGTTTCTCGACTTTCCCGTTTGCCTTTTTGCTCTTCTTATCGATCAAACCTTCCGCTTCAAGTTTTGGCATTTCTACTGTTGAATTTCTGTCCGGCACCATGCAGTTCTCCAGCACGACCGTCATGTTCGAGATTATCGGCAGGTTCGTTAAATCGTCTATGAGCCCGTCTTTGAGAACAGATGAAGTCCTTCGCGTTTTGGCGCTTTGGTCCGCGCTCAGTAAAAGGCGCCTGTTTTTCGGCGACCCAATCGTGGTGACTTTGTATAACGGAGCCGCTTTCTTCGACGTGCTCTCGGGAATTTCGTAAGCAGCTATAGCGTCCTCGCAATCTGAAAGCCGACCCTCGCTGTCCGCGTCTTTGATCGCGTCTAGCTCGGGCTTCTCTGCCTCTAAGTGCGCGTGCGTTTGGTGGTAGCGCAGCCCGTTGATGTGTTTGTAGCGCTTGGTGCAGTTCGGATGTGGGCAGTCGATAAGAATAGGCAAACCTCCTCCTCCTCCGCCGGGATCCATGAAGGAAGGGTCGTTTTTACCCTGCGGCGTTGACGGAGCGCTTCGAGACTTGGCGCGAATCCTTTTGCCGTTAGCGTTCTTCAAATCGTCCGCTCTGACTAAGCTAAGATCCAGGTCCGCGGGGGGTTTGTTCTTGCGTTTCCCGGACAAACTGTTGCTGGATTTCACCTCGTCATTCACGGTGAAGAAGGAGGATCGTCCGTTGGCGTTGATGAGGTTGAGGCTGCCACGGCGCCCCTTGTGGAGCGAGCCGGCAGCTCCACCTCTGCTGCGCACTTTGGCGGCCGGAGAAGAGTCGACGCAGGAACGATCGCCCAGAGCCAGGCGCAGCCGCTTTCCACGACCGCGACCTCCGGGAAGCTCCGGGTCGCTGCAGGGAGACTCGCAGAATCTGGAACACACAAGGACAACGCACATGCTCGGGTAAGGACGATTGTATGTGGAAGAGAGATGGTTAAAACAAACATATAGCAAGTCAGACAATACTTTAATAAACAGCTTGTGTATCTATTACTTATAAAGAAAGTAGGGACAAAATCCAAATGTCACATACAAAAAAAAGACTCCAATGTTTTTGGGGTTTTTTAATAAATTCCCAGCTTGAGGTGGAAAACCACGTAGACTACTTTGTTTAGTTGTTTACACATAATTTTGAACTTCTACATACACAGGCATTATACATAAGACGCCACATCAGGGTTTCCGCCACAGCTAAATAAAAGCCGCCACACTTTCAGAATGATTTATTTATTTTAAACATTTTCTTTGTCATCTGTTGTAGACGCACGACGGCTGTAATATCAGGAAAAGAACCGGGTTTTCATGGGTAAAGGTTGTAGAGGTGGGCGGGCTGCGCGGGCGGGCCGGGACTCGCTGCTTGTGGGCTCGGGCAGAGGTGCTGTGTGCTGGGAAGAAGTGAGCACACGCACCGCTCGGTGTTGCCAGACCTTAAAGTGACAGCCCTTTACAGTCTGGCCTCTACCCTGGCTTGTGGGCGCCTCAGCCCAGGGGGTGTCGCTCTGTGCGCAGGGCTCGCTCGCTTAGCCTTTCCTTTTTTACGGAGCTCGCGTAGTTCGCTCGACGCGCATGCTCCGTGCACGCAACCGCCCCCTCGACAACGAACACCGAACCCCCCCTGGACTACGAAACCACGAATTGTGAATAAAAGACATAAGGTACATTTCCAACAACAAAAACTTTTTACATCTGTGGCTTATTAAAATTACATTTTACGATGAAGAGGCGGGGCTTATCAGTTCTGCAGTTTTGAACAGGAAGTCAATGAACAAGTTTCTATTTAGAAGTCATTTTAACTAATTTTTGTTTTTTTCTAAATCCACAAAAAAAAAAAATCACAAAAGATCGTCTTTAAAGGCCAATGCTAAAGTAAGCAACTCGTTCTACAAAAACAGAAGCACATTTGAAAAAAAAAAAGTAAGTACATGTTTTTAGTGGAAGGGGGAAAAACAGAAACATCACAGGGAGAACATGCATATTGATGGAAACTATGAAGCGAACGCACCAACCACTATTACACTGACACTCAAGTGTGATGGACAAGACTCGGGCGTCCTTTATAAAGCCTGTGTTTGTAGAAAATGTACGTGGATAATCACATATGAGATTTTTTCATTTAAAGTTTGAGATTTATGAGGGTAAACTGCTTTAGCGCAGATGAAATGAGATAAAATGGTGTGTTTTCTCGGGTTGGTGTGTAAAGACGGCCTCGGTCTCCAGAGCCAGCTCCTCGGGACACAGTGTTCCAGGCTCACCTGAGCTGAACTCACATCAGATTAAGATTCACCACAGACACACGTCTGAGCGAGGACGAGACACTTCTGCTCTCACCAGCTCACTAACCGTCTAACGAATCAGTTCTTCTGCTATAAACTCCACCATTGTAAGGAAACCAACTAAATAATGAAATAATAAAGCTCAGATGAGACAGTTTGTCACAAGATGAGACAAAACATATTGTTTTCTTTGAGTGAAGAAAAATGAGTGTTTCAGTGAGTCATAAATCTGTAAAAAACCAGGTGCTCTTCAGGATCAAAGTGACAGGCGTTAACAATAAGAGAAAGATCTAAAGCACTCTGATTAAATTAAAAGTGCTTTATTAAAAGTGGACTTGCCTATGCGTTTCGGTTGTGTGAGGCCTTCTTTAGGGCTTGTGAAAAGCCCCGCACGGCCGAAACGCAGCGGTAAGTCCACTTTTAATTAAGTGCCTCGGATTTTTCTCTGTTATATTGTTTTCTTTGTCTTGTCTGATGTTTCCTTGTTGTGAAGTAGAGCTAGACCAGAGGTTCTCAAATGGGGTGCCGTGACGTGAGTCCAGGGGTGCCGCGGGGAAATTGTTGAGTCTGATAGAATTTTTCAAATAAAGGCTTTTAAAAAGACCAGCAGTTGTGAACACCCAGAGCGCTCTTCGTCTCACTCAGAAACATTTAAGTTCCAACGTTTCTTTTTTCCTCTCTCCCATCCTCACTTTAGAGAGACTGCGTGTGTCTGTGTTATCAGAGTTTATAGCAGCAGATTGTGTCTTTAAAGAAGGGTTTGCCACATCCAGCGATATTCTACGAAACTAGAGCTTCGTTTTGATGGTTCATTTGTTCAAATCTGACTTACAGTATATCAGCGGAGAAAAGGTCTGAAACATAAAGTGAAATAAAACATAGCCTACGGGATTGAAACTGGATGCGGCGCGTAACGGCGCAACACGGAAATTGTCAAAGTGATCTTTGAAGCTTTTGCATTTGCAAAACAGAAGTCCTGTCCTGACAAAAGTTTGTGGAACAGCAGTGTTTTCTCTGCTCTGATCACAGGACAGCCTCGTCACTGAAGCTTCTGAACGCTGGTTTACAGGGGCGGACCTAGATTGGGGCCCCATGAGAGCTTCGGATTTAAAATTATTTTAAAACAAGCTTTAAACCTTTTTAATAATGATAAAAAAAACATCATGCAACAGGAAAAAAATAATTTTAAATATTTAAAAAAACAGAATATCACATTGAATTTAATAAAATGTTCCTTTGGTGTTTGGTGAAGGTTTTTATTGCAAATTTCAATGAAATCTAAATAAGCTATGCACGTTTAAAAAAAACAAAAAAAAAACCAGCCCATTTAAAGTAAAATACTACGCAAAATTGTAAGGGGTTCCTCGGCTTAGGGTAAGAACACTTAGGGGTGCCCCAGTGCTGAAAAGTTTGAGAACCTCTGAGCTAGACAATACAGTGTATCGGCCAGCTGATATTTTGAGGCTGATATTTGGATTGTTTTTGCGTACCGGCCACATCGACCATTGATCAGACAGTTGTTTGTCGTCGGTAGAGCTGCACTCACAGTGATCAGCTCCAAGTTAGTTTTGGAAAGAAATGTTACGATTTGTTTTATAAATCTTTATTTTGCTGTTTTGAAAAGGAGGACTTTAATTAGTCCTTAAAATGTTCTGTAATGAGCATAAACATGTTGTATTCATTAAACAATTTGACAAAACAATAGTTTGGATCGAACTTTTTCTTTTTGGATCTTATCTCAACTACTGTTTGTTTGTTTATGTCAAAACTAAAAAAAAGAAAATCGGCCTCAGAAATTGGACATTGATATCGGCATCGGCTGACAACAAAAACCTATATCGATATCTACTGTGAAGCACTTTGGTCAACTATGGTTGTTACATAAATAAACTTGAGTTGAAAACATGAGACGTGTCCATAAAACCGAGCTGAGATTTGGACATTAATTAAAGATAATCATTAATTAAAGATAATCATTAATTATAGATAATCATTAATTATAGATAATCAATAAACTTTTTGTTTTATACCAAAAAGTATTTTGCATAAACAGCAGATTGTGACTAAATCAGATCGAGTACTGTCTGAATCAAATTAAAAGACAGTTATATTTTTCTTTAAGAGCCAAACGCAGCTCTGTGATTGGCTGTGCTTGGGTCTCATTTTGTCATCTGTAAAACGTGTTTTTAAGGTTTAATTGCTTAAGGTTTGAAGGCTAAGTGGATACGACCGTGTACTGGAGGATTTGTGAGAGCTAAGAACTAATTGGAGCTTGTTTGAGGTTTTGAGGTGAGAAAATCAGCGAGACAACCTTTAACCTTTTGGAGAAAGAAGAGGTTCAGACTCACCTGGGAGGAGCCCAGTCGTGCTTGGTACAGTCCAGCAGAGTCCCCACGTACGTCCTCTTCCTCCAGGTCACGTTCACCACCAGCACACCTGTGGAAATACACCTGTCAGAATACACCTGTCAGAGAGCACCTGTGGAAACACAGATGATGAAATGCCTCCATAACTACCACTAACTATTTAAATAAACATGTGTAAAAACAGCATAGTCTTTGTAGTTTGTCCTTGTACAGTATATGTTGCCGTAGTTACAGGCGTTTAAAGGTGGTGCAGCTGATTTTCACACTGCAAAGACGCCAGAACCCTTTTATGCCATACACAATCACTTTGAATTGGTGGCTATGCTAGCAAAAGTTTATGATAAATATTTACTTGTTGGATTTGGGTAAAGTTAGGGTTAGGCATAGGTTAAGTTATTTTGGTTAAGTTTTAGGATTTAGGAAAGGGATGCTAACTGGGTAGCAGCAAACTGTGATGGAGAAAATAAAGACGCTGCAAAAACAATTTAGGATTTAAATTGTTCCTCTCATAAATCCTACGACACGTGGTTAATATCAACATGTGTTCTTTTAGGTTTCATTTACAGCCAAGCCTCGGTGATCAAAGATGGTGGCGCTGTGTATTAATGGCTTTTGCACACTGGCGTTTGTAGCCATCAGGCCGTTAGCTTTAGCCTTTTGCTAGGCTACAGGCTATGGAACATGCGCAGTTGTGTTTCCTCATAATTGTTTGCGCGAGGACCGGGATGTTCTGATCATTCTGACCAATCAGAGCGTGAGTTACAGAGCGAGCAGCAGTACCGAAGCTAAAGGTTACTTAAAGCGCTCTCTACTCACCAAGTGTAACAGATACTAAGGCAATGTGGTTTAAGTGTCTTGCCCAAGGACACAACAACAATCTCTACTCTCTTTGTCCCACTGTGGCTCCTGGTGCTCCAGCTTCTCCCATCCAAGTACTAACCAGACCCTAACTAGCTTAGCTTCTGAGATCTGACGAGATCTTTAGTTCATACAAAACTAAAACCTTTTGAAGCAGAAACAACGTTTCTGATGTGAAACTATGTAAGAATTGTCACAATATCTGACGATCCTTAAAGTTGTAAATGCTGTTTCTGCCGAACACGAACAGTTTGTGTTTCTGTTGTGCTCAAAAAAAAATCCTTTCTAGCCTGTAGAGGGATTTTTCCCGTTGCAGAACCAATGGAGCGATCACTGGAGCTGAATTACAACAATCACATGCAGCAATGTCCTATCCAGATAATATAATTTTACCTTGTCCTTAGTTCCGCCCCTTTCCCCTTAATTAGCTGCCCAGCTCACCTGCCATCTCTTTGTTTCTGAGACTGGCCTGGTGGAGCTCCCATTCTCTGTGTGGACAATGCGTAAATGACATGTAAGTTCTAATAATTGCCCTTATCCATTTATTACATTTATCCAAATTCTTAATACTTACGATAATTGTCATTTACCCCATCTCATTATTTTTCCTTTGTGTTTTCTAGACAACCATTCTTCACTGTTTACTCTTCACTCTTCACCACTTCATTACAATATATCCTGCAACAAACAGCTCTGGATAAACTCCTAAACTGGACTTGGTTTGCTTTGCTTTTCTTCATTGCGTTGAAGCCATTACCTGGAACCAGAATTGCTAAGGATAATAAATATATATTTCTTTTAACAATAGATCCATGTTTACGACCTTTTAACCTCTTTTACAAAGAACAAAGTGAAACTGAAGAGGACCAACCAAGCACAGCCAATCAGAGCGCAGCATTCAGCTCCTGATGAGAAGATTCTTTATTATTCAGTTCAGTGCTGCATTTATCATAGACAACACAAATTACAGCTAAAAAAGTTTGTTACCCCAACTTTAAACGCAACTTAAACTTTGACCTCTGACCCCGGACGCTGTGACCTCTGACCTTCTTGCGTCTCGTGCCAGACGATGCCCTCCAGGTTGACGCTGGTGCCCGGTTGACAGGGGCCTCGGTGCGGCGGCTCTCCCTCCGCAGATCTGCTCTCCTGAGTGTTGGTGCCCACGGAGCGAGTGCGCACCTGCGTCTGGGGGAGGGGCTTGTGAGGGGGGAGGGGAGAGGGGGAGGAGAGGAGGAGGGGCTTATGGTTCAGAGAGGAGGAGAGAGAGGAGGAGAGAGAGGAGGGAGGAGCAGAGCCGACGGGGCAGGAGGGGAGAGAGAAGTGAGACTCCATCTGAGGAGAAAGAGAGAGAGAGAGAGAGAGAGAGAGAGAGAGAGAAGGAAGAGAAAGAAGGAAGGAAGAGAGAGAAAGGCAGAAAAGAAAGATAGGGATAGAGAGAGAGAGAGAGAGAGAGAGAGAGAGAGAGAGAAGGAAAAAGAGAAAGGAAGGGAAAAGAGACAAAGGGATAGAGGGAAAGAAAGAGAGAGAGAAAGAGGGAAAAGAGAGAAAGAGAGGGATAGAGAGAAAGAGAGAGAGAGAAGAGAGAGAGAGAGAAAGAGAGAAGGAAAAGAAAGAGGGAAGGAAGAGAGAGAAAGGCAGAAAAGAAAGATAGGGATAGAGAGAGAGAGAGAGAGAGAGAGAGAGAGAGAGAGAGAGAAAGGAAGGGAAAAGAGAAAAGGGATAGAGGGAAAGAAAGAGAGAGAGAAAGAGAGGGAAAAGAGAGAAAGAGAGGGATAGAGAGAAAGAGAGAGAGAGAAAGGGAAGGAAGAGAGAGAAAGACAGAAAAGAAAGATAGGGATAGAGAAAGAGAGAGAGAGAGAGAGAGAGAGAGAGAGAGAAGGAAAAAAAGAGAGAGAAAGGAAGGGAAAAGAGAAAAAGAGATAGAGGGAAAGAAAGAGAGGGGGAAAGGAGGGATAGAGAGAAAGAGAGAGAGGAGAGAGAGAGAGAAAGAGAGAAGGAAGAGAAAGAAGGAAGGAAGAGAGAAAGACAGAAAAGAAAGATATAGGGATAGAGAGAGAGAATAGAGAGGGATAAGGAAGAGAGAGAAAAAGAGGGAAAAGAAAGAAAGAGAGGGATAGAGAGAGAAGGAAGGGAAAGAGGGAAGAGAGACAGACAGAAAAGAAAGATAAGGATAGAGAGAGGGGGAGAGAGAAAGGAAAGAAAGAGAGAGGGATTAGAGAGGGATGAAAGAGAAAGAGGGAGGGAGAGAGAAGCAGAGAAAAGAAGAAGAAGAGAGAAGAAAGAGGAAATCGAAAGAAGGGAGAGAGAGACAGGAAGAAATGTATTGGACAAAGAATAGAGAGACAAAAGAGAGAGTGAAAACAAGAAAAGGAAGAAAAAGGAAGAAAAGATGAAGATGAGAGGGAAGAACAAGGCATGAGACAGAAAAGTGTGAGAAGAGACAAAAAAGAGAAGAGGGAAGAGAGAAGAATGGAATACAAGAAGGAAAAGGAGAGAGAGAGGAGGAGAAAAAAGAAAAGGAAGAGACAAAGGAGAGAGAGAAGTGGAGAAAGGGAGGAAAAAGAAAAAGACAAAAGCTTTAAAACAAAACAGCTGAGACCCAATCAGAAATCAGACTGATCAATAACAATGAAGGTGATGTCGTTGTGTCTGGAATGTTCAGCAGTGCAGCTTTATCCCCATATGTTTCCATGGAGACAAACATGTGGCACTAAACACAGGCTAAAACACAAGTCTGATCTACGGAGAGGCGCCTGCTCAGTGCAATAAACCAGAGCGGAGTTAGGTTTATGTTTAATGCTGCAGTCGGGAACATTCTTAAAGCAGTAACATCGCCATGGAGACAGAAGGGGCGACGTCTCAGCGTGTGATTGGTCAGGACAGATATCTGCAGCAGCCTGGTTATTACTGTTGAATAAAATCTGCACATGATGCCACTTGATTAACCTGGAAATGCTGATTTTAATTGTTCAGTATTTAATGAGTGAAGTTTAAAAACACTGTGGAGCACTTCCTGTCTGTTAACACTTCATGACATCACGAGGTGCAGCAGTGTTTTGAGTTTACAAACAGAACAATCTAAACCTGCACCTTGACTTAGACACGTGATTCAGACAAACATAAACTAACAAAGACCACATGGACCTGATCCTGGACCTGATCCTGGATCTGATCCAGGACCAGGACTCGACCACAACAGTGACGTCACTCAGACAAAGACACAACAGACAAAACAATCAGGCCTGAACAGATCCAGGACTGGGACTGATCCAGGCCTGATTCCAGACCGGATCTAAACGGTCTGCGGGCCTGGTCCGAGCCTGACGCGGCCTGTCACGGGACCAGTTCTGATCCAGGACCGTCACGCGCGCAGCTCGTTTTGTCCGGTTCTGACCGCGTCACGTTTCTGTCTGTGTTTTGTCTCGTGTCTGCGCGTGTACGTGTCCGTGTGCGTGTACCTTGTCCGCTGCCGCGCGGTGCTTCTTGGCAGCGCTGTCGTCCTGCCTCCGCGCCGTGACCGCGGCATTGTTCGCGATACTGTTGTTCTCCGCCATGACGCCGCGGCTCGGAGCGGGAGCGGCGGGAGGCGGCGGGCTGTGCGGTGAGAGAAAGCCGCGCGGAGGGGAAGCAGCATCCTGACGCGCGCAAACACCGGAGGAAGACGCGCCAGACGCGTCATTGTCCCGCTCGCGTTTCCACGAAGCTCGGATCACGTTCCGGTTTTTTCGCTCATCTTTGCCCTTGGCGTCACAAAGCATGTCTCCTCCGCCCGTGCCGCCCGCCTGCCGCGCGTGCCCTCGTGCTCAGGGCGGCGGAGGAGGAGGATGAAGAGGAAGAGGACGCGGCAGGGCGGTGAGCTCAGGGCCGCGGATGCTGCTCAAGACGCGGCGCGGCTGTTTGCTCCAGGCTCCTCCATTCACATTGAGACAGGGCTAGTGCGCATGCGCAGAGCACCAAACTCTTTTGAAGAATCACTGAAAAGCCTCGCGCGAGACGCGGCTGTTTGAGGTGAAAACGACGCGTCTTTGTTTTCTTTGTTTTGATCTGAATGAAATCTAACGTGACTTTCACTGTAAAACTGATTATTTTAGCTGAAACTGTTCTGCAAAAACACTTTGACTTTGCTCAACTTTAGAGTCGTGGCCAAAACATCTTATATATGTCATCATACCCGTTTGTCAAAGCCTGATTCTGTCAGACCCCAGATGCTCAGCAGGTTGGGCCTGGGCAGGACCTGGATGGGGGACTCTGGGGAGACTCAGGGCTTTACATGGAGGCCAGGAAACCGAATAACTGATATAATAACCTGTTCAAAAAGGAATGTAGCCTATATCAACTCAAAACTAATGACTATTTCTAAAAGTCGTGGTCTGGAAAGATAAAATTGGCCAAATTGATATCATTGAACATGTTCTTGAAACATGGACTGATTGTGGATCTCAGATGTTCTGTTTTATCATCAGTTATAACAATGTGAGCGCTGATGACTTTAAATGAATAAAGTCACACACTATTTTGAAATGCACATTATGAATATTTCCCTCAAACTCAAACCTTTTATTGTATAATTTCTTATTCTGACATCAGACTGTGAAGAGCCACATGTGGCCCTCGAACCGCAGGTTGCAGACCCCTGACCTTTGACCTCGATTATTTGACTTGTGTCAAAAGTGTTTCTGTTTTAATAAATTTGTTTCAAGCCAAATTATTTGCTGATGACGTAGGACATTTTACTCAACTTAAGCTTTAATCTAAACAGCAGATAGTGTGATTCATGGTTCAAACAATTAAGATGAATATTGTGAATTCTAGCAACTTGAACCAAGACAATACAATCATCTTTGGCCCTGTGAGTACCTTAACTAGCCAAAGCTTAAGGGGGGGCGTTTTTAAATTCAGTAACCCTAATAAGTTATGCCTCAGGGGGGCTACTAGGTTAGGGTTGATAGTAACCCTAATTCTAACCCTAAAACGCGCTTTTGTTATTCATGCATTATCTAAACATTGTGTACACTAGGGGTCATAATAGAATTCAAATCATTATCCGTTAAATGTACACAGTAAAGTAAAGCTGAGTCATTTATAAGTACCTGTACTTTGACCTGAGTAGTGCACATCTGTAGTTTTGTATAATCTGACATTTCCAGTCTGATGGTTGTTCAGTTTTTCCTCTGAGCTGATGAAAGACTTCCCTCTGTCGCCTCCCAGTGGCTCTTTGTGTGAAGTCCACCGTCTCTGAAGAGAAATCTGACGACAAGAGGTTGTGACGTCTGTCTGCAGAACAAGAATGTTTCAATCAGCTCAAAACGTTTGTTTGTTTGTTTGTTTGTTTGTTTGTTTTGTTTGTTTGTGAATGGGTCTAGTCACCGGCAGAAATCAGAAGGTTTTATGTTGGAGAAATACTAAACGATCTGGCCACCATGTCTGTTTTGGATTTCTAGCCGTGATTGACAGTTACACAATCAGAGACACTCATTGTCTGTCGTCTGAAAACCAACATGGCTGCTCCCAACGAAAAAAATACATGAAATAAATATCAGGTGGAACTGAAAAACATCGCGGATTTCTGCAGAATCAATGAGCAAAAGACGATTTTAATGTGAGGTGAGTGAAGTTAGATTTTGGTCTAAATGACAGATGACCAATCAGCTCCTTTGTTTCATCTGTGTCAGGCAAATGAACTAATCTGACGTGGTGACCAGATCCACTCTTCACAGTTTACTGAAGCGTGGGTTCTGGATCCCAGGCAAAGACAATGACCGCGGTGATATACGGCAAATTTCTGCACATTTATGTTGAAATATTTCAAAAGCCACATAAAACATGAGGCTGTTTTTCTCTAAAAAGTTTCAGATTTGAGTATTTCTGTCCAAAAAGTCCAGCGCGATGATGCAGGTTATCAGCTGTTTCAGCGTCAGTGTGAAGAGGGAACAGAGGCGGAGCTCACAGGGAGAGGGACAGGGCTGAGGCCCCACTTGGAAACACTGACACCGAGTGAAACTTGAAGAGGTGCAATAATATTAATGATAAAATTATGCATAAAATTAAATATTTGTTGGTCTAAAATAGCTCACTACAAATCTTGGGAAAATGCATCTGTTTTATTCTAAAGTTTCCGGAGCAGGATCTTTCATTTTCTCTTTATTGTGAGAAATATTATTTAGCTTACACTTATTTTTGTCTGCCGCTTTGTGATAAATTATAATGAAAGGAGTAAGTTTAAATGCTGCTTTGGATTGACTGATTAAGATTTGTAGAAAAGACTGAAGGCCTCTGAAGCTGATTTTGCTTAGGGCCCCTAAAGGTTAGATCTGGCTCTGCTGAGCTGCAGGAGTTTCTCTGATCCTCCAGTGTTTTCAAAAGTACACCAGACTGTTTATTCAGCGTCCACAGTAAACGGACAGATACTAGACACAATCTGTCTCTGATGAGGCTTTTCTTCATTTATGGAGTTTTAAACTGAATTTAAAGTCAGATCAAACTAATCTGCAGAAAATACCTTTGGTGACAGGAGTTTATGGTGGAACTGTTCAAATGTTACAACTTTTACTTTTTACAACTCCAGTGGAAGCTGCTGAAAGACTCATTGTTGTTTTTGGTCAATAGGGGGCAGTATTTTGGAAGAATAATTTTCCTGAACCCTTTAGGCACCAAGTCATTTCAGGCTTTTTGTTTCCAGACTCCAAATTCTGTTTCTGATAAGTTTCAGAAGTTTGGAAAAGTCAAGTTTCAACTCTGTACCAGTGGTTGTATAAAATAATACAGATACAGATATAAAAAAACTGACACCTAAAGGGTTAACATAACATTGTATGACATTTGACCCCATTATAGCCCAATGGGACATAGATGTTACATAGCAGACCTGGGCAAACTGCGGCCTGGGGGCCAAATGCGGTCCGCGACTTGTTTCAGTCAGACCCCTGTTGAGAAACACAAATGCATGACAAAGTTTAAGAGACAAAAAACAAACAAAAAACTTGGGCCTTGACAACAAACTTTACAATGATATGACAATGTTTTGATAAAGCCTAAGCCATAAAAAGCTATTTTTCAACATTAAACTGCTTTGTTGAACTAATTTGGATCATGGAACATTGTTATAGATATTTTAATCTATTGTGTGTTTTTATGCAAACATTTGACTTGTCCTGATAATATTTAGTTTCTTTTCTCATAAAATAACCATAATAATATTTTCATTTTTAAGATTAAGCTAATAATTTTATGAAAATAAAGTTACATCTTATGAAACATATGAATTTACTAGAAAAAAAACATATATATTTTTTTTTTCTGGGAATAAAATTGAAACCATAAAAAGTAGCTATTTTATAAATTATACTTGACATTTTACGAGAAATATTACGGTTTTGTTTTACACAATTTTATTTGTGCTGGTCTTCTTCATTCTGTCGAAGAAATGTGTTAAGAATAATGAGAATTTGTTCTACCAATGTTGTCAGTCCGGCCTTCCAGCACTGTTCTGGGTTTGAATATGGCCCTTGAGTCGAAATAATTGCCCAGCGCTGTGCTCCACTCACATCTGTGACACTAAAACAATGAGCCCGTTTACATGAGCACGAATAACCCGGTTATGAGCAGTATCCTGGTTATGACAATAATCTGGTTATAGTGTTTACATGAGCACGAATAACCCGGTCATGAGCAGTATCCTGGTTATAGTGTTTACATGCGCTCAGAGAAACCTGGTTATTCATGTTCCTGTTTACATGAGCACTGGGAGTATCCTGGATATTCAGACTGGTAACTATGGCAACAATGACACAGATATGGCAGGAACTAAACATGTATGAAACTTTGCTAATGTATGGGTTTTAAACATGGTTACAGCAACAAACTGACAAAATACAACTAAATAAGAACATCAGAGTCAGAGCTTTGGGAAAAGTGATTTTAACAGTGTAAAAATATGTCTGAATTCTGACGAGTCGGTTCAGAGTTACAGCTGTACAAATTATTTTATAGTTTTATACTTATGACACATTACAAATAAAAAAATGAATAAATAAGTATCATATGCTCTGAACTAGGGCTGCACGATATTGAAAATTTTTGCGATATGCGATATGGGCTCTGAGATTGCGATATTTGATATTTTTGCGATATTTATTTTTCAATTAAGAATTTCTCTGTACATTTATTTAAAGTCGTTATTACACTATTAAAACGATGTGCGTATAGTAATTGCTTAATAATTTTATTAACTTATTTTTATTGAGGCGCGGTCATGTTTTAGGACGATTTTTTACACGGCTTAGTTGCTGGTTGCTCTGAAAATCTGGCAACCGCAGTCGGTACCCCTACACACGTTATGCCTGACAGGTCACAGCTTTATCACAACTTGTTTTTGTGCCTTTTCAATCTTGTTTTAAACCAACACAAATCACAAGAGTTGTTCTTAAGAGGAGAAAACGAGAACGGAGTCAAACCACTCGGCGCTAAAAACGGATGAATAATGCATAAAAATTGAATAAATTAATTGCACATCCTTGCGATATGGATATTGCACGTGTCAATATTGCGATATCGATATTTTTTCGATATATTGTGCAACCCTACTCTGAACCCAAACGAGAAAAAGTGCAATAAAATGAATATAATAATAATTTTGAGTCATTTTGGGAAATTTCCTGCTTCTGCCAGATCTGTTTGTTGACTTTGCACCTGCTCAGTTCAGCTCCATCATGGAGAAACCTGGTTATGGTGTTTACATGGACCAATAATCTGGTTATTATCAGAATATTCCAGTGACAATAACCTGGTTTCTCATAACCAGGTTATTCGAATAACCAGGTTATTAAAATCAGGTTCTGGTGTTTACATGGACACACACTAAACCAGGATATTTAAAAACCCTGATAATAACCGGGTTATTCGTGCGCATGTAAACGCACTCATTGTCACAAATGTTTTATTCGATTCCATGTTGTGACCCACATATTAAAGCTTATTTTTTCTTGGTTTTTGTGGGTTAACGTATCATCACATCTGCCTTACTAACCTTACAGTAAAACTCACCCAAAACACACACAGAACCGATATTGACACAAACGCTGGACGAAAACAGATCAGCCTCGTGTTGTAAAGTCCAAAGTGTGTTTGTTTACGCCTGGTGTGATGTTTACCTGAGCGTCTGAGCAAACAACAGGCTCAGAGTCCAAACACTGACCCACAAAACACACTTTATACACTCACACCGACCCGTGCAGCCAGAATAAAGACCTGTAACCTGCACCAACTAACCTCCACTCCATGTTGTGCTGGAAAATATGAAAGAAAAACGTACAATTTCACTTTACACTTACTTTTGGATTGCAGAAAGTCATTTATTTTGTGTAAAAACTGACTCAAACGTTAAATCTGCAGAAGGAGAGAGATGTTACGTGAAACTTATGGAATGTTTGTAAGGTTTTTGATCTTTTGTTTCGAGTGAAAACTGAGCCCCAAAGAATCCTGGGAAATCACCCGACACACGATACATCCAGGATCATCACAGGCCTGGTTTAGTCCTGGTTTAGTCCTGGTTTAGTCCTGGTTTAGTCCTGCTTTAGTCCTGTTTTAGTCCTGTTTTAGTCCTGGTTTAGTCCTGGTTTAGTCCTGGTTTAGTCCTGGTTTAGTCTTGGTTTAGTCTTGGTTTAGTCTTGGTTTAGTCTTGGTTTAGTCCTGTTTTAGTCCTGGTTTAGTCCTGGTTTAGTCTTGGTTTAGTCCTAGTTTAGTCCTGTTTTAGTCCTGTTTTAGTCCTGGTTTAGTCCGGTTTTTAGTCTTGTTTTAGTCCTGTTTTAGTCTTGGTTTAGTCTTGGTTTAGTCCTGTTTTAGTCCTGGTTTAGTCCTGGTTTCGTCCTGGTTTCGTCCTGTTTTAGTCCTGGTTTAGTCCTAGTTTAGTCTTGGTTTAGTCCTGGTTTCGTCCTGTTTTAGTCCTGCTTTAGCCCTGCTTTTGTCCTGCTTTCATTCTGTTTTAGACCTGTTTTAGTCCAGGTTTAGTCCAGGTTTAGCCCAGGTTTAGTCCAGGTTTAGTCCAGGTTTAGTCCAGGTTTAGCCCAGGTTTAGCCCAGGTTTAGCCCAGGTTTAGCCCAGGTTAGTAGACTGTATTTACAAACAGACCTGGCTGAACTCTGAACTCAAACATGTGTGCCGCTCTCCGATTGGCTGACAGCTCTTGCCACGTTTCGACTCTGAATTCTGATTGGCCACAAGCCGGACGCCGCCGTGCGATTGGCTCCTCCTCCTTCTCTCTGGGACGTCCCACCTGAGATCTGGGTCTCTGGACTCGGTCTGGACTCAAACATTCGGACTGAGCCATGACTGAGACTCCGGACGACTTCAGGAGGAGCGGCGGGCGGACGAGACCGGACCACAGACCGGACCAGAGAGAACCGTGAGTGACCTGCTTTAGTCCTGCTGTAGTCCTGCTCTTCCTGGGACAGACACATGAGACCTGGGGAACACAATAGTCCGGCTTTAGGCTCAGTTTCAGGACGGTCTCAGTTGTCTACACCGGGGCAGAGTGGTTCAGAACTATAGGAATGTCACGATTTGGAAACAGTTTAAATCCCGGTTTTCTCGGAGCCAGATTATGGTTTCGATTGTATCACGATTCTTAGACTATTTTCTGTTTCCTTTGAGCTAAACAAAACCATCTGCTTTGACAGAAAGTTTCCACTTCACTGTGACTGGCTTTAGCTGTCACTCATAGAAGGACAAAGATTTTCAGAGAGAAACAAGCAACCAAGCTTTTAATAAAAACGTGAATAACATTTTTTATGTAATAATTTTAACATTGTGTGTAGGGGTTGTGCGATATTGACAAAAATAAATATCTCGATATTTTAGGGCATTTCTCGATGGCGATATTTGGATGATATTGCCTCAGTCCAACAGAAATGTGTTAAAACGTTTACTCAGACTTTTTAGTTGATGTAAATTGGCTGCATTCACTTTGTAGAATTTGATAACTCAGTCACTTTTTGTATTACAACTAATTTTAGCTGCTTAATCCTAATTTCTATAAAATATTATTGGCCTACAGACTGTCCAAGCTGTGGCCTCCCTCAGACTTCCTGCTAGATTGAGCCAAATTACAAAAAAGTATTTAATGTCAAATTTGAGCAATACTTCTATAATGGTCAAAATAACAAACATTTTGATGTTATACAAACTTAAAATGAATGTGTAATGCCTTAATAAACATGTGTTGGTGTATTAAATTTAGATCAAACGCAAAATTTTGAATGATTCACTTCACAGTTGTGTATTATGCGACCCTCAAGTTTCCCAATTCGCCCCACTGTAAAAAAAAATGTGGACACCCCTGGTCCATAATGTGTTTTCATATGACCACAACCTTTTGCAATACAAATGTGAAACTGCAAAATATGACTTTTGTGCCCTTAGTTGAAAGCTTACAGCTTTTTTAGTAGCGGTTTTCTATCCGCGATATACTCAATTTTGAATTTTTTTATATCTTAAAAGCAACATTCACGATATTATCTAAAATTTGATATATTGCACAGCTCTAATTGTGTGTCGCATCTATACAAGTGTTTATTATTTTGACCATATTTTCATACTTTTTCTAACATTCATAACGACTTTTAAACTTGAAAAATCCACGTTTCAGTCATAAATGTATTCACTCACTAACGACTAGAATCACAAGAGCAGCAGCATCCAAAAGATCAGAAAAGGCCTGGCCCAGCCTTTTAATGTCAAGCACTAAAGCCAAAGAATAAACTCCTACTGAGCTGATCAATGAAATCAGTATTTGCACGTTCTCTAGAGAAGTTTAGATCATTGTAAACCAGAGATAGATACACCAACACAGTTTTATTACCTATAATGTAATGTACGTAAGTTAAACAACTCTTTTAAAGTCAAAATATTATTTTGAATTAACTGACATTTCTCTTTTAGTGCTTAGATCAGTGGTTCTCAACCTGGGGGTCGTGAAATGACTGCTGCTGGGTCCCCTGATCTTGTGAAAACTTGAATATTAATTCTTAAACAAGGTTTAACAGCTGAAATACAGTGGTAGATGTATAATCTCATTTGCTGGCCTACAAAATGAATGAATCTGGGCTAATGTCTTCAAATTAAAACCAAGCATAAGACTAAAGACCATTTTATCACTTTGCTGGTAGCATATTTTGTATTTGGGGGTCGGGAATGGCTGCAGTTGTTAATTTGGGGTCATGGTTTAGATTATTGTGCTAGTATTAATACTTTTGTATTATATTGCACTTGTGAAGTTTTTGCTCGGCGACACTATGTTAAATAAGGATGGATGATAAGGAGTGTCAGCTGAAAGTTTGTGCACTGTTTATTCTTCCACATGTCTTTTTAATGACTGCAGAGGGAAATAAACTTTCTGTAATCTGGTACAAGCATCTTTGCCTTTTGGCAACAATACATTGTAAATAAAGAAATGAAATATCAGCAAAAATAAGACCACTGGCTGATGTGAAAAATGAATCAAAAAATTGGCTGGTCAATATACTGTATATTGGTCTATTTCTAGTGTTATTCAGATTAAGTTGTGAAGTTGTGACTTGTACTATAAATACTAGTTACATAACACTATATGACAAATTGTCTTATGTTCTGATAAGAAAGTCCTTACACTAGTATCGGTTAATATAGGTATCGGTAGATACTTAAAGCCATGTATCAGAATTGGTATTGAAACAGAAAAAGCTGGATGGGAGCATGCCTACTTAGCACTATGAGCAGCCATCAGAAGAAAAAACCTCGTCACCGCCAGCGCCGAAGGCAAGATACGGCTCATTATCTTTGAACAATGTACACAGGTCTAAAAAGTTGTTAGTGCCGACAGAAGCTAAGGTATAAGGTAAGGTAATGTTTATTAAGGACAATGTATAATTACACTAAGCCCAATGGCGGAGATGCTTGTACCAGATTGTAGTTTACAGCTAATTTACATCTGCTCAATTCAAAAGACCAAAAATCAGGATTTGATGAATAAAAGTCAATTTTTTTTGTTTTTAGGCAAGATAAAGTGTCATGAATTCCAAACATACTGTCTTAGCTTCTACTTTATTAATCTGACTTTCTTTGTGACGTTTTGACAGTTGTGAGTCCGAGTGCAGCTGTGAGGACCGACTTCGCTTCAGCAGAGCCATAAGTGACCCAACCCAGACCCACAGCCCGGACCAGGACCTGGACCAGAACCAGGACCAGAACCAGAGGAGGAAACCGGCTCTGGTCAGGTCAGAAACTAGACTACAGCATAATCAGACTAGAACACATAATCAGACTAGAACATAATCAGACTAGAACACATAATCAGACTACAACATAATCAGACTAGAACACATAATCAGACTAGAACACATAATCAGACTACAGCATAATCAGACTACAGCATAATCAGACTACATCATAATCAGACTACATCATAATCAGACTACATCATAATCAGACTGCAGCATAATCAGACTACAGCATAATCAGACTGCAGCATAATCAGACTACAACATAATCAGGCTACAGCATAATCAGACTAGAACACATAATCAGACTACAGCATAATCAGACTACAGCATAATCAGGCTACAGCATAATCAGACTACAGCATAATCAGACTACAGCAATAATCAGACTACAGCATAATCAGACTACAACAGGGGCACACATAAATCAGACTACATCATAATCAGACTACAAATCAGACTAGCATCAGACTACAGCATAATCAGACTACAGCATAATCAGACTATAGCATAATCAGACTACAACATAATCAGACTACAGCATAATCAGACTACAGCATAATCAGACTACAACATAATCAGACTACAGCATAATCAGACTACAGCATAATCAGACTACAAATAATCAGACTACAGCATAATCAGACTACAGCATAATCAGACTACAGCATAATCAGACTACAGCATAATCAGACTCAGCTATCAGACTACAACATAATCAGACTACAACATAACAGACTACAGCATAATCAGACTACAACATAATCAGACTACAGCAAATCAGACTACAGACTACAGCATATCAGACTACAGCATAATCAGACATAATCAGACTGCAGCATAATCAGACTGCCAGCATAATCAGACTAGACCATACAGACTAATCAGACTACAACATAATCAGCCACATAATCAGACTACACATAATCAGATAATCAGCATACAGACTACAGACTACTAATCAGACTATTATCGACTAATCAGACAGCAGGAGCACACATAAATCAGACCTAGAGCAGGGACACAACATAATCAGACTACACATAATCAGATAAGGAGCTAATCACTACTAGGAGGACACACTAATCAGACTACAGCATAATCAGACTACAGCATAATCAGACTACAAGACTAGAAACATAATCAGACTACAGCAGGACACAACATAATCAGACTACAGCATAATCAGACTACAGCATAACAGACTCCAGCATAATCAGACTACAGCAGGAGACACATAATCAGCACACAGCATAATCAGACTCAAGCCACTCAGACTACAGAGGAGCACACATAATCAGACTACAGACAATAATCAGACTACAGCATAATCAGACTACGCAGCATAATCAGACTACAAGCATAATCAGACTACGCATAATCAGCAAATAATCAGACTACAACAGGAGCACACATAATCAGACTACAGGATAAGACTACAGATAATCAGACTACAGCATCAATCAGATACAGGCATAACAGAACAATAAACAAGGAGCAACAACGACCACAGCAGCGACCAGAAAAAAACAGGCCAGATCTTTGCTTATCACATTAGTTCTCAACCTTTTTTAGTCACAACCCCTAAAATAATCAGTGAAGTGATATTGGAGTGCAGGGTTATTCAATATAGGCCCAGGGGCCAGATCAGGCCCTTCAACCGATAAATTTAGCCTTTTCCAAATCAGAAATTGGGGTTATGCACTAACATCTTCCGGTCTCAGATAAACATCCAGTGACGTAGTTGCCATAGTGACACAGTTGTTTACTCCAAATGCGATGGACATCAGACGAGGGATTTTGGGCTAGTTCTGAAGCAATCCTCTTTTGTCATCTGTTGTAGATGCAGTGACGCTGTAAAAGCAGGAGAAGTTTTCATAAGGAAAAATTGTAAAGTGACCGCCAGTTGAATCTATTAGGTCTTAGATTGACATATGTCTCTACATCTGGTGGCATAGGTTTCCTGCGTCTGTTTTCCTCCTCCAGGCTGCTCTCCTCTGTGCTGCGCGTGCACGTGAATGAGAGGAGAGAGATTGCCTCAATCCTACTTAGTTGTGGGACGGGGTGAAAATAGGCTCCTATGAACGCAGGCAAACCTTGATGTAAAATCTGCAACAGATACACTGCACACTGCAAGCGATTTTCGCGCTACGCAAGCCGCGCAATAAAATAGCCACGCGTTGCACGCATATCGTTTAGAGACATGCAAAGTCAGTAAAACCAGCCACACAGTGAGTGCTTGTCACGAGTAGCAAGAGTAGAAGACAGAGATATTTTTGGGGTCATAGTAAGACAGTCTAGTTTAGTCTTTGGTTTAACATGGCCAATCGGATCTCTGCGCTAACAGACTGGAACTGTAAGATTGTGCTTGTTTTTGTTCAGATCAAAGACGTTCGACCACTCGCTGCTCAGAGACACTTCCACAGACGCAGAGTCCAAGATCGAGAGGAAGAATCGCACTACAGCCAGGTAATATCTAATTTAATTTTATCTGCGCATTTAAAAACAACAAAAATACAACAATACAACCTCGTGTGTTCTTACAGTTAAGAACACATTTTGTGATTTCTGCTCCTGTCTCATCTCTGCACCTGTCACATGTTCTGCACGTGTCACATGTTCTGCTCCTGTCACATGTTCTGCTCCTGTCACATGTTCTGCACGTGTCACATGTTCTGCTCCTGTCACATGTTCTGCTCCTGTCACATGTTCTGCACCTGTCACATGTTCTGCTCCTGTCACATGTTCTTCACCTGTCACATGTTCTGCACCTGTCACATGTTCTGCTCCTGTCTCATGTTCTGCACCTGTCACATGTTTGTTTTTTGTGTTGCAGCTCTCGAAGACAAACGGACACTATCATAAAATATTCAAGGAGATCAGCAACGAGGAGCAGCTGCAGCAGAGTGAGTGCGACTGACAAACGGCCTGATGCACGTTGTGACATCACAGCGTTACACAGAAACGCCTACAGTACAGACAAATGCATAAAAGAATACTTAATGTCTGCTCACAGGTGACAGTTTCCATTTGTCGCAGACTTTAGGATCACACACATACACACGTTTTATATGTTTGATGATGTAGTCCCCCAGTTATAATTCTCCTTAAACTGACGCCAGCAAACAAGTCAAGCTCTGCACTGTTTGCCATGACAACAGAAAACTACTGTCAGTTTCCATTTTACCTTTTTGGGAAGGTTGTTTTATCATTTCATACTTCCTGTTTACTTGTCATTTAATATATGTTCTCTCATTAATTCTCTTCCCCTGTTTTTCTCTCATTTCTTTCTTTTTGCTCATTGTTTCTCCCCATTCTTTTCACTTTTCTTCCCTCTTTTGTCCCCCTTCATTCTCCATTTCTTCTATTTTTTCTATTCTGCCCACTCCTCTCCCCTTTCTCCTCCTTCTTTCTTCCCCCTTTCTCTCAATAATTCTTCCTCTATATTTTCTCCTCTTCCCTCCCTCCTCTGTCTTCTCCCTTCTTTCTCTCCTTCCACCCTTTCCTCTTTTCTTTCCTTCCACTCTTTCTTCCCTCTTCTGTCTTCTCTCCTCTTTTCCTCCTCTCCTCTTTCCTCTTCTCTCTTTAAATTCATCTTTCCTCTCCCCTTTCCGCTTTACTCCCTCCCTTTTCCTCTCCCTCTTTCCACTCCTCTCCTTCCTCTCCTCTTTTTCCACTCCTCTCCTTCCTCTCTCTTTCCTCTCCTCTCTTTCCACTCCTCTCCTTCCACTCCTCTCCTCCCTCTCCTCTTTCCACTCCTCTCATTCCTCTTTTCTTTCCTCTCCTCTCTTTAATCTCCTCTTTCCTCCCTCCCTTTTCCTCTCCCCTCTTTCTTTCCTCTCTGTCCTTCCTCTCCTCCTTTTGCCTTCTTTCCCCACTTCCCTCTCCTCTCTTTTATTCCCCTCTTTCCTCCCTCTTCTGCCCCCCTTTCTTCCCTCTAACCCCCTTTCTTCTGTCCTCCCTCCGTCCCTTTTCCTCTCCCTCTCCCCTCCTCGTTTCTTCTCTTCTCTTCCTCCTCCTGTCTTCTCTTCTCTTTTCTTCCCTCTTTCCTTCTTTCCTCTCTCTCTCTTTCCTCTTTTGTTGCAGGTTACACTTGTGCTCTGCAGAAGGACATCTTGTACCAGGGCCGTATGTTTGTGTCTGAACACTGGATCTGTTTCCACTCCAAAGTCTTCGGCAAAGACACAAAGGTGACTCTCGTTTGTTCTGATTTTCTCACTGCAGACATGACTTAGGTTTAAATCTGACAACTTCCACTCAAATATGCTTCAACACATCGATGTCTGTGTCCTGGTGCAACAACCGTTCAAACTCAAACATGTTCCTGACTCGTGGTTCAAAATCAACTTCCAGCTCAAAAAACTAAACTGGCAAAGCAAAAGAGAGAGTCCTGTGAGGCTCATTCTGCTTTCTGATTGGATAATAATCCTCTTGAGAACCAAAACATCAATAAAAGAACACCATAGAGGTATTTGATGAAAGTGTCTTAACAAGTCGAGGCTTCTCCTAAAATCCTGAGCTGAAACTAACTTCATCTCCAACTTAAGCCTCAAGTCGTTCCATGAAAGAAACAAGTCTGAGTCTGAACCACGATAATTCAAGCAGAAGATTAATCTGGGCTTTGAGTTTTGTACCGGCTGAATGTGATCAAACCAGATAAATGGAGCGACGACATGACTGAGAATGAGAGAGAAACACGATAGTTTGATTTGTTTTGAGTTTATATGGTTTATTCTGTCTGAGGAGTGAGAGGAAAGACGCTGCTCCTCCTGTTCACTCTGCGCTCAGACACGAGGTGGATCTAAACAGAGGTTTAGGGATTTATCCTGGTATTTGTGAATAGACTATAATACTTTCTAATGCAACGCACGATTTTTCACTCCACACGTGGAACTAGTCCAGCTGCGTAAAGTTGTAACACAACTCTTCACAAATGCAACTAGAATCGACCAATCAGTGCAGAGGATGTGGAGGATCAGAGACGAGGGACAGAAATGTGTTTCTGTGTCTGTGGCAAAAGCAGCAGCTTTCTTTACACTTTATTTATCTAAAATGAATCTGTAGACTACATGTTTGTAGTAAGTACATAATATATATTATTTATTTTATTTTTATAATAAAATATAGAAGATGGTGTAGATAGTTTTATATGAGTCTGCTCTTACAGACGTGTCCTGCCTCGTGAATAAAAAGTGACTTTATAAGTTTGCGTTGCACAGACAGAATGATTCACACACTTGTGGAAGTGTGTGAGGATAAACATGAGATTTAAGTGTTTCTTTAGACGTTTTATGAGACAAAGCTAAAATAATCTTAAATACTGTAATTTCTGCCCTATTGAGCGCACCTGAGTATAAGCCGCTCCACTAGATTTAAGTAATTAAAATGATAAAGTACATATATAGGCCGCACTTGTTAATAGTAAGTCTATGAGAATCTATCATTTTGCTGCCTTGCCCTATAAGCCGCATGGTTCAAAGCTCATGAAAAAAGTAGTGGCTTATAATTCAAAAATTACGGTAAATTAATCTGGTCCAGACCAGGTTTATGTCTGGTACTTGTTACTACGGCAACACAGAGCCAACTCTGGCTAATAGAACGGAAATGTAGATTTCATAAGCCTCGATTGGTCAAATAAATCAAGCTTTGGCTTCATCTCGCTTCATAGAATACCCCCATGTCCATAGGTTTTTAAATTAAGAATTACAATAACTTTCAGTGAATCTTACATCCGGTTCTTTTAAGGGGGTTTTCTTTGATCACATTTTACTTTTCGCAATTGATTGAATCTGCAGTGAATCTTTTATCAGGCCTTGAGTTATTCTCATGACATAAGCCTTCTGTCACTCACACACACATCCACGCACACACGCTGAGGTCTGATGTCAGAGTCAAACCTGACGTGGACTTTCCATCTCCTCGTCTTCTCCTGTTTCTGTAACGTTTCTCCTTTAATCACGTCTAAATAATTCAAACTGCTGTAGCTGGAGTTCAGAGTGTGAGAAAAGGAAGTGTGAGTGACTCTTTCTGCTGCTCGTCTCACATCAGGTCACAGAGACGTGTGTCAGTCCCACTTTGGCCTCAAAACGTCAGACTTTGAACTAACTATCAAAGGAACCGTATGTAAGATGCACAACTAGTGGTTTTAGAAAGGTATAACAATCACAAATGAACATGGGTTGCCAGATTGTGAAATGGCTCATTGAAGATAGGAAGCTACTGATTACTGATTCAAAATTAACTTCAGCTTCTAAGAAACCAAACTGGCAACCCAAATGAGAGAGTCATGTGAGGCTTATTCTGCTTTCTGATTGGATAATAAATGGAAACATCAACAAAGGGACATCATGTCCATTGCTTTTTTAATTATGAATAACTCAGAATTACATTGACTTTCAGTAAAAATAATAGTATATTTGGACATGTTGACCTTGTACCTTTGGGCACATATAATTCATGTTTATGAAATCTGACATCAAAATCTTACATACGGTTCCTTTAAGCTAAAATACAAGTGTATATTTACTTCATAAGGCACCAGAATATTGTATTTATATTTAAGTTCATTCATTTACTAACATTTAGCATTGGGCTAAAATGACACACTTTTATAAACACTCTTGCCCTGGTGAAGTAATAGAGAGATTTTAGTTTCTCAACACGAGCGATGTGTAGAAGGAGCCGCCGCTCATCGACACAAACAATAGAAACAAGTTCAAAAAACTCCGCTTTCAGTAACTACAAGAGTTTATCACTGTGAGGAAACAAAAGTTCTGCTGCAAAATCAACATTTGTGAATGAGATTCAAGAAGTTCAGTCTTATTTGTATCTTTGCACCAATGTTTAACGCCTCAGTGCGGCACGAATTAATCCAAGGCACGAAGAACAGGCCGGAAACAAAAAAAGTTTGTTCAGTCCTACCACAGATCGAGGGTAGTTCAAGTTCACCATCGTGAGGTGAGTTGAAAGGTTGAAGTTACTTTTCAGTCCATGATTTGAGGTCAAAAGCACAAATTAACATTAAAGAACTCAAAACATCTGCGTAAAATATGTACCTCACACATTTACATCTGCAGAATAAATACATTTATATATTTTGTATTAAATACATTATTAATGTTATCATTACAGTAGATTAGCAAAAAACTAAATTAGATGTATAATAAACACAGTACATTACAACATATCACTGAAATCAAAACAAGTGCACTAGTTTGTTCTAAATTCTATATCAAAACACTCGAACTGTCAAAAGTGTTGAATTATTAAATAAATGATCCAAGCAGAGTTTAAAACACTCAGGCAGACGCTTGTACAAATGTTTACATTTGCGCAACAAATCAAAAATAATCGTAGCTAAGTCGGTTCATCAATAAGAAAACAAAAATGAAATCTCATAGCCGCTTTAGCTTTTGCTACAAAAGTTGTCAAAATAGACAAAATGCATTCATCTTTGGGGAATAATCAAATGATTTCAATAACTCAGTTTGTTATGTATAATTCGGCTGAAAAGTCATCGTAAATGCCTTTAGTATTTAATCATAAAAGGAGAAGTTTTAAATGCTTTAAGCGCTGGTTAGCGCGGCTAATACTCACTCGTGGCTAAGTGGTTTTGACTGGCGCACATCAAAACAACATGCTAGGTGGTAGTTAGCTGCTAAAATACGCTCGTTAATTACACAAAAAGCACACCGAATTGTTCTCACACACTCACCATTGATATGTGCGGAGTTTCAGGCGAAGAAAGGTTCACTATAGTTCACAAATCTGCAGGTTTATTCCAGAGGCGAGGAGTGAGGAGGAGACAGGAGTGACCTCATTTGACCCCGCTGCTAAACGGAAGTGTCGTGGCCAGACCGGAAGTTGGACATTAAAATAAATGCGGGTTACACTAAAGTAGGAATTATACATCATAGTTTTATGTGGAATCTAAAAAAACAACAACAACAACAAAACTAACCACTTAGTGACTTTTTTAAATGTTCCAGTCAGATGCTAATGCTAAAGCCAATCAGAGCCACTTTCACAAACTGCTGCTGTGTGAACACAAACATGGTACAGGAACAGGGCAGTTCCTCTGACTAAACAACTGAAAGAATGTTGGGACTACCTGTAGTTCTTGGTACTTTCATGTGCGAAAATATAATACCTATAAAAAAGTGTTCTATTTAGATTTTTGTTCAGTGTATTTACCTTGTATGTGAACTTGCTGCAGTAATTAAATATGCTCTCGGCTTTGAGATTTTTTTAATATGAATTAAATTATCGCATCTTAGTAAATTCCCCTTAAAGAATGAATGAGAATGAATGTTACACAAACACAGCGAGAAAAGAGCCTTAAGTCAAGTCACAAATCCTCAATATTTGACGTGACTTGAGTGTCCCATCTCTGCTTTTTAAACACACAGTTCAGAAGCGACACTGTTTGGATAATTTTGTGGATCTTCTGTGTTTCCTCAGATTGCGATTCCTGTGGTGTCCATCACAAACATAAAGAAAACAAAAACAGCTCTGCTCCTGCCCAACGCTCTGGTCGTGGCCACCAACAACGACCGAGTAAGAAACACACTTATCACGGATGACTGGGATTATTATGGAGTTAGAAGATTATCATGTTAACTGAGAAAAACATGTTATCTGATTACCAGGTTAAATCATGACTTGTTGATTTAATTAATGGGTTATTTGTTAGTGGGTTCTCTGATTATTGAGTTATCCGATTCTAATCTGATTTCTCTGTTGCAGTCTGTGTTTCGATGGTGTGACTTTTCCTGTGCTGTTTTATTTGATTATATTCTGATTTCTGTGTCTGTTGCAGTATGTGTTTGTGTCGTTTCTGTCCAGAGACAACACTTATAAGTTCCTGATGTCGCTCTGTCTGCACCTGGAGGTGAGATTCAGACACACAGACTCTTCTTCTGCTTTTCTGTCTCAACTTTGTGTCATGTTTGTGTTTTGAACAATGTTTGATGGTGTTATAGAATCTTTAAATGTAGATTCATGCTTTATGTTGCTTTGATGTGATCTGTTTATTTTGACGCAGAACATTTTCAAAGCTGACGCCCAAATAGGCGTCCAAAACGCCCCGATGCGCATCAAGATGTTGGGCAGCAAAAAGACACTTTTAACGCCCCAAAGCGCTTCAAGCTCCCGCTTATTTGCAGGCTTTGTTTTGCTCGTAGACAGATAACGTTCAGAGAGAGAAGGAGAGAGAGAGAGATAGAGGCTGCTGCCTTTATGAAACGGAAATTACCCGATCACACAACTTTCTCCTCCTCCAGGCAGTGTCCTTTTGCTGTCTCTGTCCTCCTTGACTCCTCCAGTGTCACGTCGTACAGCAGGTTTAAACACCACAACGAGCATTTTAATACATCCACGTGAGGCGTTGTCAGTCCAGATCATGTCCATGTTGTTTGTTTTGTCGTGTCTCCAGATTTTCAGAGCAACAAACGAGCAAGCCTTTGAAAAAAGACCCAAACAAGCCACCTTTTGTTAAAAAAGTTATTAAAAGACTTCAGTAAACAGTCGTCCTTTCCTCTTGATGTGAGAGAGCAGCATGTCACATGTCACAGGAGTGGAGTCTCTGATTGGCTGACATAGACTTCCAACACGTGAAAGATGGATTTTCCCAACTCCTGTGGCGGCTGCATCTTCGAGCGAAGTAGCATCCTAGGCAGGTTTAAGCTTCCGATCCACAAGACGCCGCGTTTCCAGACGCCTAACTACGCTTATGTAGACGCCAATACGCGCCACAAATACGCTTGTTACAAAAGTAATCAAGACGCGGGTTTACATTGACTTAACATTGAAAATGGACGCAAAGACGTTGTCCGGTCTGAACGCACCATAAGAAGTCAGAGAGGAAACCCAAGACAGTAGGACACTGTTAAAATGCTAATGTTACTCACACCGACCCAGGTATATTCAAACGCTCCTTTCAAGTGACGTGAACGTCTAGCCTCATGTCCTTCATGTTCTGTTTCTGTTTAACAAACTAAGCAACATAACGTGTTCTGTGCACACGGAGCAGCCACGTCAGAGACAGGCCACAGTCATAAACCCATCTGAACGACACACATGATGCTCCAGAATAAACTGGAGCACCAAGCTGCTCAAAGTGTTTCTGTGCTGGGGTCTGTGGTGATTTGTTATGGTTCTTCACAGTGTGTTTGAGTACTAAGCACACATATGAGTCTTACAGCTTAGACCTAGACCAGGACCTCCGCAGACATGTCTGTTTATAGTCCTGTTTTAAGCCTGCTGTGTTTCCTGGTCAGGAGTTTACTTTTATATTTATATATTTATGTTTCCTGGTCAGGAGAAGAGTCCGTGCAGCAGTCCCATCCCGTCGTCTCTGGACAGCAGCTTCAGGAGTCAAAGGTCGCCTCAGTCTCCACGTTTCCCTCTGGTCAGTTTACTTTTCTCACATTTCACTTCCTGACACATTCATCTCACCTTTTCTTCTTCTGGTTTCAGTCGTTTTCTGGAGACTTCGTGGAGCAGACGCAGCAGGAGGAGGAAAGCAGCAGCTCAGACTGTCAGACGCCCGACTACGACAAGCTCAACGGTTCGAAAAAGACTTGATTATCCTTGAAAAACAAACACGTACGAGCCGTTTCCTTCTGTTTTCTCAGAGTTCCCAGTTCCTGAGTTCCTGCTGACCCGGCCTGAGAACTCTCCAAAGGTCTGTGAACCTCAGAAGAACCTTAAGAACCACACGTCATCATCACAACACAACAGCTCCGAGAACCTGAACCAGCTCAGAGGTGAGACTAGAACACTGGACCGGGACTAGACCAGGACTAGAGCAGGACTAGACCAGGACTCTTGGTTGGGAAACACTAGACTAGAGTGAAAAAGAGGACACGCACATCCATTCTAAAGCGCGTGTGCAAGATCAAAAACTACATGCAAAATGAAACAATGGATCTACTCAACTCTATTGCTCTATTGCTCACCACTGTAGCCCTTCTTCAGACATAAAGGTAGCTTGGACTTACCCCCGACAGTGTCCAGTGAGCCGAGTTCCTGTCCACTTTAGGTCCGACGAAAGTAAGTCGAGACCGTGTCTGCTGTATAAAAGCTGTTTGTGACCTGTGTAAAAGCTGTTTGTCCTGCGTTGTTGTTGTGACTTGTGGAGAGTCAGATATGAGGCGGAGGCAGTGCTGAGCTGCAGGACGAGCGTGTGTGGGGGCACTTGTTGCTGTGGATCAGATTTAGGTGCGCTGATTTCTGTAGAGTGAATGAAAATCTCTGTGTGACGTGTAAAAAAAACGTGTAACACAGACATAATTACTTTTTAACATCGAGCAGGGTGGACAGTTGGGTTGTATTTTAGCATTTCTAAGCCTCTATGTTCACTTATTGTGTGCGCTCCGGTAAAGGTTTGACTTGTCTGGAGCCCGGTCCAAACCCACATTTTGTTCCGGCAACGTTTGAGTTACAAATAAGCACTGGCTGATTTTAAATATGCATTGAATTCTTATTACAAGTCTAAGCACAAACAAAACACAAATTCTGCAAAATATTAAATTCTTCGACTGAAAATTCTTATCTCTCTCAGCATTAATCTCTTTCTGCCTCGTCTCTAAAACCACAGAAGATGAGAATTCCCAGACTGAATTGCTCATTCATATGTCAAGTTGTCTTTTATAAATCACAAAGCAACGTACAAAGCGTTTTGGTTTGTACGCATGTTTTACAAATGAAACCCTTACTGTATGTGCAGCAGGCTTATGAGACCATTAACTAAACGATTTAAAGATTATAACCCTTATCTATGTAACATGTTTATGATTTTGCAGTGTGCAGACTTAAACTGTGTCCATCAAACTAATGTTGTTTAAATAGTGCTTGTTAAAGTCACTTAACCTAACTGCACACTCATTCGTTAAGCTAATGCTGTGTTGCGGTCATAGCTTTACATACTAGCACACTTCCTGTTGCCCTGCTGTTAGCTCCTGTCAGCCTTAGCGCCTCTTGGCCCACCAGCTCATATTGCTGACCACTCTTCAGGCTCCTACATTGATTTATCGCTGGTGTTCCATTATCCGTGACCTGCCACACTGTCTCCGTGGTGATCCTTCTTGTAACCAAAGATGGAGTTGACCGCCACCTCCCCAGACGCCTCCCCTTCCTCCACAAACCGAAGACCGTTGAGTGGTTATTGACATGGCCTCCTCATTGCATTTGCCGGGTCTCAAGGTCTCTTTCAGTCAGGAGTAATTGACCTTTTTTTCTGCCACCGTAGCGTTATTCCTGATCAATACAAACTATGTGATGTCATTGGATTTGTTTCTTTGATAGATTTACGTGTAACATGATTTGGTTGTGAGCAAATGTAAAGTCACTTAACAGATTGTGATGTTTCTGCAGGGGAGCAATGTCATGGAGGACCAGGACTTGAGAGAGATTGGAATCACAGACGCAAGCCATCGAAAGAAAATTCTGCATGCAGCGCGGTCTTTTCCAAAGGTATTAATGCACTGTACATCACAGATCATTATCATCTTATTCTGGTTTACTTGCAGTTAGCCACAGTTGCAGTACATTAGCCACAATCAAGCATCAATGTAGTAATGATCACATACAGTGCATATACAGATGATGAGCTTGTATAAAAGCTTAGTTGCTGCAGAATTCAGTTGCTGGGTTTGTTTTACATGTGATTATATCCATTTGAGATTGTTGTACAAGACAGATAAGCTAAGACGTTAGCTATTTTAATGGCTAAACAGGAAGTGTGCTGTCAAGAAAAGTGGGTGGGGCAGAATACAGTGCATAGAAGTTAACAATGTCCGGTCAGTAGCACATTTTAACCTTTACATGATTCTGGTGTTTTTGTTTTGCTAGCAATGACTTAAATCAATAATTAAACTGACCAATTATGTGCCAAAGCCCAGCTCCAAATTAGCAAACCTGGTAGACATCCTAGCCACAAAAGGCTTCACAATCTGCATCCAAACTGTGTTTTATCCTTACGTCCATTTATTATGTTTTCTATGGCAATGCTCTAAAATAAAGATTTTAAACTGGCAGCCCGGGGGCCAAATGCGGCCTTCCAGATGATTTTATGTGACCTCCAGGAGGATTTTTGATTATTATTGATAATGACTAATCAATTATATCATTGAGATGTGACAAGAACTTCCAAATGCACTAGAATACTGCAATTACTTACAAGTTGCCCAATATTTTCCAGGGCAGAACAGTTAGAGAGTGTATGATTTAAAATGTAAAACAATGATTGTGGAAATAATAGAATATTATGCTACTTTAGGCTTTACAGAGCCTAATATGCTTTTTATATGGATGGAACCGAGTGAGTTCTGTGTTTTAAAAAAGTGGCCTCGACCAACTCTGACTTGATAATTTCGACCCTGCTCCATTGAATTTCAGACCCCTGATTTGTTTTATGTTTTCTATGGTATGCTCTAAAACAATACTACTTTTTGTAAAATGTTAAATTGTAAACACAAATCTCAAATAATAAGTACTGTAGAATGTCTAATATCTTGCAATGTAAAAAAGTAGATGCAGAAAGCCCCTTTTAGTTTTGAAACTTTCGCTGAATTTTACTGGAGCTGCAAAACCACACAAGCACAGGAGATTAGGCAATTATAAATATTGTTTGAAGAACTACTTGTAAATTCAATATTTACTGGTAAAAAAGTACATTTTAAGTTCAGATTAAAGTTAAATAGTGTCACTGTCAGTTAGACAAGTGTGTGCCTTACATCTCCTTAAGATACTCCAGTTCACTCCCACAACACGCTAACTTTTCCTTCATCTTTCTGCGTGCACTGCTGAAATTATATATCTTTCTAATAAAATAAAGACTATTTTATTAATTTTCTACCTTAACAAAAGCATGCACTCCCTGGTAAGTGCTTGCGTACCATCAGGGGCTCATGTTCCCCTAGTTGGAAAACACTGACCTAAAATGCTATTGTCAATAACTATTCCAACTGTGTACTGGTGTGTTGTTGTGCAGGTGAAGGCCTTCGGTTGTGATGGCAGCTGCTCCCTCTCGTCGTGGCTGGAGAACCTGGGCCTTCATGAGTACTTGCCTAACTTCCTGTCCAGTGGATATCGCACTTTAGACTGTGTCAAAACCTGTGGGAACTGGAGATCGTCAATGTGAGTCACAGTGGAGCGGCGACACAATCAGGGGCGTCGGGGCTGAAATTACTGTTCTTCAGCTTCTGATTTCTGTCTTTGCATCGAGACACAAATCAAACTCAGATGTTACAAAGAGTCTCAGGAGGTTTGAAATTTAATATTTGCTTTTGGAGGAGAGAACCAACACAATCGTGTCATATTTGCAATGATTTAGTCTATTGCACTGCCTGACTGAACAAAACTTAGAGCACAATATATACAAAACTGCAGCTAAAATTTATGTAGTTTAACTGTGCTATGCTTATTTTTTATCAGCCTAAACACACACACACACACACACACACAAACCAAATTATTCATGCATCAGTCACATTATCTGATGCATTTTGAGCTCATATTTCCACCACATGAGTTTAGAAGTGTTTTTAGCAACTTTCAGAAGCTAGCATGAGTTGAGCTGTGTCGTAATGCTAACAGAACCTCACACTCTGCTAGAAATAATATCAAGCAGATTTTCTGGGTATTAGTTAAAAAATCAACCTCCCCTCTTTAATTGTCTGTGTAATTTTAATAGTAAATCTAAATATGGCATTGTAAGCTCCTTTCTACACAAGTCTTTCCTACATAAGCGTGTAAGAAAACACTAAGTGACTCTGAGATCAGAGCTGATTGGCCGTTTGCAATTTGCTTCACTTTTGTGTCTAAAAGAAAACATTCTAATGTTGTGATTTATGATGTGCCAAAGGGTTTAAGAGAAAATCTGAAAATCTTCTTCCTTTTTACTGTTTGTAATTTAGGTAGACCATTTATAAACATATCTTCTGCGTGTACATTGTTAGTTCAGTATTTTCCAAATATTCTAACTATTCCACTATTCAGATATGATCTAAACTGCTACATGTAGAAAAGGAAGTTGGATGTTCGAGTTGAAGCTACATATACATTTCTTTCTGTTTTGCAGGTTTTAAAAATCACATTATTGGGCCATAGGAAACGAATCATCGCCTCTTTAGCAGAACGGCCATACGAGGAGCCGCCAGTGAAACCTCCACGTCTTTCTCAGATCAGGGTAACTTATGTTAATTCTAAGACTCAGTTGTGTTTTCAAATGACTGTTTTCTGTATTTTCATATACAACCGCTCCATCCTCTGCAGTGCCTTGACCTCCCTGGTTCCCAGTCGTCTTCTCCTCTCAGTCAAATGGACTTGTACACGGGACACTCCATGGACCCTCTGCTGCCGACAGGAGACCGGAAGAAAAGTTTAGACGCAGACTATGAAGTTCCTCAAAGACATCGGCAAAGAACACAGGTGCATTTTTAAATCTTAATTTGCTCTGCTGTTTACTCCTAAGAATGTTCAAAATATTAATATACAGTATACATTTTAGCAGACAGATCTTTTCCTGAAATGCCTGACTAAATTGATACCTAATTCAAACTAAGGCAGTTTTCAAACACCTTGGAGCATAAACAAATGTCTGAATCCATTAGTCGTTTTCGCTCATGAAACAACCAAGAACTATTATCTCGAGTTTTTAGTTAATCAGAAGAACCATCCAGTCCGAACACTTTCGGAAAAGAGATTCACAATCTCACTGAAACTTCTGTTTAAATGAAGATTTAAAAGAAAGAAAGGAAGAAAGGAAGGAAGGAAGGTAGGCAGGTAGGAAGGTTAGACCGGCTTTAATATTGGTGTCTGTAAAACATTTAACAAACATGTAAATGTTTAGGGAAATAGAGTATTTTTCTAGCTTATTTTGTTGTGAAATTAACGCAATTACTCACAAAGTTTGTCGATTAACTTCCTGTTTACGATATACTACTTGTAATGTAAATGTAATTATTTAACCAAAAGGTCCCTGGTCTAAATAAAAAACATCTGCCCCAGAGCAGAAAGTGTTTCTCCAGTCTCTAGTTCCTATTCTGTGTGAAAGCTCTTCAAATGGGAACTATAACTAATACAAAAGTACCAATACTGTGCAAAATCATTCTGTTGTTTTGGCCTCTACTGTTTGATTTACTACTATTTGTAGGCGTGAACAAACTTAGCACAATGGAAGATCTAAATTCAAACCCTGCCTAGTTATTATTGATAAATATATGGAGTAAATTAAACTACTTTTGGAGGAATGGTGCCACACATGGTGGACTACGCAGCCAACTTCGAAGCCAATATAATTAAAATATAGGCATTTTACTTAAGTCTTGGTGGACTCACTATAAAAAGCCTATTAAACCTTTTACTAACTTTATAGCTTCTCTATCTTTTCAATGCCCAGGAGCTTGATAATTCACTGCTGTACAAAAAGAAGTAAAGTCCACTGATGTACCCTGCCCTTCTTAAGAGATTAAAATGCTTTTCTTTTAGGAGAGACAAGAAGAGCGGTATCATGAACCTCGTCTGACACTTCGGCCTCCGAGCCTGGCTGCTCCGTACGCTCCTGTGCAGAACTGGCATCACCAACCTGAGAAACTCATCTTTGAATCTTGTGCCTATGAAGCCAGTGTAAGTTTGTCTTTGCTGCAATTGGCAAAAAGAAATTTGAATGAACTGAATTAGCATTGTCTAGTGTACCTAGTCATTTTTGTCAATTTGTGAAAAAACTAGACAAAAAAATAATGTGGTAAAATTTGAAACGGGAGCTGATTCCAGGGACAGTCTGCTTTTTGAAGTCTTATCTTGATTCACCATTTCTCTAATGTTGTTAGTTTTCTAATTCCGTTTAGTCTCCACATACTTCTGTTAATCAGCCTGTATTGCTTTGAGTGATGGTTTGACATCTCTGAAACAGTAGAAAAGATGAACAATTTGCTTGAATCGCTCCTTAAAAATAATATTATTGACTAAACTGGGCAAACTGGGTTTTCTGATAAAATAAAAAACAAACTAATTGAGGACTCACTGCAGAGGCCAATGACATTTCTAGTTTATATGTCACATCATGGACTCCTCTCTCTCACTTTTAGCTCCAGCACAGCCCATTTTACCAGCTCTGATGTTGAATGTGGTTATTTTGATCTACTACAGATGGCTTGAATCTATTATAATTCTTTGCAGTACCTGGGTTCCATGCTCATCAAGGATCTGCGAGGTACAGAGTCCACCCAGGATGCTTGTGCCAAAATGAGGGTATGTTGTTGTTTAATACACTCAATATTTACTGTGTATTTGCTTTGCTAGTGTAATTTGTGTATTTGCTGGAGTAAATAGAGATTACCTTTGACGCTTTGCAGCTGTAGTCCATGTTTCATACTGTTTCATTCAGTATTGTCCACACAGTTCTCATTAAACTCCATTTACTTTGTGAATGAAATTGACTTTTGTTGCTGAACCATGACAGAGAATCAGGTGTCTTAATAAGTGGCTGTCAAGTGATTACCCATGATTCATAGCAATCTTTCTTCCTGAATAGTCCATAGCTATGAAGTATTCAAAATATGGGCAATTTCAGAATCAGGCAACCCAACTACATCTGATTGTAATACATTTTTAAATACAGTTCTTTAGAAATGCATGTAGTTAAAATCTCACCGGTATTACATTTAAATACTAATTTAACACAAAAGGATCAGCTTAAAGGTGCTATACCCGTTTTTTGCTTCCTTAAAAAGTAAACAAACAGGAATAATTCTTTTAAAAACTCCTACATCATTCTCCATGTTTTGCTCACTTACCTAATGCATTCTGAGCCTCTGAATTGTTCATCACAATGTGTTTTAAGTTTTTTCACAGTTGTTAGGAGCGAGACCTGTCAGTATGCAGCAGGAGTTAGCCACAATGCTAACAACCACATCTTTGGTGAACATTTGTTAGACGGGAACAGGACATTAGAGTTTACTCCTGAATAGATACATTAAGAATAGCTCTAGGCGTAAATTGGTTTGAAGTATTTTTGTAAAAAATAATTGGGTAAAGCGCCTTTAATAAATATGCATATTGTGTTTCTTAGCAGTTCCTACAAGCTTATTGTTTCTTATCTTTCTGTAATCATCCCAGCAACAGTAATTTTTTCTCATTCAAATATCTTTTGTCAAGTACGTCTATTTTATTCCCATAATTTTATTGTCCAGTAGAATGGTTCCAACCCAGAAGTTTTAACAAAATGCAAATTTTCTATTTTTACACTCTGCATACACTCTGTGAAGTTATTATTTTTCATACATTTTTATAATTGAAAAGTTTATTATCTGTTCTACCACAGTTTAGTGTTTTGACTGTGTCGTCTCTTTCTCCAGAGGTCGACAGAGCAATTACGAAAAGTGCCAACCATCGTCCTCTCAATAACATACAAGGGAGTCAAGTTTATTGATGCAGCCAATAAGGTAAAAGCATTTCTATTTTCTGTCTTGTCAACAAGCCCAAATGAATAAAAGAGAAGTAAATTTGTTTTGTATATGCGTGGAAATGTTTGAAAATCTTGTTGTATTTTGTCCCAGAACATCATCGCTGAACATGAGATCAGAAATATCTCCTGTGCGGCTCAGGACCCAGAGGATTTGTGCACATTTGCCTACATCACAAAAGACCTGCAGACCAACCACCACTACTGCCATGTTTTCAGCACTGTAGATGTGGTAAGAAACTACATTTAATAAGAAAAAGTAAATGTTGTGTTATTAGACTACTCTAAGTTTGCTGTTAGTAAAAATGATTGATTTACTACTTTACTGAACCAACAAAAGCCCATAAATTATCTTTTTGCATAAATTTTAGGTACAATCAGAACATCAAGGCAAATCTATTAATCTTAAAGGATAAAAAGATAAAAGAAAGGCGTGTAAAACTGCGCAGATTGGGTGAATAAGATCTTTAAACATTCAGTCCTGCTTTGCAAACACTGATAAACTAGGTTCTGGAAATTCTGATTCTATTATAAATTCCTCTAGGAATTTAGAAACTTTAAAATGTTTAGTTTAAAGGCCTTTCGCGAGGTACCAAGCTAGTGCTAACTCCTTAATTGTATGTGTGCTGGGGAACACTAGTATGCCTTGAGATATTGCTAGGCATGCCTTGAAAATAATTCAGATTTAAATATGTAATTAGATTTCTCATTTTACAGCGCAAATGAATCCACTATATTTAAATAGCTAGTGACAGTGACAAGGATGACATTTGGAAGATTAAATACTCTTTGTTTCAAATTAAATAACTTAAAACCAGTCATATATTGTCCAAGGATCTATTTGAATAAATATTAATTAGCAGTCTCTCGTCTAAGTCTAATAATGACTGCATTATGAAAAGTGCTTCTAAATTCTTGATGAATATTTCAGCTCACAATGTATTAGGTTAATGAACACTTAACTTGTGGACTACTGTAAAATATTCAACATTAAACAGCTCTTCTTGTTTATGTTTTAAGATCTCAAATTAAATTCATGTACCGTAGCGGTATTTTACAACGCATATCTGCTACCTCGTTTTATAAAATTTGTTCAAATAATGTTTAAAGAAAATCACATCCACAAACCCCATAATGTGCTCCCGATCCGGCTCTAACAGGCCGTGATGATGTTTATGCAAATGTTGCAGTTAGTGACGTATAAAAACGTAAACGGTTATTAACACACTCAAACCAAAGCTGGATTTGGCAAATCTTCACTTTGGTCGAGTTTTAAAAAGCTCCGTTTTATATGAGGATCTACGTTTTAGTGTGGATGACAGGGCGAATGTAGAAAAAATGTTCGTTTTATCAGATACCCGTATGTGTGACAAGGCCTAATGAAAATAGTGAGCCGTGACACAAACAAGGTTGAAAAACACTGTTCTGATACGGTGAAAAAACTAGTTGAAAAACTGAAAAACTCTTCAGAATAATTTAAAAATAAAATTGTCAATCTTATGTTCATTATTCTGCACATAGCTGGTTAGCCTCAAGTTATTTTTTTTTTTACTTTAAAGGAATTTATAATGAGAATCTGTACTTCTGGAACTAAGGGGTTCCAGAAGAAGGGGTTCCTGTTCATTGTAGTCATTTCCGCACCTGTAATAATCCTTCTTTGTGTTTTGCTTTAGAACCTGACCTATGAGATAATCTTGACGCTAGGCCAGGCGTTTGAAGTGGCCTATCAGCTCGCTCTGCAGGCACAAAGGACCAAACAGCACCAAAACATCCCCCTGACCTCCACCGCCGAGATCGTAGAAACCAAGTCCACCCGACCTGTGCCAAAGCCAAGAGGCAGCGTACGCAGATCTGCAGTAAGTGCAACTTCACAGAAACTTATTTTTCATCAATACAGTGGACTCTGGTGATTACAGCCGCGTGGAGTTATATTGCTTGTTTTGTTTTATTGAAGTATTGACATAAAACTCACAAGCTTTAATTCTGCATCAAAGTAGAAACCAGAGTACAGATTTTCTGATTCATCTTATCCCAGATGTTTCCCTGGGCACGGCCATCAAAAGCAACCCTTCCTCTGGCTGTATTATATCACATAAAAATATTCTCTACTCCTGGTCGTCCAGAGAATCGGTGTGTTGAATGTTTGATGCAGATAAATCAACCTGCTATTTACAATTAGCTGCAAAACTTTTCATTCCTTTGATACTTACACAGTGTGAATTTACGCTCAACCAAAGATTTCATTACGAGAATACGGAATTTGTGGAAATAGTGACTACAGGATCAAAAGTAAAGTAAAAAGCTAAATTTTCTTTTTAAGCTTTTAGCTACGTTACCATTGTTCTCTTATCAAAAACTTACCAGAAGTTAGAGTTTTCCTCATTCGATGAATCAATGATCAACAGAAAACAATCACAAATCCAAAATATTTCCGTTTATAACATCATATAACCTGGCTCTATTAGATTCTTGTAATGTCTGTGGTTTGGGCAGGAGCACACGCCCAAACCCAAACAAACATTGACCTATTTTTAGCAGAAAAACAAAAGTTTGCTGGCTCGAGTATCAGTTCCACTCTTTTGCATCCGGAAGACGTTAGCGCATAACCCCTATTTTCATCCTTGGAGTTTTTGTTTTACACTAATTCATTTTTATATAGCAAAAACACAAACTAACAAAAATTTTCTGTTGTCATGGCAACAGTGTAGCGCTTCACTAAAGGCAGTTGGAATGTATGACATTTTATCTGCAGTAGTAAAATTCTCCTCATCAAAAGACTCAAGAACATAGTTTTTGGAAAAAAAAATTACTTAACTATAACTGTGTGTGATTCCAAAGTCTGTGATATTGACCCTATTTTATCCGCCTATTTTTCTAGGACATGTACTTCCTGTTTAGCTGCATTTAGCCTGTAGATTTCAGTCGATGGGTTTATTTTAACTGTCATTATATTAATTAAAATTGCCCCACAAAACAGACAAACAAACACGCTAGCTACCTTAACAGAGCTAACGGAAGTGCATTCCAAGCCAAGTGGGCGGGACAAATAGGGTCAATACATGTGAGCGAAGCTAAAGTCTTTCTGTTTATCTGCTTTTCTGCCACTGTTAACCTGATTTTTTGTTTTTGCACGTCAGCTACAAACTGAGTGTTCTGCAGAGTTGTTGTGGGTTAAATTTTTTCTTACATATAGCTTGTTTTTCCTTTTCTATCTTTATTGTGAGCTCTTACATGAGAAAACGTCTTTACTGACTTTCATGCATTTTTGCCACTCAGACCTCACATTTGGAAAGCTGTGATAACGCCTGAGTAACCTTTATACTGTTTGTGCCCTTAATTGAAAAAGAATGCAACTGTTTACTTGTTGATGTTGACTCAGAATGTCTTATAATGTTGAAGTTAGAGCTGTGCAATATATCGACTTTTAGATAATATTGTGAATGTTGCTTTTAGATATGCAAAATTAAATATGAGTATATTGTACAGTGAAAACATGCTACAAAAGCTATTTACAATAAAAAAAATCAATAGAATTTGTACACTAAGTACTTTAAATTAGATTTCTGCACTATTTGCAAATGTGTCTGATAAACATGAAAAAAAAAAAAATAAAAATAGATAACAAAAATTAGTATTTAGCATATTTGAATAGATTTTCTTTGGCTTGAACTAAGATTGCAAATGGAACCAGCATAAAAGATCTCATTCGACATAAGAAAAATACACACTAATTGAAAATATGAAAAGAAAATAAAAGAACGAAAAGCTAAACTTACTTCTACTTGCAAATCTCTACTTATGATAATCAAAACTTGTTCAAATCACAATAAACACTGCTACTGATCAATTTGAAGCTCACTGGTACAGTTAGGTTGTCATTTTGCCATGTACTAACAAAGACGACAGATTTTAAAATGCTTATGTTGGACTGACAATATTATCTTATCAGATTATGTAAAAAAAATTATTGAGATATTCATTTTTGTCAATATCGCCCACCTCATTTGAAATTAAATTTTACATATACTGTAGTTGTTAAATAGTTTTTGCGCACAAACTTACACTCACAACATAACACTATAAGACCAACTTTCTAACAAATTACGATGAGTTTGACTAAAAAAAAAGGCATTTTCAGTCCTTACTCTGTATCGGTTGAGATCAGCTGATACTTAAAGCCACCAGAACTGATAAAGCTGGATTGATGCAGAAAAGAACAACTGACACTTTACCAAAAACCGTGCTTGCTTGATTTGTACCATGTGAGCAGTCTTATCACTTTCTCTCCTCACCTTTATCACTCCTCACTTCTCTCTGATGTTCACAGCCGTGTCTCACATTACACCCTGCTGTTCTGTTCTTCTGTTCTGCTGCTGCTGTCTCTGTGTGTGTCAGTGTTCCTCTGGCTGCTGTCCTGTCTCACTCGTGCTGCTGTGTCTCCCTCAGGACTCTCCTCCTCTGGACAGTCGCTGCTGTTACTGTTACACCTGCTCCTCTCACCGCCCCCCCGCTCTGCTGCTGCCTCTGCCTCCTCCTCTTCTGCAGCTCAGGTGCTGCTTCCACTTTTCACTTTCAGGGTGCAGCTCATTTTTAGTCACTTGCCTTCTCAAAAGACTGTAGCTTCTAGTGCTTCAGCTCTGAATTAGAGGATGTTTTATTGTACTGGTAAAAGCTCACTGTGTAGCTTTTCTGACAGAGGGGCTGTCACTTGCATTTGTGATTGCATTGCCTAGAATGTTGCACAAAATTCTAGGCCTATTCCACTTAATTTTCAAATCAGGCTCTCCAAACTCATCTGCTAAATGTCCGAATGTTTCTCTTGCTTACTGTTATAGCGAGTCAGTTCTGGATTAGTACTACGGCTGGACCATCTGGAAAAAAATATAATCACGATTTTTTTCTCATATTGATTGATCTCGATTTTCGATTCGATTTTGTTTAACCTTTTCCAAAACAAATGAAAAATGACATTCATGAACATAAACAAAACAAAAACATTTAATATGAAACTATATAATATTCTGCCTCCAAATTTGACTTTTGCTCCAAATTACACATTTTTACTGACCAAAGATTGGTTTTCGATTCCTCGATACAAAACCCACCACCAAATAATTGATGATTCTGTTTGATTCGATCTCTCGATATTTTGATTAATGGCCCAGCCCTAATTAGTACTATCCTAAATTTGATTCAACCTTGATCCAACCCTCGTTTTATTAAACCTAAATTTTTTGAGACCCCAAAATGAGTTGTGATGACCCTGTGTGCACCTAAGAACTAACTCCCTCCTAAAATTTGATTCTCAAGTAAATTAAGTTGAACAGCCTTGCGATTAACCATTATATTATGACATTACATTAGCCAGGCTAGTGCCTCCGTTCCATTTTATTTCACTAAATGAAATGATTTCATGATTAACCTGAAATAACATCAGATACAAGATAAAACAATAATAAAATATTATGAAACTCTAAGGTAGCGATAGAAATATGCAAAATCTAACCGTATAAAACATTACCTACTTGTATCTGGTTTTAATTAACTAATAAATATCAGGGAAGTGACTAGAAATGAGCTAAACCCCATAACTGTTGTCTTGTCTACTGATTCTTCTTACGCTTGTGTCTTTGTATCTTTTGTGTTAAATGTACCGTCTGCATACGCCCTCTTCTGTTAGTTTGAAGTAATACAATGAAAACAGAATTCACATACAGTATGTACAGTATTTGGGCCAAAGGAGTGCCCCAGACAGTGCAAAAAAAATATTTTAATGTAAAAGCTGTGCTGTGTGAAATTTTTCAACTGGATTGCACAATTTGTTTCTCATCATTTTCATTAAATTCTTGTCTTGTATGGAGCTAATCTTGTGGCTCGTATACTAGTAGTAGTTGACATTGATTTTCTCTCTGTACTGTTCTTAACTTTGTGAAGCCCTTTCTTCTTCGAGTTATTAATAACTTAGTTCAACTGTAGACAAATTATTTTTTATGGAATAGAGCCATTTTTAGTGGAAACGGCTCAGGTCTGATGCTATACAAAATTGACTTCATTGAGCTTTTAGCCACATTACACTAAATCATACAAGGACTTGTGTGTTTTGTTTTTTCACAATTGCTTGAGTAATCTTGCTATTTATGCTGTTTTCCTAAAAAAAAAAGAATGAGTGAGTGAGGGAGCTGAGAAGTAAAAACATTTGGACAATGCTACAATATTAGCTGGTAGTTAGAGGTGTGAAGGTGGACAGGTGCACAGTGTAGAATTTCTTGTATTCTCATTTAATGACATCACAAGTAGTAACATCAAGATTATTAGGTTAATCGACAATCAGAATTTGCAAGTCACAAACTAACCGTAAGAATAAAAAAAGAATAAGTCTTCAAGCTATAGAAACTAAGGATTTGCAATACGTCTGATCCAGTATTGGGATCGTCTGAGTTTATGGACACATATTTTAATATACAGACAAGTCAAAGCAATTTATTTTTTGTATGGCCCAAAATCACAACAACAGTCGTCTCTGAGGGCTTCCAAAGATCATTAATTTAGTTATTTTTTTCTGTTACCGGTATGTGATTTTGTGAGCCTTGTTATGGATTTAAAAGACCAAATATTGGCATTTCCAAATATGGGTTTGCATCTTTAAGAGATCAAATACCAGATATTAGTATTGACAAAGAAATTGATATAATAAAATCAATTAAAAAATAATAATAGAAAGAAAAAATAAATAAAACGAAATTACTCATTCCTAAACGTGGCCATTTCAAAAGCCAAATTCTGTTTTTCAGTCTACAAAAAAGGCACCTGAGAAGCAAAATGAAACCTTGTAATTATACAACCTATATTAAAACAAAAGTTTTTGTCACTTTAATTTTTTTTTATCAAAACATGAATGCAAATAGTAGAAAAATTAAAAAATCTCTGCACAGTCATTTAATACATTTTTCTTGTATGTTTGTTTTTTTCAGGGAGATCACTTGGACCAGGAGGGAGATTCACAGTCCCAAAGCAGCTCCACGTGGCTCGTCGACCCCAAGGAGTCCAAACGCACTATTAGCACTAAGTACGAGACCACTATATTCTGAGCGGACCCTTCCCTCGCCCTCGCCTCGCTCTCTCCTGGTCTACCCCACCTTCTCTGTGCCTTCCTTTCAGTGTGACTGTACCTATGTCTTTTGGCTGGATCCTGAGCTACCATACTACTTCCTACTTGGTGCTGGGTTATCGCAAAACTGCCGCCAACACTTCCTTTTTTTTTTGTACTAATCATCACTACCTGAAAAAAACTTGGCACCCTTTCAGTCCCTTCCAGCATGTGTTGTATCTTCCTTTAGCTTTATGTGAAATAATTCCGTATAACAAAGCAATCAAGCGTGACGACTTTTTTCTTCTCCTCCATGCTCCTGTCGCTTCACCAGAAGACGTCAACTTTGAGGTTTTTCTGTCTGATCTCAATGGCTCAGCTGCAAAATGCAAATATATCCAATATTCTTCTTATGCCTGGCTGGACATGTTTACCGGGGAAACTGTGAATCCGCTTGGACTAGTTCTGATCACAGTCCAAAGTCCTCATGCAGTCTTTTAGCATACGCAAGTTCAAATATTTCAGCACTGTGATGTGGCCTATCTGTAGCTGAATCTCTTTGTAGCAATGACTCTGTGGTAGCCAAAGCTTGCAGGCTTAAAACGTTGACTGATGGCCTCTACTCAATGAGATTTATGTTTGCTTTGGAGTTAGCACTTTCTTTTGTCAAGTCTTTCACTTTGTTTGAAGCAGAGGTGGGTAGTGTACAGTATTCAGAATTTGTACCCAAGCAAGAGTAAATAGTAGTTCAAGATTTACTAAAGGTGCTATATACTTCTTAAACAGAAATAATTAATTTTAAGCTTCTTGCATCAGTCCACATGTTTTGCTCACTTCATTATGAGCCTCCGAATTGTTCACCATGATGTGTTTTAAGCTGGTAGAAGCGAGGCATAGGCTAAGTACAACAGAAGAACTTTTTGGATTTGATGAACAAACGTGGCATTATTAGATGTAATCTGGACATTGCAGATGTCTGTGCTAGGGGAAAGAGATTTTAGTTTATTTTATTGTATAAATTGGGAATAGTCCCTTTAAGTAAGAGTAAAAAGTGTTTGGGATATCAATTACTCAAGAAAGAGTAACTTTAAGAGTAGCTTTCGGAACTTATTATCAGATTTACTGTATATGTTGACTTAATTGATACGACAAAACAAAAAATAGATACATTCTTGTCTTTTCAAAGAATCTTTTCAAAAATGTGTAAAACCAAAGAATTCTTTAAGGATGCGTGCAAGAAACTCAAATGTAATAATATTATTTTATTGTAAACTAAGGCTGGACAATATAATGATATATATTGTGAATTTGGCCATAGTGTAAATACTGAGATAATGTAATAATAAAAATGCATTGGCGCTTTTCATGACACAGAGGTGCTTCAAATTTGGCATTGTTCGTTCATTCCAGACTCAGTAGTAGTAAGCTACTATTGCAGCCACAACTGCCCTGGGGCAGACTGACGGAACCGAGGCTGGGTGAAGTGTCTAGCCTAAGGACACAAGAAGGTTCTCCTCTGTTCACCCCACTGGCACATGAACAGTGGTCTCCCATCCAAGTATTGCACCAGCCCAACATGCTTAGCTTTTAGATCTGACAGGATCAGGCAAGCTGGTATAAGTTAAAATAACAGAAAACTGACAAATAGAATGATAAGATTAATTAATATTTCTATTTGTTGTAATTGTCAGATTACAAAGTTGTTTTATGCAAATTATTTTACCAAAATTAATTAATTCAATGTAAATTATATTTGTACTTTCTAATCAGCCGGCTATAGGCTTAGAAAAAAAAAAATCACTTAAAAAATGTAATTTCAAACTAAATATCAAGATATATTTTGTTTATTATAAAAATATGAAAAAATATGAATTTAATCATAAAAGAGTACCCAATATTTTATGAGTACTTTGCTGTTCACTCTTACTAGTACTGCTACAAAAAATATAAAATCTCAAGTAGTGAGTAAAAGTGTGCTGTTAAAAGGTACTATTTCTCCAACATTAACAGCAGTAAATGTAGCTTAGCACTACCCACCTCTGGCTCCAAGGGCATGTTGTTTGCCTATCCTTTTCTCTTTCGTTTCTGTTTACAAAATCTGCCTTTTGTCACTTGCTTACATTGCCTTTTGTTTTGTAAAGTTAATGATTTACTGTCTCTGAAGAAAAGTTAATGTTTATGGATGTTTATGTGTGCTATGCGTTTGGTCATCATTTCTAACGTTGTTTTAACCCGGCTGCTTTGTGCATGTGTCGTCCCTGCCCTGTAGCTGAGTACCGGTCACTCCTACACACAGAGGAACGAGCCTGCTGCAGTGCTGGATGTAGGGCATTTATGGAAAAACTAACCTACTTCTGCAGAGGACGAAACAAGAGGAGCCTTATCACTCCACAGGAACTACAGACAAAATATTATGTCCAGTGTTTTCTCTCTGACAAGACACACTCATGTATTTTGAGGATGTACAAACAGATTCGAATGCACAACCTTGGAAAGAGGAAGTGGCAAAAGACAAAGGACACTTGTGTTTCAGTACTGATGATGTAGCAGAGGAAAGGTTTGGGTACATAGGCTAATCTGTCCTGTATCTGTGGCATACTTTATGAGCAGAACCATGTTGTATCTCATCATGTAACTGTGATCTTCTCTTGCACAAAAGTGTAACCAAACTCTGAGGACAATGGGCAGAGGAACTGACACTACAGACTGTTTTTATCTGAAACAGGGTGGATTTTATTTGATTTACAATACTTTTGTACGTTTTAATTGTTTATAGGACAATGGGCTGTCCCAAAGCAGAAACTGGATCAGGCGTGGTACACTGCTCCTGTAGATTTAGCTTTTCTAAACAAGTTAATCACTAAACCTGCCATGCAGGCTGTACAATAGGCCACATGATGTCTCCAGTTTGTCGACTGTTAAAGGTACTTCTGATCAGCTGATGTGTTTATGGTACAAATACTGTAGTGAAGCGGTACATAGGCCAGTATCTAACTCTTACACTGGCATCTGCACCATCAGCCTGGTCGCTTTTAGCTTTTGCACATTGCTAAAATCTGGAGATATTTGGGACGAGTCTGATGATGTCAAGGATCAGATTAATATTGTACATGATTATAGTGCTCTGTATTTTGATACTTGAATGATTTTATTTTATAGATATCTATATGTATATGTATGTATGTAATTTTGACATTTGTTAAAAAAGAGAAAAGGACTATGTCATAACAGAGTTAAACATATCGTGAATAAATACCCTGTGATTAAATAAGGCTGAGAAAAGGCTCAGCAGAGGGACCTCACTTCAAAAAAGATTGTACATAACTTGGGCTTCCAGTCTTTTTTATGATTATTTTCATAAATGTACAATGATTAAATGGCTCAAGTAATCTGTGGCTGACTCATTATTTGATTTTGATATGCACATTGTATTGAACTTGAGATAGTGCACATTTTTCAGCCCTAAAGACAAACACAGGCAAAACATTTTGCAAAACCTAGTTCCTTGCTACAGTTACTCAGCAACTGAGTTCATCTAAGCACATGTAATTCCCAAAAAAGTGTTTCATTCATTTGCTCGTTGGCATTAAGGGTTATGGGTGCTAACCAGTGACTTTGGGCTTTAAGGGGGCTTGACGTGTAGAGGGTTAGAAGATTCAAAGCATTTAAGACGCCATGTGAAACAAAACAATTTTTTTTTTTTTTTTAAGTTTTAATTCTGTTCTGAACTGGACAGGAGACAATTCTGGATTACAGTTTATTTGTCAGAATGTGGGCATTTGACCTACTTTTCTTTGTGATCGCTGGGAATATTGACAACAACAAAGTTCAATGACTTCTGGTAATGGAAATGAACATAATACTTAGTCAACAATAGCTTTAGAAGTGGTGCATTATTCAACACCAAAGACCTTATTGTTGACAGCTAAGCTATAAGATTAGTATTTTTATGGAGCCATAACCTAAGTAAATAATAAGGTTAAACATTTGAGAATGACTTTTGGGGAGTCTCCCACTGTGTTATTTAGGCCTTTGTCTTTCATCTGAAAATACAAACAGATTCAACATTGATAAAATGTAAAGTGTCCACATTTTTCATTGTTCCTTGTGAAAAGTGCCTGGTGCAGACAGCTCAAGCTGCAGAGAAAATGAGGTCTAAATGTGCTAAACAAAGAAAGAAATAAAACATCTTGAGTTGCTTTTCTCACTGTGCTTAAAGTCTTGAATAAGCATCAATAAGTCTTTTTGAACACATAATTTGATATGCTCATTCAAAAGCCTTATTTTTCTCTTGTTTGTAATCCATATATTTGAACAAAAAAAAAATCAATGTACAAAGCATAAATTATGGCTTTGTCCATTCCATACACCAGGCCTATTCAACACAAGACCGTGGCCAGTCAGACCATCAATCAGTTAATCAGCCATGACTTATGCATTAAGCATTTGAAAATAAATTTGGACTTATGTGAAAACATGTTTTGGTTTTTTTCCAGACTATCATATAAGGCCCTTAGTATCTGTCTTGTTCATGTTTGCATAAGAATCGCAGATTTATATTTGTATACCTCAAATAAAAATGGTAGCTCATAGTGCACCTCTGACCAAGAGAAATAAAGTTGACTCATTTGAGTTGTGTGAAACTACCTACTAATAAAAATGTGGGAAAAAAAAAAAAGCTTGTAAATAGTGGTACATGTTTACCCATTTGGGCAATTCATTTACATCTTAAGTATAGTTCATAGTCTATGCTTAAGATAAAAATAATAAACATTAGTCATTTCAAGTAAACTGACTATGTTTCCCTTTTTGCTGTTAGCAGGACAATTCAAATAAGTAAAAACAATTTGAGATGAATTTGCTGGGACATTTGACGCAGAGCTCAAGATTGCCCCAGGTAAAAAATCAAGTCTGGTCACCGACCATACATTATGAAACATGTCTTAACTTTTTACTTTTTACTTCTTGACAAAAACATTCTGAAATACCTTCAGTCTTCTTACGTGACTGCAATTCAGCTGCTTTCCCAACTCTGCTCATAGATTCAAGAAGCGCACGTCTGAACTATTATCTGATTGGCCGGAGGCGTCTCGTGCGCACTCTCTCTGATTGGCTGCGCTCAGATCTGTGCGGAAGCGATTGGCTCAGCGGGACGCCATTATTTCCCACCTGTTCTGTCACTTCTGCTTCACTTTACTTTCTTTTAGGGACAAGGAAGCGGCACAACTCCAGACAGACAGACATGGACTGATTTATTATCAATTCCTCAAGTCACAAGTCTCTTTTTGTGATCGGTAAGTACTGATAAAGTTATGATTCTTGATTTATAGTAATTACAATGTTGCCTCACTGCTGTTTTGCTAGTGATCTTAGCCTTTTTTCATGTTGTGCATTAAATATTTATTCCTAAAACAGACCTATCTATAGTTGTGTTGGACGTGTAGAGAAGCTGCTAGCAGGCTAAACATTAATTTCTGTTTTTTTCCTGCAGCCTTGATCTTGCACAACACTTTTAAACAGCGAAACTATGTTAATCATTAAACTTTGACTGTAGCTGACTGTCCTTGCGCACATACCTGACATATTTGGATATTTTATGATCACCAGGAAGCAGGAATGATCTTTCCATGAACTATATTATGCAGCTGATAAAACTAGCTCGTTACATTTATTGCCCTTATGTTCCATTTGCAGTCTCTCTGATCACGCAGATGAATTTGAGAAGCAGCAGAAAGCAAGCAAAGTAGCATTCCTTATTCTATTAAAGATCCTGAGTCAGTTGGGTGTAGTACTGAGCTATGCAGAGGTGTTGGCCCCGCTTTACCTGTGCTGCTGCCTGCCTGGGAACCTAATGGGAGGGACAGTAATTATCAGCTAATAAAAGTTTTACTGGGGAGTCCTGTGCTCTGGCTCTGTGACTACCAGCCTTTGTTTTCACTAAACATGTAAATATGGGCTGGGATGACTGAGTTTTGTCCAGGAACTGTTTATCCCATAATACGCAAATGTCAGCTGCTCTTGTTTGCTCTCACTGTGTTGTGTTTTGGTTTGTGTTGTCTGTTTAAAAAGCATTAGTCAAAACTGATGATTGAAAGAGTACTGATTCGTTGTGCTCAAGTAAAACTATACAGGCACAACTTATGCACAACTAATGGTAATGCAAGAACCTTTGAACATGCTCCTACTTAGATTACTTTGGCATAGTGTGTGGTAATAATAAAGCACAAGACAGTCATGTGTCAGGAATTTTGTCAGAACTTCATGTACCGCCTGCAAAGGAAATTACACAGGGATAATAAACCAATCTTGCTTTGACATTGCGTCACAAACAGGAGTGCACATGGAAGATTTCTGTTGGGGGCGCTTAGTCCTTCAGTCTCGGTCGACCAAAATGGTGTCGGTCAACTAATTCTATTATTTAGATTATAAGTATTTATAAAAAAGAGGTGAAAATCAGCAGGGTACAGGTTTATACATATATCGTTGCATAGGCATGCACTATTTTGCACCACATTGATTTTGCCAAAAAATCCAATCCATTTTAGTCTTTTCAAGAAGTGTTAGGTCAGATTAAAATCAGATCTAGACACTTTCTGGTTTGTCACTCCCCCAGTGACTAATCGGGCGATGAACATGAGTAGCCAGATTTCTGTGATCGACTATAGCCCTAGAGGCTCTGCAATCACCTTTCTGCTCATGTGCCAGACTTTTGTTTAAGTGACATTGTGCACCTTTCTAGAAGTGCAAATTGAACTTCTGTCAAAATATTATTCTTCATATAGATAAACATTGAAAAAAAAAGGAACCAGATTTTTCTGAAAACATGCAGGAGGCCATGCTTTGTGCTAACAGAAGTCCATTTTGGGCCTTGGAAGCCCCTCAAAATGAGGTAAAGAAAAAAAAACAACAACAATGCACTAAAACTATTTAGTGCAACAAAAAATTTAAAATTCAAAGATAAAGTACCAAAAATGAGTACTTTACAGTGCCGCTGCCAGTTTTTGTTGGCAGAATCACCTATTAGTTCAACCAACATGGTCAGTCATGAATAAAGCAGAAAGAAACTCTTCAGTAACTATTGTTTATAACAGTGGTTTCCAATCTGAGGGGCGGGTCCCTCCTGGGAGGCACCTGAGCTTGCTGCTTGCAGGGTCCAAAGGGTCGGTCAAATTAGAAAAGTAGCTGCAAGTGCAATTTTATTAGTAGAGGACTTAAATCTGTTACTGGAAAATGCAAAAAGGACCAAAAACTTCACATTGGCTGTTTATTTGCCTGATTTAAATGATTTGAACTATATTTTGATCATATAATATAGTTTTGGGGGTCGCTGCTTTAAACAGGGGTCCCAGTTCTGCAAACATCAACACATGTTACTAGCATATGGGCCTAATACTGCGTAGGAATAATGAAAAGAGTCCCTTCAGTGCAATGGTAAGGTACACACACACAATTAATCGTCATTTATTGAACCATTGGTCCATATGTAATTACTATGACAGGCCTATTGAGAATTGAGTTTATTGACGTCGACACACAGTCAAAATCATTTGGAAGCTTGTCCTGCTGCAACACACTCATCAGACCCAAAACACACAAAGTGACCCTCCTCCAAAGCACATAATTATAGATTTTATTTGCAGACTAATTGAAAACACTGTACTTTGTGTTTCCTGTGTCATTTGCGTTGAATTACCAGCCTGTCTGTCTCATAAAACGTCTTCTTTGCACATGTCACGCTCCAGTGTCCGTGTAATAACAGATAACAGTAATTCAACTGACAAGCTCACTGTTATTTCAGTGATTAATTGGTTTTAATTTAACTCATGTCAACAAATGTGACACCAAATCAAATTACGTACAGGTATTGAAAGATTATCAAAATAACCTCAACAATAAGCTAATATTACAGTGTGTCTGACAGGTTTGCATGACTTTCAATCTGTGTTAGTTTTACACCAGTCAATAAGTGTCAGATTGTCAAGAAAAGCCGATATAGTAAAAAATATCTATATATTAAAAGCTCACATGGTTGCGAGGCGTCTTCCTATAGTGTGATGTTCCATGTGTAAGTAAATTTTAAGCATAAAAAAAACAGCTAAGCTTGAATTAACTTTGTAAAATGTTATTAAATACAATTATTTTACTTTTTATAATTTATTTATTTTATTCAAATGAGTAGTTAAATTTGTCGTAGATCCTTTGAATATTATTCACAGGCAAGAACCACAGCACAACAAATGTTTGCTATTGAGATATTTATTGACATGCAATGAAAAGGTGAAATCATGACTGGACAGATGGGGAGGTCTGAGATGGTCTGTCCAGTTGATTCTGGACCTCAGCCTCCTGTGATGGTGATGTTTTCTCTGAAGGACAAACAGTGTTGGAGCTCAACAATGGGAGCCCGCCCTGGTTCCTGTACAGTGCTCTATTGTAAACTACCTAGGGATTTTGAAAATGTCAAATATTAAGAATGTAAAGCTGGGGTGCCCAAACCTTTTTCCTTGGCGTGCCAAAATGTATTCTATTGAAGCATGCCAAGGGCCAAACAAAATCTTGCTTTGCGTTTAAAAAGTTTATTTGAGAAGAGATGATGATTATATTGTCTGGACTTTTAACATGTTTTAGAAGATTAGAATTGATTTGTTTTCCTTGACAGTCTATTCAACAGAAAACTGAATCAAACAGGTCAAACAAACCTAAGTATATCTTCACAAGCCAAATTGTACTTCCTGGTGGGCCAAGTTTGGCCCCAGGCCCCACTTTGGGCACCACTAGTTTAAACACAGGTTATGCAGCTATGTGCTAACTCACATCCATAGTTGTTTTCAGTCTAAAAAGCATGTCTAAAAGTTGGCAAAATATTTTAATAACCTTGGATTAGTGTTAAGGTTAGAAACGGAGGGCTTGGAAACAGATTTTAAATATAAAATGTAGGTTTTATCTCCAAAGACATTTTCTAACTTTCAATATTTATTGTTTATGGGAGTTTATATTGAGAGCTTATTGAACCAAGGACGATCATTGTTAAGTTCCATACACAGGGCTTCTGGTAAATCGAGGTGTGTTCGAGGAGGTGGGTGAGGCATGGTTGGATGGAGAAAAAGGTGCCCTGTGGTCCTGACCTTCAGTTAATCATTGGTAACTCTGAATTCAAACTATTTATTTGCTGTTATATTCGAAAACTTTTTACCCAGTGTCATGGCTGCTAAGTACAGTCACTTCCAAATGAAAAATCAAACTAAAAAAGTGTTAAACTGGGATATAATTAGTAAAAGTTTGAGCAAATCTATTGCATTTTAGTCAAATTAGTTGTTCAACCGGTCACAATGAATACATGTAAGTTTTTTAGATGTAAGATTTAAGACTCAAATCGTCTGTGCATGATTATGTGTCACATAAACCCAAATGCAGAAGTACATTCTCTTTCAGATTTCCGCCATTTCCTCATGGTATTTCAAAACCCTACTAAACTATGTCTCACTACTGTGTCTAAAACCTCTGATAACGCACTGATAGAAGAAGATGTAAGTTCAAAGATAAAACGTCTCCCACAGCCATAAAAAAAAAAAAAGTTACATGAGGCATAATCAGAGCTTTGGGATAACAATACCACACTGACCCAGCCATTGGACTCCCTGTGGATCTGATTGTGCAGAAAGTATGCAGTAAGTGACGAATGAGCCGTGCACAAAGGCCTATAGATGCTATCAGAGGTTCATTACATACAGTATCGCCATGGACTTACTTTACCTTTGTCCAGATTAGGTCACCTCCATCTTTTATCTGTTTGCTTAGGTAATGCCCGTCTACTTTGGAAATGAAACGATTTTTAGGATCAAGGTGAAGTCAGGAGTGTCTGAACTAGGTCAGGGTAATATGGTGATCAAAGTGTAACGTAGGGCTGCAACAAAACAGTTATTGTAAGTAAATTGTATAATCGTTGACTGGACTTTATACAGGCTCTAAAACAGGCATGGCCAAACTGCGGCCCTCAAACTTTCTAAGAATTTGAACAAACAGCAATTTTACTGTGTACTAAGGTGGTTTTAAGCCCAAATATGTCTTGTAGCTCATTTTAACTTGATTTTTTTATTGCATGTCCACTTTTATATGGCCCAGTCTGTGTTCAACATGCTACTTACACTATGTCTCACTACCTTGATGAAAAAGTTCGAACACCTCTACTCTAAAACATGCATTAGCTGAGAAAAAGTGAGATTGAACAGCATTGACATGGACACTGTGTTTTGGATATGAACACTTCCTGAATGTGCACAAGCTCAAATTTAGTAAAAATCATGTATCAGTCTTTTATTCAGTCTTGCATTGTAATTGGAATAGTCATCGTCAAAGTAACAGATTAACAAAATGCCCCTTAGTCGTAGCCGATTCCTGTGCTGATCTGCATTTTTGGTGAAACTTCCATATTGTGATTTAGAAAATTAACTTTGATGCTAGGCACACACAGAATTGTTAGATCTCTGGCGTCCCAATAAGTAGATTGTTGGTTTTTTGAATCCCGAGTCAGACAAAATCAGCATCTCATAATCTCTGATTTAGCATGTTATCTCCATCCTACCAAAGTTTGGTTCACTCCAGTTCCTTCAAAAACATGCATGTTTAGGTCAATGAGCTTCTTTGTAAAACTCCCCTCATGAATGAATGAAAGAGTAAAAGATTGTCTTTGACGAATTGGCCAGTCCAGGATATCCCCCCACCTAAGGCCCAAAGTCACTGGATAGTCATCCCAAATGGGAACAAGTGATAGAAAATGAATGAATGCAGTTATTTTTGGTCAACTTCAGCCTTGGCATTCATTCTAATCTCTTAGTCTGGCCAGCCTGTCAAAAAATCTTAAAAAACAAAACATGGTATAAGGTGTAGTTTTTTTTACATGTTGTTTTTGTGTTGTATTTTTACTACAAATAAATCATCTTGGCCAGATTGTCTTGTCATGCAAAAAGCCAGATGGAGAGCAAGAGGCAATTTTGCCTATTACAGTAACAAGGTACTAAAATATATATTTTTATATCTGTCTGCAAGTGATGTGACGCATTAACCTTTTGTAGAACAACACAAAACTGCAATTAAGCAATATTTATTTTAGATGCCCTCCACCTGATTGAAATATGATTGGCATGTAGTTTGTTATGATGTCATGTGAAACCAGCCTATTCTGTTGATGTCCTGAAAAGCATTGTAGACAGCATCAAACTCATTCAAGAATGGTAACTAAAGGGAAAAACAAACAAGGGTTTTGTTGGCCATAAAAAAGTATAAAAATAACTAATGTCTTATACATTTCTTATGCAAACAAACATGGTCTCTAAATGTAATTAAAGTTTATAGTAAGCTCATTTGTTTAGAAGTCAAAAAGCAAGATATTAAATGTGATTATTTCATCCAAGTTTGTTCACTTTAAAGATGCACTGTGTAACTTTGTGGAGAAGAAAAGTCAATCACACAATTCAGTAAAGAAAGTTAAAACTATACATTGTTAATAGAGATGATGGTGTGTTATGCCAAAATGTGAAAAACAATGAATTAAAGTAACATCTTTTGCATGGAAACGCAAAGGAAGAGGCCGGAATAACTCTAAATTTTGTTTGCCTTGGATGCAGAGCCATGTTTCATCAGATTATGAAGAGTGGGACTAGTCACCCCCTGTTTGTGTTTCAGATTCAGCATGTACCAGGCAATAGGATTAATTAATTGCATGATGCACATGACACAAAGGAGTTGATTGGTCGTTGACCATTTAAACCAAAATCTAACTTCACTCACCTCACATTAAAATAATTTTGTCCTTCACTCATTGATTTTGCAAGAATCCACAATTTTTAGTTCCATGTTATATTTTTTCCATGTATGGTTCTCATCGTAAGCAGCCATGTTGGTTTTCATATGGGGGACGATGCCCCTGATTGGCTAATTCACACCCACTGAAATTCAAAAGAAGGACACAGTGGCCAGACGACATATATTTTTATATATCGTCTCGGCTTTCCAGACGAGCATTTTGTGGCCATGCAAGCAATGCTCAAAGTTAAGACATGGATTTTTATTATTTATGTAGAGCATCCAAAACATCTAAATGACCAACACACATTCTTTTATTCAAGTCTTTTTGGTCACAAATGTACAAAGTACAATATTTCTAAATACTATTGTGATGATAACTACTATACAGTATATTTACAGCACTTTTTATTTGACCTTTTGCAGAATGTATGTGTATTTATTTACTTAACCCCAAACATGCATGAGAAGTACACTAAGTACAGGTGTCTGGTTTGTTGGTTGTTTTTCACATGCCAGAGCTGTCTAATGTGCACTGAGCAGGAAACGTATGTCACTGTCCTCACAAATGTCCCTCATAACTCACAAAATATGTGTGTTTCAGACTGAAAATCACATCAAAACACTGCAATTTATGTAATGATTAGTTTGCATAATGAGACCCACAAGTTGTAGTGAGCTGGTGTACAGTGACGGGCTGCACAGTGGCAAAGGTAGCTCCTGTTTTTCTCTCTTCATGAATTCATGTAGTAGGAATGTTTATCTTTCGAATGTTGCTTCACACTGCAAACAAACCGGTCATTGTCAAAGTCTGTCCATGAGATGACAAAGTACAGAAGTTCACTACTCAAGTAAAAGTACAGTTACTTGTGTAAAAAACAACTCCAATAAAAGTCAAAGTCCTGCTGAAACTACTTTACTTGTAAAATACACTGAAAATGTATATTTAAAGTCATCCTTAAATGCTAGATATTTGTCGCTTATTTCACTTGTTTCAAGACATTTTATGTTTTCAAGAGAGTGAGCTTGATCAAATTTGCCACTGAAGTGAGTAAAAATATCTTACTTCATTGGCAAATAATTTGGCTTGAAAAAGAAGAAATTTATCAAAACAAGGCATATAGTCTATGTACATCAAATAAAACCATCTGAGCCAGAAAAAAAAAAAAAACAAAAAATGACCAAAATCGAGGTTTTAAGACATTTTAACCAATTTAAAATGCATTTTTGCAGTGCACAAAGTTGGTTTGTATGTGTTGAGTGTGTGATGGGCTTCACATTAATTATAATTATCTGACTTAAATCATGTGATAGGCATTTAATTTTTGTTAGAAAGTGATTCAAAGTTTTTCACAAGCTCTGATACACCAAAAAGGAATAACAAATGTTTATTATAAAGTAATACCTGATTTAAAATGTAGATATGAAAGTGCAGATACTTCTTGAAAAATGAGAGTGGTAAAAAGTCACCAGATACCCAAGGAAACTACTTAGTTACTTGCCATCTCTGCCTTTTAGAGTGTGTAATAAAACTAAATTATTAATAAATTTCTTGGAGTCGGTTGACAATTTAGATTGATTAATCTAGACGTATAAAAGTTTATTTTTGGCAGCCTGTAAGATGTAAAAATAGGTTGGGAATGAATGAAATAATTTACAATACTTCATCACAATGTCCTAAAACATATGCACACACGTTGCAATACAAAAAGTAAATTGTGTATGTATTTGTGTTCTTTTGCAGGTTGAGGAGGCCAGCACAGAGCAGCAGGTCCGCTCAGTGAGATGCCTAACAGTGACACGTGGCCTCGTGCCGTCTCCGTGGAAACCATCAGTAACATGGACAGCGCTCGCAGCTGTGACAGTGTCATAAGCGTCAACTCTGCCTGTGTGAGTTGTCTGATATTCAAACATCTCTGACTCGCGCCTCACAGCAGGACGGTCCTGGATCTGCAACGCTCCCTTTTCCAACTGGTAATAGAAGATCCAGAGTAGCGTTGGCTTCACAACATCACAACTAGATACACAAAAAGCTTCATTTCTAACAGAATTTAAGCTTTTATGAATTTAAACATGAGCTTAGTCAAAAGCTAGTTTGTTGAGCTTTGAATGCCAGATGCCACAGTGAAACAACTGAGACCAAATGTTGTGTTTTTAGGCTAAACACTTCACCCACATTGCCTAGTAGTAATTTGGTGAGTGGTTCATGCTGGTCTGTGACCAATGATGCAAACTGACAGCTTTGCTTTTGTCATCCTTGCCAGAGCAGCCTTGGCTACATGAGTCCCTTATTACCATTGAGTGTCTCAAAACACTGAACAACAGACTAAATGAGCGTAGTGAAAGTAGATAAATCCAATCGTAAGTTTTTTTTTTTTTAACACAAGTGTTTTGTTGGGCTCAAGTTAAGTCACAATTAAAGAGCAACAATGTTTCTGAAAAATCAAAAACATACCAGACAAAATCAACCTATCCACTTGAAACAAAAACTAGCTCAAAGTGATAAAGTAATTAGGCTATGAATATTGTTATAGCAAAATTAATTAATAAAGCAAGGTCTAGTGCAGTGAACATGTCATTACCGGTACTTATATTTTGAACATTGTATTTGTACAAAAAATACACAACAAAAACTTGTATTTCACTGGTGTGAAGGTCGTCTATCCACTGATCTGGGGTCTCATTTATAAAACTCTGCGTAGAATTCTTACTGAAAGTGTACCTACAAACAAAACACAAATTTTTACAAACTTGATAAGTTCTCATTTCTCTCCGCACAGATCTCTTTCTGCCTCCTCTCTGAAACCTCGGTGGCAGAAAGCTGAAAACTTTCAGATTAGATTGCTAATTTCTTTGTCAAGTTGTATTTTTATAAATCACAGACCGAACGTGGAATATGACATACGTTATATTTCTGTACATTCGCACTCTTTATAAATAAGACCCCTGATCTGCAGCTGCGGTTTCTAGGAAAAGTGTTAAAATCTATTGAACCTTCACATACAACCAAATTTTACCACTGATGTGTGAAGCTCTCACGTGTGCGTACTTTTGTGTCACTTGAGATTTGTCGACTCCAGTGCACTTGTCTTTTGCTTTGTACACTATTACACAATGAGGTGTAGTGGGTTATGTCACTGGAGCTGCTGTTCGCCACAAGGGCCTGAAGGCTTCAGTGATGGGCACTTTTTGTCCCGAGGGAAGAAGTGTCACTCTGTTCACCTGACACCTGTGTGCAAAAGTCAAGCTTAGACATGAGCACACTTCTTTACGTTTCAATCCCTGAAAGCTCAACACAGCTACGGCAAGGTCTCTGGTTTGATTCCCTTCAGTGCAGAGTCTGCCTTTTTGTGTTCGTTTGACTTTCCTTCACTAAAATAAAGCATACACAAAAGTCTTTTTCACATGACATTGCAAAAAAAAGGAAAGCTAAAGGAAAATATTGTTTAAATACATTTTTGGATGTAATGTTAATGGGCCTAAAAATGGCTAGTAGTACTACTGGATGAGACTCATTGCGGTTGTCCACTGGTTGCTCCCTCCTGGATGTTGTCCACTGGTTGCTCTCATGCGACACTGCAGAAAGAGTAAAGGCACAACACAACAAATACAACAACAACAAATATAATTTTTCTCATAGGAATAGGAACATCAGCCCTTAAACTAGCTCCTACACCAGTTTGGACCAGTTTGATTCTTCTTGTTTTTTTCTTATTTTATCACTATGAAATCTTGTGGTCACGAACACTATCAATACAAAATAAGTTAAGTTTATAATAATGTTATAATAACAAAAACTACAGGAGGATGAAATATTCAACATTTGAATTTTGAAACTTTTTGAGCTTATGTCAGAAGAGGACAGAACAGAAGGATTTATCGTCATTGTCACAGAGAACAACAAAATTACATTTAAGTGAGCCACTGCATTTTTCGCGCGCCATCACTCGTTCTTTCGAACATTAAATGCAAAGCATGCATACATACATACCTCTTGTGTCTTTATGTCTTTATTTATCTAATGTAGTAATAATTTATATTACATAATGGAAAGAAATCAAGATACATTCAAGATTTTAAAATGTCTCCTGTGCAGAAGAAGTTTCACTATACAAAAACGATAATGTATTTTTGCTTCATGATGGTGTTGTGAGTATATATTGTCTCATTATAAATCCCAAGAGGTCTCTGAAAGTGATTTATTTCCTTGCACAGAGTGAGGACAGTATGGAGCATCTGTCTGCGGAAGAAAAGGCCTGTCTCATGTATCTGGAAGAAACCATTGAGTCTCTGGATCTTCAAGAAGACAGCGGCTTCTCCAACGATGAACCAGATTCAGGTAATTTTAAGCTACAGAGTCACAAAACCAGATGTTATACTCTTACTAAAGAAACTATTCCAAATGTTGGAACACATATGTACTGGTCTGTACATTTGTAGTTTTTGCCGAAGGTATTACTACTACTTACAGTTATATTCCATTTGTCCCATAGCTTTTGTCACACCAAGCTTGTATTTTTTCATTTTCAAGGGTGTCCATCTAAAAACACACACCAACATTGTAATAAAAAGCAGAAAATTATTCATATAGCCTTACAACATTCTACAGATGGAGGACAGCTGAAAGAATTCTATTTAAATTCATGAAATTACTTTTTAGTTATTTCATGGCAATGAAATGGTTTTAGTAGTAAATCTGGACAATATTTTAAACTATTCACAGTGAGGTGTGAGGACATCATTTGCCTGTGGGACAGACAATTTGCCTTAGTGCATGTAAATGACCAAAACAACATGTTGCTCTCTGTCGCTCTCAGGAAGGAAGGACCAGACAGCTTTTTGCTTAGGAGTATTTACTGAGATACATGTCATTGGTTATAAATGTTTTAGGGAACTTTTTTAGTTATTGTATGTCATTATCTAACTATGACTTTTCTCTTGTAGCTAATTTGAGGAGGAAACATGGCGGTTCAGAGACTCTGCCTGAACCTGCTGTCTGTGAGAATCTTCTGAGCGTGTTAGCAGAAAGTGGCAAAACAGAATCATCCTGTGAACCCGACAGCCCAGTTTTAGACCCTCAATCCCCTGCTTCAGACCTCAGTGATGTTCCTTCACACATCCCTCCAGACCCCACACCTGCAGCTCAAGAGTCAGCCTCCGGGAGCGTCACACCTGTCCCTGCTCCACTCAGCACAGAGCTCAGTTTTACCCCTAATGAAGCCCCAGAGAGAGCTCCCACAGAGGCCGAGCTTTCTGCCAAAGCAACTGGTGATATGGACCTGTCATTCATCCCTCCTCCGTCTGACTTCATGGATGAACCAGAGCCTCCGACTTCTCCGCAAAATAAAAGTCCAGCATCTTCCCCTGCTTCTAAGCCGACGATTAACCTGGAGGTGCTCAGACGAAGAGTGTCTGAAAAGAATATGTCGCCGCAAAGCCCAGCCTCTCTCAGTCCAACTCCTGCAAGTTTCAGCCCAAAATTAGCCCCTATCAATCATGCTCTTGTTAGCTCCACCCCTTCAAGCCCCGCACATGTAAGTCCTGCCACTCCAAGCCCCGCCCTTGTAAGTCCTGCCTCTCCAAGCCCCACCCTTGAAAGTCCTGCTTCTCCAAGCCCCGCCCACGTAAGTCCTACCCCTCCAAGTCCTGTTCATGCAAGCCCCGCCCCGCAAGCTCTGCCCATGACATCTCCTCCCATGCAAGCCCCGCCCCTGCAAGCCCTGCCCATGACATCTCCTCCCATGCAAGCCCCGCTCCTGCAAGCCCTGTTCATGTAAGCCCTGATCCTGTTAGCCCTGTCCCTCAGGAAAAGTCTGCTGTCGAAGAATCCAACCATCCTCCCTCAAACATGTTAAACCCCTCGACTTCATCTGAGCCAGTGGAACCTAAAAGTCCACCTGCTGTTGCCCCCAAACCCAAGAAACTTCCGTCAAATATTATCCTAAAATCGCACAAATCTACAGCACATCATGAGAGCACCCTGGGACATCCTTCTGCAATGGACCCTCAGAAAGTGCGCATGGAAGCTCTGAGAAAACTGGGTCTTCTTAAAAGTGAAGAGTCAGACTCAGGCCCTGCTCATAAATCTCTCCAAAACAGAAAGTCTTGGGCACCTGCCTCCACTCCCCTCAGCCCCACACCTCCTAAATCTGCTCCTCCATCAGTTCCTTACACCTACAGCAGCCCTCCTGTGCATACACCTGCCCTCCCTGTCCTGTCTGAGCCTCTGCCGGACATTATCCCTGTGCCGGCTGCCTTCAGTGACTCTGTGGAGAACCTGCCTGAGATCAGTAATAAAAGCCCTGCATTTCTGCTGAAGAAACTCTCATCAGGTGGAGGAAAGTCGGCCACGCTGGAGCGCTCTGGCCTGGGTTTGAGCAGCTACATGGAGTCTCTGGAGCAAGATAAGCAGACTCTGGGACAGTTACGCAACAGTCGCCCACGGCCGGCCTCTCTGGGGAGCAATAAAGACTTCTCCGGTACTGGAGGTGTGTCCATCAAAGAGGCGGACTATGAAAAACCTTCCCCCTCCAGCTCACTGGCCTCTGACAATTCCCAGAAGCTGCCACGCTCTCAGGGCATTAGTGTTCTTATCTGTCCCCGAGCACAGAGCGACGAGTCTCGCCGTGAGGCTCTGAAGAAACTAGGGCTGCTCAGAGACTGATCGAACAGACTCAAACATCACAGGAATTTGCATTATGCATTTACAAAGACATTGCTGAAACAATGTAAATACCGTGACTTTTACATCTAAATGATCTGTAAATTGTTCTTTTATTAAGTAATTACCCAATATTATATAATTGTATATGCATACTTTTGTCTAATTCAGTCTCTGTTTGTCTTTTATTGTATTGAATTATCACATTTTCTTTAAGTCACAGTCTTAAGAAAAGACCAAGTTGATTGACTTAATGTTCAGTTTATGAAGTGTGGAATATTTTTATTTTTAAGAAACACTTGTCGGAACAATGAGAGAGTCTGAGAATTGCTAAACAGTGGATTTAATTGAGAATGTGCATTTGTTTTCATACATTCCAAGGCTTTGTGATTTAACATGTTATATCCGAGCTAATGAATTCTGCAATGTGAAGTAACACATCTCAGCAGCATTCCCATCATGGTTATACGTCCTGTGCAGAGAACAAGTATGACGAGTTTGTGTCAGTTTCAGGTTCGTCTTTTTATGCAATTCATTTGCTTCTCACAATGCAACTGCTAATGTGGTGGAAAGTGTATATCAAAATAATGCTTTTTTCCTTTCAAACTATCTCTACTTCCGTCAATGTTTGAAATGTAAACTTCAGATCGCCTAATTTTATATTGTTTGACTTTAGGAGACATTTATCACGCATTTCATTGTCCATTGCATCCATAATTGTACAATAGGTCCTAATGTGTTGTTTTGACAGTAAAGCCGGAGAAGCAGTCGATGCGTGGCTGTTCGGTGCAGTCTTTGTGATGTTGTTGGTATGTCGGTATGTGAACTATCTGTGTGTCGTGCACCGGCTCAGACCTGACTGACGAGGACTGCGTGACTCCAGAGCTACTTTCACTGCTGACATCACCACTACATTCAAACCAGCTGCAAGAAATCAGAATTATTAAGCTTTTGTGCTCACAAATTTGGCTCATTCTTTTAACAGCTTATTAAAAATGCATGTAAGATAATAGATTTTGTCTGCGTCATAAGTGCCCAGAAGTAATTTTAACTTCTGAAAGCATATTATTCATAGTTTAATTTAAGTGTGAAAAAGGTTTTTAGAAAATGATGATTAACACATGGTAATTAGTATATTTTCTGCAAAAATGTTATTACAGCTTAAACCCAAATGACTTACTGAAAAAAATTAAAGCTTTGGTACCCGATTTTTTTGGTTTCCCAACAAATTTCACATGGTTCATTTTTTTTTTTTTGTCTGCAGTTACACATTAAGACAGCTCAGTCTACAGAAAATGTAGATATACAACGAAAAATATCTTAAATACATTTCCACACATTTTTTATGTAAATTCTTAACGAAAACGTAAAAAAAGCATGAATTTTGGTTGAAGCAAATGTTGTGACATTTTTTTTGGGTTTAACAAGTAAATCTTAACCTACCAGTCTTAAATTTACCCATTTTAGTAACTCGAAGCATGAACTTATCCATTAAACTCAAAGAAAATCTTGCTTCAACCAAAATTTTGGGCTATTTTACGTTTTGGTTTTTCGTAACATATTGAAGTAAAAAAAAAGGTGTGAAGATGTGCTTATTGTACGTTTTTGACATTTTGTTGTAGATATACTTTTACATATGCAGATTGTGTTGGAATTAAGAACATCAACAAGCAGCAAAGTGAAACTGGAATTGACCACCCAAGCAGCCAATCAGAGCAGAGCTACCCCAGCTAACCAGTGTTATTGGTTTAAAAACACATACTTAATGAGAAATTAAAAAGTGAATGTAGGATGTAAAATTTAAAATTTGTAAAATAAATGATTTTCTTGTGTGAAGCTTGCGCGGTAAACAGGTTAATTTGACATTGTAGAGGATGGGATTCATAACGAATTTGTCTTGTAGCACTGCGCAGTTATGAATGTACTAAATATGTAATGTATTAAATGATATACTTGCCCAAATAAAATGAATAACTTAACTCATTCAAATCAAACTATACCAAGTGAAACTTAAAGTGTTCATGAGCTTATAAAAATGTAAACTGTTCTGTTTGGATCACTAGAGGGCAGTATAGACTTATGTGACCGTATGACTCATGGACAATGTCCTGCTAATGTACAGAGTGCAGCCAGAACTATGCCCATTTGGACGTATGAAATATGGCAAAAAATAATAAATAAATAAAAAGCTTAAAGTGTCTGCATTTTATTTCATTAAGGTTGAGGTCAGAGCAGTCCCATTAACTGTAATACAAAACCATAGTAGGCCTATGTCTACAACACAGTTCAGTCACTGTTATCAACTCAATATTTTTGAATGTATATCAAGTTCACAACTTACCTTTCTCTTTTGTAACAAAAAAAAAACAAAACTAAATTATATAAATCTAATGAGGGCATTTTCTTCAATATTAAACAAATGCATGTAAGATATGTTGCATTTCTTCCATGAAATACATGATAAACATCCCTATATTAGCCTAATTGTTCTTCTACTTTTATTTTCACTCACATGCCTGTTTGAAATGACAACCTCTAATGAGTTCAAACTGAGAATGACACAAAATATCAACTACATTTTTAATATTAAATAAATACTGATACCTGGAAAAACAACAGTAGAATAATAGATTAAAGGGACATATTGTGTGTGTGTTTTTTATATTTAATAAGAAACTAGAACATATGCGGATCAGTAATTTACCTTTTCTTCACTGTAAAACACAAAGTTGATCTAAAACAACTTAAAAATAGAAACAGCTCTATTGACGTCCTGTTCAAAACTGCAGAACTGATAAGCCCCACCTTTTCATTTTACAATGTAACTGTAAAAAGCAACAGATTTTTAAAAACTTTGTTTTGTTGTTGGAAAGTGACTATGGGACATTGAACCATTTATGTTCATTTTGAGTCTTAATTTTTTTGAATTATAACAAGTAAATAGAGACAAGTGGGAGGGATAGGTGGTAGGTGAGAACAGGGATTTCTGAGCACTTGAGTTCCAACTGTAGAAATAAATGGTAAATGGTCTATTTATGTAGTGCTTTTCTACCTTTCCAGGCACTCAAAGTGCTTTATAATCTAGCATCCACTCACCCAGTGTACACAGACACTGAGGCAATGTGGGTTAAGTGTCTTGCCCAAGGACACAATGACAATCTACTCCTGTCGTGGCACCTGGTGTTCTAACGGTCTCCCATCCAAGTACTAACCAGGCCCTTTCTTGCTTAGCTTCTGAGATCTGACGGGATCTGGCTTTGAGAAGCAGGTATGGCCACAGAACAATACAAGATTACTCCAACATGCAAGAATCAATTCAAATATAACTTTGAGTAAACTAATGATGAAGGAAGGCCATCATAACAAGGTTAAAAACTTAGAAAAGTAAATATGACATAATAGGTCCCCTTTAAATAGCTTCTGTTTCAGGTCACAAACCTGTGTCTCAGTACAAAAGCCAATGTTTCTCTTCTCTTGCCTTTCTAAAATTTTTGTTTGAAATGTGTTTGTGGGAGGAGATTAAGCTGTCTTGCACCCAGTTCATATTGTATATTGGTGATGAGAAAAAACTACACTTGCTTTCATTTTCAAGTGTCATCTCTATTGTATTTTGTGTAAAACACTTTGGGGACCTGTAGTTGCTGTAAATGTGCTACATAAATAAAATTGACCCTTGACCTTTCTCACAACAAAATTATTGACTGTGTTTAGTCTATTAATCGGTCGATAGAGTCTTAGTTGACGAAAATTTGTACTAGTTAACTAATTATTTTATTTAGACAAGTCATATTCAAACTGCGACCCAGGGGCTAAATGTAGTATTTAGACTAATTATTGGCCCCCTCACATTCCCTGCTAAATTGGCTCAATTTACAAATGGTTTGCTTTATGATGGCAGAAACATGCCAACTAAATTTTTTTTTTTTTCAAGCACTTTGGGTCAAATAAATTATCAGATAAAAATTACACTTTTTTGTTTGCCACGCCCCTTTTATTCGATCATTCAGTCAAATTCACATGTTCTTAATCGAGCAAGAATTTCTTTGGTTGACTATTCATGAGGGTTCAAATTTTGCCATTGGGTGAAAACATTTGCCCATACTGACTCATACTCTTAATCTAGCTTCCTACATACAGCATTCATTACTATGCCATGCTCAAAGATGCTATTGCTTGCACAGACTGGAACAAAATTACATTACCACCCCCCACATAAATGCAGATATATTAAAAGAAACCTGCTTCTTGTAAAAGGTTCATTCATTATTTACCAAAAAAGCTGCCTACGAATCCCGCTGCTTTCCTTTAATCTCTGGAACTTGCTTGCGTAAACAGTCACAGAAATAGCCATAAAGATTCTGATCGTTTGGGAAGAAAATCACATTGTTCTTCTGTTTCTCTGGAGGAAATGATTCAGGTCATTGTAACTCTAAAACATGTGTAGGGGCTTTCTGGAAGACTTTACTCATCATAGTGTCACCATGCCCTTAAAAAGTCAGTGATATGGGTTTAATTTGACTGCTGGCATTTTGAAAGGAAAACATGTTTGCTTTATCTTTGCTCTGCCTGATGTGTTTGTCTGTTTTAGGGCTCCACGCGGCTTCTCGCACACATTCCCTGGTGAGTTTGGGGCAGGTAGGAGTAGCTGCGGCGTTATCAGGCAACACAGTGAGCTCATGGGACTTCCCCCGTGCCCTGCTGCTGTGCTCACCTAAAAACACAACATACACATATAGCTCAGAGGAAGGCAGACAAAACAACAGCCTACTACAAAAACAAACTTTAAAAGGTGTGGACAAGGGAAGATTAGCCAAAGGTCTGCTACAGAGGATTTTGACCTTCTGCACTTCTAAAATGTGCCAAAAAGCACTTATTACTGTTTGCTGTTTTTATTTCTGTTTTGGGATAATTACATGTGAATTTGTACGTTTTATTGTGAAAAACCGGAAATGAATGCTGCTCCTTGGTGTTTTATTTTGATAAGCTTCCTTTCACTCTCAGTGCCGCGTTATCTGCTGCAGAGGGTAAGTTAGCTAGGTGAAAAATCATGTATTTTACTTTATTTACTTGCTGTGTCCACCCAAACACGAACATATCTTAAAAAAGACAATGTTTTATGCACCTGTTGGATGTTTTTGGTTCATCATTAAGGGCTAATTTGAAGTTTTATTAATTTTCTCTCACTGCTACATTTTTCTGTTAGCAACATGTGCGCAGCCGTCCTCAGAGCCTGGCGCTGTCTTGCTGCTCTGATTGGTTGTGTTAAAATTCTTCTAAACATGTTGGAACCTTAGAATTTGACAAATAGTTGTAACAGAGTCTCACTTCACCCACAGACATGACATAATGCTCAGGCCATACCTCCCTGAAGTTGTAGAGACAAATCAAGCTAAAAATCAAGACTTAAGCCTTAAGCACACAACAGTAGTAGTGTGATCGAGGCTGGTGCAATAGGGCTGTTTGCCATGTCGTCACCAGGTCGTCACATGTTCATCACATGATGCTGTTTGGCAAAATATTTAAGACGTAACTGACGCATTCTGAAAAAAACACAAAAAAAGACAATAATTGTATATTTTTGTGTGACTGGGTTCACAAGTTTTGATAAGAGCAACCCAAAGAGCTTCTACAGTGTTCCGAAAAAGCTGACAACAAGAAGAAGGCTTTGCATTCTTGCAGTTAGACCTCGATGGAAAAAACAATGAGAGCTAGTTTTGGTCCTACCAGCCAGTGAGCGGCCACGCCCATAGGATCCCAATAGATCCAGGATCTGCTGTCAGAATGAAAATATAACTACACAAACTTGAGGGTATATCAGACTAAGAGGGAATATAGGCTACTCGATTTTTTTACATTAAAATATCTTAAATTAATTTCCCTCTAGTGTGCAGATATCTTGTTAATGTATCTATTCAGATAGAAAGTAGTCTACAATATTCTGACTAATTAAACTGCGCTCTGATTGGCTGTGCTTGTGTGGTCCACTCCAGGTTCACTTTGTTGTTTGTAAAAATAGGTTTATAAGTCACACTTGCAAACAAAAAAACACATGACAAAGGATTTTGAGAGAGAAAAAAATCTGATTCAAAACCTAAATCACCCATCTTTGTTTATAAGTGATAAGAAGCTCTGTAAAAGAACCACATTCTGAATTAATATTATTGATCTCAATTTATATTTATCATTTCCAGGCTGAATTTACGTTTTCTGATTGTAGGGTTATGGTTTATTTGGGTGAAGCTTCTAGTTCTTTGTTTTTAGCAGCGGGGGGAGCTCTAGGGCGAAGGGTGTGGTTCAGTGGAGTGGAGGCTGCATGGCCTACAGTCTTTGGACTGTGCTTTAAGGTTCTTTCATGGATGTAAACCGGTGGATAATGAACAATCATATTAATACCAGTGGACACAACAAATAAATCAGCATCAATCTACATGTAAGTCTGGATATTGTTTTATTTGGAGCACATCACGTCACAATCAAGCTAAACCCAGGTAGGAGCAGTTTAGCTAGTGCCACTAGCCTGTGCCAGGGTGACACTAGGTTGGGAATTTGTTTGGGTTTTAACTTTTTTTGTTTGTTTGTTTGTTTCATTTTAAAGCTGAAGCTATTTTCATTAAAAAATAACTTGACTATTTTTTGAAAATTATTATTTTACCCACTCCTAAGTAAGAACAAAGCTTCATCTAAATAATACTCAAGTAAAAGCAGAAAGCACTGATCCAACAAATCACTTAGAAGTGTACAAATGCATTAGGAGAAATTATACTTACTCAGGTAAGAGTAAATTTAAGATTAACTTTCTAAACTTTGAAGTTGATCTAATCGGGCAGACAAAAAGTTTATAAAGTAAATCATCGTAATGTACTCCCCTCCCTTGCTGAGCTGTTTGATAAACTTTAGGACTAGTGATTGAATAATGAACTCAGAATGTTTGTACATGTCTAATATGTTTTACAAAGTCTATTCAAATAGTATTGAGAGGTACAGTTTTATTTATATATTTTTTATAATTGGAGACAGGATGGACTTATGAGAGTTTATTGTTGTCTATTATTGTGACAAGAGCATCTTGTTTCTATTGACCAAGTTTTCACGTTGTTTCTGTTACATAATTTATAATTCTTCTGAAATGTTCTGACTGTCTGACCTGCTATTCATGACTTTAAAATACTGTCAGTTCAAAACACCAGGAGGGCAAAGTCCTTCACCCAGAATAAGGACTTGACAAGTAGAAAGACTGCTTCAGTTTGTAAGCCTTAATGCTTGACACCACGCTTCCCTTTTCGACCAGATAACTGTTTTCTTGCTTCCTTCCCTGCTGCTGCTGTTAGTGCCTTTGACTGAGGCTGTGGTCAGGAGGCATTCCTGGGGCAAGCCCGCAGCCTTCTCTGGGATTCCAGTACTAAAATGTGGAACTCAGTGAGCCACTCTGCTCCCCTGTAGAGCTGGCATGGAGTGAACCAAGAACTCCTGCTGGGCCTGTGGTGAAGTGGGCAACCCCGCATGTGCCGCCCTGCGGAGAGGAGAGAGACGGGGAGAGAAAGAGAAAGTTTGGAACACTGTGGCTTGGCATTTTCACACATAAATCTTTCAGACAATTGGGGAGTATAAATGTCAAAGTGGAAAAAGTAAATGAGGATCAGAGCTGGTGTCTGTGTGCATGGCCATCTGGAGGAGCACATGCTCTCTGCAGGGCTGTCTACATCTGCATGCTTTGTGCTGCTGTGCTAACCCTCTACATGCATCCATCTTACATTTATCTTCTACCAACAGCTGTTGCAACATTTGTGAAGCTCGTATTTCAGAGTTAGACAGAAAAGTAGCCAAGAAGTACACTTCTACAAACAACTAGTTGCTACAAAGAGATTTCAAGCCGTAATCCATTTTACATACTGACTTCAGTAGTCCCATTCATCAGCCTTTTAGGAAGTAAGTTCTACGATGTAATGCAGAGTACTACAGAGAGTGTTAAAGACCACTTCTCAGTGCACATAGTTCTCTGTAGAAAATCTCTCGCAACAGTATCCATAAATGAGCATGATGCCATTTCATTTGACTTATTATCTCTGAAGGCAGCTCACTGCTCTTTCCACCTTGCACACACTCCTCCTCACATCGTGTTGAGTCCTCTCCACGCCGAGCGTCATAAATTAAACATTGGCTGGGCTTCCCCTGTGTTTCTGTTGGTGTAAAAATAGGCCGTTTTGGTGCGCTCTGTGATGGCCGCTCTCGCTCCTGTGTCTTTAATGATGTGTTTCCATGAAAAGTGCAGTGATCCCTCAGTGTGACTGCTGCCGCAGCCCAGTTCTGACTTTCTCTAACTCCCAGAGTGCCTCTGAGCTCATTTGGTTATACAAGTGCTCACAATTACCCAGAGATTTGGACACTGGGACATGGGATATTTCCATATCCCTGACGGATGTTATTTTAATTACACTGAACTGCTTGACTTTGTGCTGCGGATTTACATGTATTTTTCTTCTTCTGTAGATGCAAAGTGGGATCTTCGGAAGGTTACTGTTGTTCCTCTGAATATCTTCATTGAGGCCTCCAGGCGGACAAACCCTGAGAGGAAAAATGGGAAGCATATTAATTTATCCATGGAAAACCCAGTGTACATAAGGTAAAGCACACATAATTACTGTGATAAGATAGAAGATAATGAGCCATCTTTCTGGCATCAGCCCTAACAGGTTACCAGCTTGTGCATTTCAAATTCTCAGTAGAAAGTTGTTATCTCCAATCAGCTTCATTGTGGGGTCTTAATTATATTTGATTGAGAAAAAAATTATGCTCAGGAGTGGGCGAGATAATTATAGAGTCGAATGTGGCCGTGGTTGAAACACAAACATAAAGGCATCAACACAGCTGACTAATTTAGGTGATAATGTAGAGAAGGAGGTGGCAGGTGTGGGAATAAAAATGCTTCTGCTTCACAGCCTGCGCTCCCCAAAAACAAACGCTTCATATGTCAATGCCAGAGAAATGTGGCACAGTAGCTCAGTGGGCCGCACTGCTCCTAATGTGAGAAGCCTCTGTTTGATTCATGTAATTCCCTGAGCCTCATTTCTCTTCACGCTCTGGATCTGTGCTGCTGTTGCTGGTGTTGTGTGCATCTGCACTCAGAGGTGCACAGGTTATTGTCCTGTTGCATGTTATATTGAGTTGGAAAGGTACTGAATAGTTGTTTGGAAAATACGTGTTATTTTGAGTAACTGTATTACCTTTTATACTGTTTTCAAAATACATTTTTTTTTCTAAAATCAGAGGAAGACTTTTTGATTGTGTGATTATCTCTTTTCACATTGACATAACATGAAAATTTTGTCAAGTTTATATCCAATGTAAGGTATAAAAGGTAAATTCCTGTCATTTTGTACATCATAACAAAATGTAATATTCAAGAATTATCTAAACTTAAACTTTGAGAACCACTGTTATAAATACATCACAAACCATGAACCAAAATAAAAGATTAATCTAAGATATACATTTTATATAAGAGTACAATTCTGTGATTGTCCTGCAACTGAGGCTTGAGTGCTCACAAAATTGTTCTTTTCACCTACCACCTTTCCCCACCCACATCCTTGTACTTAGTGAAATAATTTGAAAAATTCAGACTCCAAATGTATATTTGGCTGTAATTCATTCACAGTATGGAATTAGATATTGACAAAAATGTATATATATATATATATTTTTTTTTACATATCTCGATTACGATATTCAGATGATATTGTTTCAAACCAAGCATCAAGTATGTCTGGATTAGTTGAAGTTTAATGATCAGAAAAACTTGACTGGGTTGACTACAGACATTCTCCGTCGACATGTGTTATCTATACGATATTAGTCGACCCAAACTGCATTCACAAGACACAAGCTCAGTTGTTTGCATGCTATACCATATAGCCCACTCGATATTCTGTTTTTGCATATTTTCAAGAAAACAATCACATTATTTCTTAAAATTTGATATATTGCGCAGTTCTAGTATGGTTTTATACAGTATTTTCTTTCCCTCCTAAGAAAGTGAAACACAAGTCTGCTTTCACTTACGGACCTGAGGTTGTAGATCAGATGCCCTGCCAATGCTCCATTGACTTGCTGGTCATTAGCATAGATAAGCAGCTGTATTAACTGCCTACTTCACCAATCTCAAACATTATTGTAGAGTTTTTAGACTTAGTTGATGGTGGCGAAGTGAATTTAAATAATTACTTAAAGAAATCATAGTATTAGTAGTTTGCCTATTTCTTCCAAGTCAAAAGTAAAAAAATATATCTATGTTTCTAGCTGTTTTCAATTATTTTGTCATAATGAAAGAGCGTTTAGACTACCTTTTGAATATTTCTCCACAATTACCCTTCTCCGTACGCACGTGAGCGGTCTAGATTCACATTCAAAAGCAGCTGTGTCTTCTCCCGCAGCGCAATAGTCTTATATCAGCAGGACTTTATTAAAAAGCCTTTCATGTGCATATGTCTGTAATAGGTTCACGAGGCGAAATTGGCTCAAGGACCTCAATTGGTACGGTTGCATGCTGGGAAAACGAAGCCAAAAAGGACAGGTTCAAGCAGCTTTCCGATTGGCTGTTTTCCGGGACCGGGTCCAGTAGCTCCGCAGTGATATAAAGGTGCAGAGCCGGAGGCAGCGCTGTGAGGACCGCACTGACACGACCGGAGCCACGTCCTTCTGCTCTGTGGTGAGTGTGATTCTTACCTTGTTTAAGATAGCGCCCCCTGTCTTTTTGGGATGATTATTTGTAGAAATGGACCAAAGACTTCACAGTGAATTTAATTGGCATGCAGGTTTTTTTTTATTTTCATAATAATCTTTTTATGGGGGGAGCTACATTGACAATAGCCAGCTTGAATTATTGGGTCTCAAAATGGCAATCTTTTTCTTTATTAAGTACCTCCCTCCCCCATCAACTGTTCATATTTATATCTCTTCGTGAATTACTTACATTTGACATTACACTTTATAGTAGTCCAATGACAGTATTGTATATCAAATAATCTAATCAAGGAATTTTGCTATTCAATACAAACACACAGTGACTAATACCTTGTTATTTTAATAATAATAAAAATTATATATATATGTAGACAATTTAAAAATATATATTTTGAATTAGCTCTGAGTGTGTTGTATGATCCAAAATGACTCTTTTGTACCTGGAGGAGGGCCTCTTCCTGCTTGTTTCCATGGAAATGCTACTTCTTTACCATTTATTTTCCGCAATGCATAAAACTTATTTTAAGTGAAGAATGGCCCAACCTATTATCTTACCTTTTATATTTCAAAATAATTATGCTGATATTTTTTTACTCCTTAAAAGTTACTCGTGTCAATGCAAAACTGTTGTTTATAAAGAAAAGTACAAGAAACTTGTGTATTTATGTGTAAACAGGCAGATTAACCCAATGACTCACTAATTCAATATCATATCTTCTACTTTTGCTGTTTTTTCAAGAAATATTTATAATTAAAATAAGAACAATAGTCATTATGGTCCACTATAACCGCCTTTGACTAATTAATCCAACTCAAGCCCTAATTCAGTGACCACCAAAAGCAGAGGAGCCATCGTAGTGTGCGGCCGGTCATCTTATTGCGGTCCTCGTGAGTGCAGCCTCCGAGTCTGCAGCGTTACCTTCCTCCGGGGGTCCACGTTGAGTCCGTGCGCCACCTGTGCGTAAAAGTCTCGCGGAACCAGTCACAGCGGAGCGAAAGGAGCCCCAGATTATAGAAGCGCTTCTCCTACGTCGACTCTCCTCCCCCTTTTTTTAGTCCGCGCCGCTCCTCCACTGCATCTCTCTTGTTCCTCTCTCTCTTTCTCTCTCTCTCCCTCTCCCCCGCTCGCTCTCTTTCTTAAATTGACATCGGTCTGGCCAGAAACATGGTAACAGTAAAGGCTGCTGCTGCTTCTTCCTTCGCTGCGCTTCTGTCTCTTCGGACTGCTCTCAATCCCGATCACTTGGAACTCAGATAAATAAAACAAAAAAAGAAAAAAAACATCGCCAGAAGAAGACAATAAGGAAACAAGAAGAAATTCGTCTTCGCGTGCGCCCGTGAGCATCGTAGATTTCTTAATTCAAAGTGTTTTAACTAAGAGGAAAGTTAACATGTACGTGCACGGCTTAATACGCGCAAGTTTAGGATTTGTGACCCTCTGCATGGTCGCCTTTGTCCAGCAGTCTGCTTCAGGAAGTAAAACCACTCAAGGTAAGTTTTGCATGACAATTTAAGCTTGATCCGTCCTGATTTACGTGATACTGCAATACACACTGTGAAGTGTATTATAAAGCGTGCTTTTCTCGTGTCTAAGCAACTTCATTCTTTCTTCTTAACTCTCCAAAACGCACTAAAATGCTTTTTATAAGTGTGCACTCATAAAGAAAATTTTGTGTGCGTTCATTTGCTGCTGAAACGAACTGTCTTTGATGTACTAATCAGTGTGAACAGTTATGTTTAATAGTTTATTCAGCAAGTCATTGTGCCGGGGCTTGAAGCAGGCATTTGCCACAGTCCAGACAAGTATTTGACACCAGAGTGCAACACACATACAGGAGACAGCCTCACTGACACTGCTCCTACAGTACTGCTGCAGCTGGACCCATTATAGAACTCCAAAACTACCTTATACCACTATAGGACAGTCCGTTTTAGGCTCACAATTTGGCACGCCTGCCTCTTCCTAGCAGGTTTTCATCACTTTAAATTCCCCCACAATGCAGCGGCTGCCAGAACTATTTGCATGCAAGGACACATCATGCTTGCCCTGTGTTGATTGTGGTTGGTGATGTTTCGCACACAAAAAGACATCTCTAGGGCGGTCGACAAGGCAAAAAAAAGGGAGAAAAGGGGTGGGTGGACTATTTTGCATCCTGGGTGGTCTGCCCCCGCTTGTGGGAAAACTCAATATTTACATTTTGCAATTAGAAGTACTTTTTTCTCACTTTATTTTCCACAACATCGATTACACACTTGTTGTAGCGTGGAATGGCGCTGTATAAAGTCCCAGGGCTTTTTAATGGCATGCACCTGTTTTGGTTGGAGTCTGGAACATGCTTGGCGTCCACTTGATATCCTTCTTTCTGGTTCCTGTTTATCGCTGGAGCTAATGTGTTTGTCGTGAATCTCAAACTTTTTCAGACCAGCTCTTGCGCCGCAGGAAGTCGTTGGCTTTATAAATACCACAATATAGGTCGATGCTGTTGCTAAATTACACCAGAATTGGGAAGAGACTTGTACTAAGTGAAAGAAAAAGTAATAACTCGGATCAAAATAAGAACTGGAAATGTCCTGGCTTGGTTTTCTAAGTATACTCAGCTAAATTATCCAAGCTAGAGGTGGCCTACATATCAAATTTGAGATGTTGTTTTAAAAAAGTGCAAAACTGCTTTTGTTTATAGTAAAAATTCTGCCAAGAAGCATATAAAAATAAAAATGGAAAAAGTTATGTTATAAACTTTAAACAAAGGGTTTGAAGAGGATATTGCACAGTTGACTGATATGTAAACTTTAACAAATCTGCTTTAATACATTATTTTTTGTTATTTTATTGTTGCTAACTCACCAAAAGCAAACCTGCAGTTGTGTTTTGTTTCATTCACATATGTTAAACACAAATCCTGTTCACAAATCCATCTGGGCCCACAGATTGATTTGCAGTTCTAAAATCGTGTCGTTTAGCGGCCAATCACATCGCAGCAGGGCAGGTTGAGGGGAGTTGTGAGCAAAGACGACAGCAAGTAGCACCTGAGTCAAGCAAAACAAAGATGGCCGCTTTGGTGGTGGACACGTTTCTGTTTCTATTGATCCTGTTTATAGCAGAAATATAGACTATGCTTTTTGAGAAAAGCGTGACACTCCAATACTGTCATTGGATGTGCTATTAAGATTGTTGCTGTGATTGGTTAAACACAAGCTAAGATAGACAGGCTCTAGTTGACAAGTCACCCACTCAGCTTCAGGTATTTCCACCTTTTCTCCCAAACGCTTTGAGCAGGGAGTTTCAGGTGCAAAGAACTCAGGAGTTCAACACATATCCATCTGGTGTTAGCCAGGCTGGTAAAAACATTTGTGAATTAAAGAAAACACAATTTTGGGTAAGTGCATTATGATAAAACAGCATTATATGATGAAAGAAAGCCAATGTATATTTGCTTTTTTTTAAAGTTCTGAAGTATTTTTTGTTGTTGTTGTTGTTGCTTTGAGCATTTTTGAATACATAACATATCATGCCAGATCAGTTTTATTATTCCCCTGGATTAATTCATTCAAGAGATTTGCCTTTTTTTAAGATATTCAGTTTATATTGACATTTATTACTTCTTCTGAACCAAGATCAAATCTTGAATAAACCATTTCAAAACTAAGACTAGACTTGGATTAGATCAACACTTGAACTAACCCAGAGTTAATCCAGGATAAGAATACTTTGTGGTAACTGGGTTTCATTCCTGCTTGTTTGTGGTCTAGTTTTATCCATGATGTGAACTTGGTCCTGTTAGTCCTGATTGATCTGGTCTTAGTTCTGGGTTTAGTTCTAGTTTAGTGTTCATTTATGCGTGATTTAGAGGTGGATAATATATTGAATTATGAAGTTCTATTATTGCTTTGTTGGTTGTCAGTCTGTTGTGTGTTAGTGTACCAAAATGTGTGATGTAGTTAATTTCCTATTACATACAGTAATAAAATTGGTTGTTTTGTATTAAGTCTTAATACAAAAACAACCAAGACATGAGAAGGTGATATTTGGGAGCTAATCATCAGGCTAATCTGCCTTTTCACATATAAATACACAACAAAGACCTGAAATTTCTTTGGAAATGTAGGAATACAGCCTTATCATAGACATGTTTTAGAATTTCTAATCATTAAAAGAAGACATATTATGTAAAATCTATTTTTTGACCATGTCACCATTAGTTTACTCATTGTTTTATTTGAAGTCATTAATTCAAATTTGACTAATCCAGCATTTTTCTGCAGCTGATGCTCAGATAATTCCTGTTTTCACCTACCACCCATCCCCGCAAACTTGTTCGTCATTAGTTGCAATTACTAGAAAAAAAAATCACATTCTTATTAGGTTAAAATCTGCTTCTTAATACAGAAGGAAATCAATGGACATGTTTTTTCTTAATTCATTTTTACGCATACTTGGAAAAACACAATTAGATCTCCCCTGAATATTGTTAACGAGACACAAAATATCTAGACACACATTGTCATCAGTATCGGCCAGCCCTCGCCTGAATGCATCTCAAATTAGGAGCATATTCAGACCTAAACAAAAATACCTGAAGAGGATTGCAGGTCCAAACCAGGATGTCCACTCAATATTTATCAGACACCTTTGTTGTCAGGCGCCTTTTTTAATTAAACGATCGGCGTCTCTCTCACTCTCTCGCCAGTGGAATGATTGCAAATGGACTCCAAATGACAAATAAAGGAAAAATGAAGCGCGCGGTTTAGAAATCTCAAATTGTCAGACAGTGAGACATGCGTTAGAGAGTGAGCGGCAACAGGCAAAAAGGGAAGCAAAGTTAGCCCAGAGCACGTCATGGCAAATCACCTCTTTCTCTCTGTCTGTCTCTCTCTCTCTCTGCTCGAGTCTGTGGTGCACCAAGGCAACGGTTGGTGTGGGGCTGACATGTGTTGGAGTAACCTCTGCTCCTGCCTGCGCCTTCGGGTGCTACTGACGCCCAGCCACATCCAGGCGTCACTGGAAGAGTGTGGGAACTGAGTGCTGCTGAGTGCTGCTTCTGGTGGCAAATGTTAGGTCTCAAAGTCACAGCAATACAGGAGAGATATGCATAGATGACATTAGGTTTTAGCCCAGTCAATGAAACGATCATTAGTCGGCCGATATAGTTATAGTGATAGTACAAGATCTCATGCCACAAGATCTTGAGAGACAAAATAATTACAGATTTTTCCCTGAGCTTAGGTTTGGTTTAAACAAAAGTTGTGCTGATGCCTGAAGTGATGCACCAATCCGACACTAGGATCGAATATTGTATGCGATTCATGGAATTTTGCTGTATCTGGTATCGGTTCTATGATCGCGATTTAGCAAGGGTTTCTGCAGGGTCTAAAAAGTCTTACATAGAAAAGTTCTTAGTCTTAAAAGTCTTAAATTTGCGCTTGTAGGTTTTAAAATGTTTTCACATGTCTTCAATTTTTGAATGAAGCAATTACTGTAAGATTGCCTGATGTTTCAGACAACTGCAGCTTTCCCTGTCAGAAAATTATCAGTCTTATAACACAGTGTTTCTTCCACTGTTATCTGGTTAGTAGATTCGATTTTTTCATAATTGTTGCAAAATATAAAGTTATATCTTAAGAAGCAGCTTTGTGAAATACTATAAGTCACGACTCGCGAATAAGTCTTAATTTGTGGTTTTAAAAAGGTCTTGAATTTGACCTCTCGATACCTGCAGAACCCTATTTTCAGTCCCTACACACTGGTATTGGTTGATATCAGGAATCTGCAGATTCTTAAAGCAAAATGATCTAAATCTGTAATAGAATTGAAAAAAGATGGACTGGTGTTAAATTGATCGCAAAAAATTGTGAGACTAAAATTGGAATATGTATTCCACAATTGCATGTAAAAGCTTTTGAAATATCTTGTCTTGCCTTGTCTTATGAAAATGTGTCTTGTCTCACCCCTTTTAATTGATTGCCCTGCTGTAGTCCTGTCAATTAGTCAATTTGGTGGTGTCAACCATAAACTGGATTGGTCAACCAATTTTTTTAGTTAAATTATTAATATTTATCTAGGCATCACTTTAAGAAAAAAAACAAGTTGTGATTTAGCTGAAGATTTGAGAGTGAATCATTGTTTATGAATATTTTCTTACTCCTTTTTTACGGTTGTTTTGTTGTTTTGGCATAAACTCCATTCAAAAGATAATGATAGAATCAACTTTAATCTTGCCAAAAAGCAAAACAGTTACATCATCAAAACAATAAAGTATAAACATACATTTTTCCCAAACCGTGTAGCCCTGTCAACTAGGGATGTAGTCAGTCAAAGAAATTCTCAGTCAACTAATAATACACTATGTCCTGTCAAACTAACAAATGCAGTTTGTAGTTATAATACAAAAAGTCAGTGGGTCTAATGTGTGAAAAGTTGTGAACTTATCTATTAGATAATTCAATTTCGAAGTTCATTCAAAAAAAGACTCTTTCCCACCATCATGTTTGTACATATCTAGTCTTCATAGTTAACTATTGCAGAAGAAAACAAACTTTAGCTTGAGGATGAAATGATGGTTCTACAAAAAAATTGCGGTTTGCTAATTGCATCTATTCAAATTGAAACTTTGAATCTGCAGCCCTATTTATTTATTGTATTAGAGCCACGCCCTCTTTTATTCGACTAATTATTCTGCGGGACATGTTTTTGATCGAGAATAATTTCTTTAGTCGACTCGAGCCCCGCAGCACTGAGATGGTATTGATATTTCCGTTCTTGTTCTTTTGTAAAACATTTATTCACATTCATTTGGGAGGAATTTGTCTTGTTGATGGAAAGCAGAGCGTATATTGATTTGCTCTGCACCACGAAATGGGCTGTGAAACAACTCTTTTAATTTTCCACGCACACACTTTAGTATCCAAGCACTTGCACAAAACGGCTCATCAAAAACGAAGTAAACTCGGTCAATTTATGGCATTAGATATGGACAGGAGCAGGATATAATCAGAGAAGAAGAGAAGAAAAAGAAATTTACTTTTTAAATTCATTAACTAGTCATGTATCCCATCTTTTGTAACACATTTCCAATAATATTCCAAGAAAGAATCAAATGCTGGCAAGTTACACGCTTTGAGAACCCTCTGTTCCAACATAATTTAAAATGATGAGGTCAGAATAGTGAACTGTATCACATTTTACACAATGACAGGTTGGACTATTTTACCAAATTTTCTAAATATAATTTTGTCCCAATTGAAAATACTTGCCTGGGATCCAGAGCCCAATACTTTTGATTTTTTCTTATATTTTTCCATTCATTTTTTAGCATCCGACTTTGTTTTCATGCGAGAGATGATACTTGTCTCCGATTGGCTAATTATTCTGTCAATCACGACCACTGAAACTCGAAAGAGAAACATGGTGGCCAGATGATATACAAATATACAAGAAAATACCTTGCACCAACCATGTTTTACACTGGATTCATATGAAGAAGGTCCTGGGTTCGACTCCAGGGCCGCCTGGGGCCTTTCTATGTGAAGTTTTCATGTTTATCCCGTGTCTGCGTAGGTTTCCTCCGGGTACTCCGGTTTCCTCCTACAACTAAAAACATGTCCAATGTGGCCCCCATCCCCAGGACTACAGATGTAAATTAGCTGTAAGCTACAATCTGGTACGAGCATCTCTGCCATTGTGCTTAATGTAATTGTACATTGTCCTGAATAAATTGTCCTTACCTCACCTTACTGTTTTGTTGAATTTACATTTTACATTTTACATGTCATGAAATGTTATTTTTGTCTGTGTGTGTAAAGTTTGCACACAATAAATCATTTTGAAGGAAGGAGTTCGATTCTGATGTCGTCAATTTCTTGTTGTAGTTTGACTTTTTTTTTTCAACTTTATCCACAAGTGCATTTGTGGTGTAAAAAGAATGATTTTTTTTTTCATCGCCAACAAAAATAATAAATAAAAAATGGTCATATTTAACTATATTGCTTTCTTAAAATCAATTGTCTCATTTTGTCTTGTGAAAACAGATCTCTGGACTGTGACATCACACGACAATTTTTAGATTTTTTTAATTTGCCAAATTTTCAACCCATTGGAGATGCAGTAATTCTAATTTCTGTTGACAGCGTTCATAAAAGCATAATCTGATGTATATGTATAAATGAAAGATGTAACAATATTGATCCTGCAGCTCATCAAGTAACTGTTTTGTTGTTTTGGCTCATGTTTATTTTTGAAGTTCCTTGTCCAATCTGTTGTTGTCATGATGTTTCAAGCTTGATTTTGATACTAAAAGTTATACTTGATTCCCAATGCCAAGATCAGCTTTATAGCAAGAAGGTCATGAGTTTGATTCCCAGACAACTCGAGGCCTTTCTATGTGGAGTTTTCATATTCTCCCAATTCAATCAATTGACTGATTCATTGATTTTAATTCGAGAGAAATTCAGTGTTTACCACAAAGTTATGCAGAGATTAGGGTGGCAAAAAAGATCCAACTTATGTTTTTTAGAGTTTAATTGTCATCTATAGTTTACTTCTCTTTCAAATAAAGTTTAAATGCTACTTTCAGTTTTTGGTTACTATCTGATTTTTGATACTTTTGACAACCTTTATCCCACTCTCAGTGTTGACACATTAAAACCATTTTAAAACATTTAATTTGATGCACATAAAATATTCATAAGTATTAATTATTCAGTCCTTCGCTGGCTTTACTGTAAGATAGACTCACAACTACAAAACCCTTAGTTATTCGCAGTATATATGGAAATCTTTCTATAGTAAGGGAATGTATATTGCTAAGACTTACCTTCAGACTTTCTCCCCAGACCCTCAAAGACCCCCGTCAGCTTACCTCCCTCCAGCACACCCCCCACACTCATTTACCCTTTTCCTTTTCTCCTCTCCTTTGCTTTGTTTGCTTTGTCCGGACCTTCCTTTCCCTTTGGGCTTAATGAAGTAGCGTTTTACTATGTCGGCAGGCCATAAGCTGTCTGCCATAGAGCCACTGTGTCAGTAGCCGCGCTGTCAGGCCCACTGCTATTTATATGTTTTCAGCTCTTTAAATCTGCAGCTCCTCGCGGCTTCTGGCTCCGTCTCCACACTTGTCCTGCCTACTTTTTGTCACAGAATGCAGGGCTGGCTTTCTTCTCTTTGTGCTTACATGTAGAAGAGCCAGTTCAGAAGCAGTTGGACATTGTTAAAGAAGGAGAATGAATACGGGGCATAGCCTGCAAATGTCACAGGATCATTTCTTTGAAGAAGATGTATGTAGGGCTGTGGTCAACCAAAGAAAGTCTGACTCGACGGATTAGTCGACAAAAAAAAATGATCGTATTGATCTGACCCAGTATGTTCTTGAAAAGATGCAAAAACAATTTGTACAGAAATCTATTAAGAAAACTATGTATATATTTCTATGAAGGCAGATTAGATGAATAATTTGGTCCCATATCTCAATCTGATTTATATATCCTATTCATCCGATATTCACATGGGGTAAAAAACATAATTCAATGATAAATACAATCGAGTAATGGCTCCCAGTGTTTTTTTTTTTTAAGGATCCGCTATTTTTTTCACACCTCGGGGACCTCCACACTTGCGTACTGTGCAAATAAATGTGTTTACTGTAGTAATTACATTGTCAATTGATCATGTTTATTGTCTTTTTATTTTAGTGACATGGAAGCTCAAAATGCTCAATCATTCTAAAGGATGTCTTATTTGCTAGAAGGCACACCTTTAAAAAATAAATAAATATACTCTCCAGTGTCACCTTTTATAACTCTGAAATTTCCTGCACCAGTGGTTGGAAAACACTGATTTAGCTTACCTGGGTGAACCGCGGCCCAGGGCTAGAGACGGCCCTCGAAACATTGTGATCAGGCTCGCACAAACTGTTGACTTGACTATAGGGATGTAAATACTGTATGAAAATCTCACAATATGATACTTTTTTTTTTTTTTTTTTTTTTTTTAAACATGAAACTTGTGGCCATACCTGCCTGCCAAAGCCTGATCTCGTCAGATCACAGAAGCTAAGCAAGTTAGGTCCTGGTTAGTACTTGGATGGGAGACTGCTTGGAACACCAGGTGGCACGGTGGGACGACAAAAGTGGATTGTCGTTGTTGTCCTTGGGCCAGACACTGCATTGCCTCAGTGTCTGCATACACTGGCTGTGTGGATACTAGATTGTAAAGCGCTTTGAGTGCCTGGAAAGAAAAGCGCTATATAAATAGACCATTTACCATTTTACCATTTTCAATGCAATATTTATCATGATATTGCGATATTACAGAGGGCCCACAATAGTGAGATTATGCTAACAATAATATACATTAAAACAAAATTTCTAGTCATTTTTTAAAAACAGTGATTCCTTTTCTTGGTGCAAATATATGGGTTCAAACTAAATTGTTCTCTCACCATATCGACTATAAGGTCTGGTTTTTGTTTGTTTATTAAAATATTTTAAATTATATGTGTTGTTCTGACCTCAGAAATTTTTTAGTACTATTTAATATTTTGAGGTAAATCTGACTTCTATTCTGTCTCGATCAAATAATAAAATCTCATACACAACTGAAAGCTGCGCTCTGACTGGCTGGGCCTTGGTGGTCCACTCCAGTTTCACCGTTTGTGAAAAGACATGCTTAAACCATAATTGCAGCCTAAATGAATGCATGGAGATAAGCTTAATACTAGGGTAACGGTACATTCGTAGTGAATTTAATCACTATTTACATCATTTTCTTTTGCAGTCTGGTTCCCCAGCTTTAAGACGTTTAAATAACCTTCATTTTTAGCTAATTTAATTCATCAACTTTTCATTTTTTTAATTCTTTTATCAACTTTCATACATTTTAAGACTCCACACATCCTGTTTTCATGACCACAAACAGACACTCGTTTTCATCTAATTTCCAGTGGCTAAATCTTTCAACCCACTTGACATTACACAAGGATATGTAAAGAAAACCGCACATCATGGCGTTTAGTTTAGCTGGTAATTTATTCAGCCTTCCAACTTCCTTGCAATTGGGACAGTCAAAAGTCAAAAAACCTATGGGTGGTGCTTAAATAGTCAGTTTTGTGGAAGCACTTAAAAGCGACAGTTCCTACATTTGCCTGAAGCACTGATCTTTTAAGTAGAAAAGCAAACAGCATAGAGTTGACAGCTAATGCGGCACTCGGAACATGACCAGTCTTCTTACTTTCTGACACCTCTTTTGGCATCGGCTCTTTCATCACCTTGACTTGGCTCATTTTCTCCGGCGGCTGCGTTTTTTTCAAGCTTGCCCTAAGTCCTGACAGGCTTCTGCGTCGGTATTTGTGGAGTTGTTACACTTATCCGTGCACAAGCGGCCTATGCCATTACAAGAGCAGATTCTGCACCCTCTCTGTCTCTGCGATGGAGCTGCTGGGTTCCCGGTGAAATAGAGCCCGCAGGTGTCAAATGGGAGGCGTCATGAGGAAGGCTATGGGAAGAGTGAAAGGTGCATATAAGACTCCAGGGACAGCTCTCCTTGACTTTAAACTAGCAAACGTCAGTCATTCATTTTGTTAAGGTTGTTTCTGTTACATGGAATGCAATTCTTTTTAGGTCAGAGGACATCTCACCTTTTTTAGGTCTATGTTTTAGAGCTATGTCGCAAGAAAAGCAAAAACAAAGAACAAATCAAGCACCTAAAACTATCTAGTATTTAAGAGTTCTTTTCTCCATTGAGCTTTGATCAAAAGATCCAATTATTATTGCAAATGACAACATTGTACAAATGAAAACACATTTCTGCAGATTAAGATGACTTTATTTATCAATCCAAATGTGAAGCAATTTGCACATGTTCAAAGTTTATTTGCACAAATATTAAGACACTTTTACACTTTAAGAAAGACATATTTTCTATTCCAAACATCTGTACAAAAATATTTGCTAATTTGTTGTTAAAATGTATTTGCAAACAAACTATTCATATATTTTTATTTGTTTGCAAGTAGTTGCGGCACAGTGGCTCAACGGTAGCGTCCTAGCCTCAAAGCAAGAAGGACCTGGGATCGAGTCCCGGGAGGCCTATAGCTTTCTTCAGAGTTTGTTCTCCCTGTGTCTGCATACGTTTACTCCTGGCGCTCTAGTTTAATCTACCTGAAGCTTTTCTCTCCCAGGACTACAAATGAAAATTGGTGTTAAAACTAGAATTTGACACAGGGAGAAACAGGCAAACTTCACATAGAAAATTACCTTGAACCTGTGATCTTCTTGTTGTGAGGCCAGAGTGCTAACCACTCTGCCACTGGCACGTCTGTTTACTTTAGACTCTTGTCATATGACTTGTAATACTTGACCATTAAATACAAAGAAGTAATTTCTTAAAAGAGAGAATAAGTTGTGTTTCCCATGTCAGGACTCGCCCCTAAATATGACGTGCTGTTGACAGTTCTAAACTGATATTGTTTTTAGTTTTATTATTGGAATTTCCCCCAATTATGTTCTTATAATTAACTACAAATTCACCCATCGCTCTGTCTGATCACAAAAAGTCTTTTCATAAGCTAAAGGAGCTTCTGGGGAGTTAATAAGTAATAGGATAAAACTATATTTCATTGACTGCTTGCAAAGGATTTTTTTTTATGTCAATTGGTGGAAATTGACAAACATTTCACAGTGTATCTTTAAATACATGGGTTGCTAATAGTCTTAGCACCCCAGGTTAAAACAGTTCAACATCCTACATTTATCTATATTTAACATTTATCCACTGCCCTTGTGCTTAGTCTTAGTCTGTGAACATTCTATTTACGACACAAGTCCTCGTCATTGATCAGTTAGTCTAACCATTCAGTCTGCATTGATTCCTTTTCCTGCAATCACCAGTCACATAACACATAACACCTGTCTTTGGAAATCAGAAGAGAAAACTGAAGTGAACCTGCAGATACCAGATATTTCTTTATGTATTTATATAACGACACTTGTTTTCTTTCTTGTGTGCAGCTGTAGTGTCATGTAAGTCCCCGAGCAGGTGGAGCCTCGGGGCAGCTCTGGGTCAGTCGCTGAAGATGAGGTGGAAGAGATCAATCCAGCTTTGCTTTACCACAACGACATCTCTTTTCCTCCCAAGAGCTGCTTCACTGTACAAGGAGTGCTATAGATTTTGTCATTTTAACCCAGAATAGAAATAGACACATGCAAAAAAGGATTTGTTTATTGACTGGAGGAAGAAGGGCGCTGGTAGAGATGCTAACAATGGAGAGAAAGAGATAGATAAGGGATGAGGCGAGACAGATTTTTAAGAGACGAGATGAGCCATGAGATTAGGTCCATGAGATCAAGACAAAATGGGTTATGAATGTTTTATTTACATTTAATCATGTCTACAATGCTTTATTCCTAATTATCTAACTTTGTGGTACTAATAGTAGACCACTTTTTTAAGGTCTTGGTTAGGGGTGTAACGATGCATCGAACCACGATGCATCGCGATGCGCAAAAGCTATGATTCCGCATCATACACTGTCTCATTGCAGCACGATGCGGGGCCACTTTAATAATATTAAAAGAACCCCGCAGATGCTAAATGGCCTATGAGAATCAAATGACTGTCCCTTCTCTCACATGTGCACGACCTACTCAACACACGTTGATAACACGAGCCGTGCAATGTCAGAAACTATTCCTCCGCTCATTAAACTTCCCCAGTTTGTGAGAGAGTTGTGAGCGGAGACTGGGAGCGAGGTAGCAGCGCCATGGTGGTCAACACTGTGTAAGTGTGTACAACATGTAAATGTGACAAATCAGAGGATCTGTAGCGTTGTCTACATAGATACATACATAAAACAGCTAATGAGACTTTTTTTTGCAATTTACTTGTGTGGTAAAATAATAATTAAAAGGCAAAATTATTGTCACATTAAAATTATTTTTTTTGGACAAATATTAGGACTAATGACATAAAACATATTATTATTATTATTATTATTTTTTTTTTTTTAAATCGTAAAAGAATCGTGATGAATCGATCTGTGGGTCTTGAATCAAACCGAATCGTGAAATTCCTGAATCGTTACACCCCTAGTCTTGGTCTCGTCTCAGACTTGAGATTTGGCCTTGGTCTTGTCTTGATCTCGAATGTGCTTGGACTTGGTCTTGTCTTGGATCTTTTTTTCAACACCAGGACTGTATTTCATTGCCACCATGTTGTGCTAAGCTTGCAACAGAAGTGCGGTGACCTGTCCCATAGTTTGCAATAAGCACTGCACAATGAGATAATGTAAACACTGACAATTGTATCAAATTAGAAAGATCACATTGATTTGGTCTCGATTGACTGCGTCGACCTATAAAAGTCTCGATGTTGGCTCTCTGTGGTCTTGGTCTTATCTCAGTCTTAAGACTCTGTGGTCTCACAAAGGTCTTGGTCTCATTTAGAGCGTGTTTAACAACTACTTGTACACTAATTTAAGTCAGTGGTCTCAAACTCATGGCCCCCAAGATGATTTCATGCAACTTCAATATGAATTCTGATTATTCTTGATCGTGGCCCAGGGATATTTGAGATGTGTTGATAGAACCTTTACAATGCAGAGACAGTATAGCAAATTACATACAGTTTGTCCAATATTTAGCTAAGCAAGGCAGTCGAGTTACCCACTTGTTTTCTTTATTACTTGTGTATGAGGTAAAATGTAACATAATGGACATTTCAGCCAGAGCTTCTTTTGCGTTTGAGACCCCAGACCCCTCGCTCACTCCTCTTACCCCTGTGTGTCGCTCAGACTTCGCCCCCTTTCCATGTTGCTGTGCTGGTGACAGATACACCTGTCCAAATATCTCACTGTGAATCAATGTGAAATCGTATCTAAATGTGAAAAACGCCTTGTTTTACTCGTAGGTGAATGAGACTTTGAGATTTTTGCAAAACTTCAATATTGGTCCTATTGCTTTGAAACAAAAACTGAAACAGAGTTTAGTTTTCTGTCAGATTAGGTCCGCTACAAGTCTGTGTGTGGAGATGATCATTATCAATAATACATAAACAAAAAAAAAAAGGTGTGCACACAATATTGTGACATTTTGATCTTGCGAGACCCATCAAAGTCAAGTTAAAATTACCACTAGTCTAGGATTTGAACCCTAATTTCAAGCAATTTGATAAATTTGGGATCTATTTATTGTTGAGACCGAGATTGCCAATGGAAAAAGAAATTTGTATTTATCCGACAAAATGTCTTAAAACAGGTTAAATCCTGGTTAAATTCTCAATCCGTCATTTTAGTTAAGCCTTGCAGAGAAGATTGACTCTCTGATCTTTGAGTGCTACTGTTTTGTCCTTGGGCGAGGCACTTTACCCACCTTGACTGTCTGATTGTGCTGCACCATATGTCGCAATCAAATCAAAATAGCTTTTTTTTTAGCTTTTAGCAATTATCAAATCATAAAGGCTGCAGATGTAGAAAGCATATAGAAAAATCTTGTACCTGTATCTTAGGGGTTTATAAATATCCTCTGAAACGCTGAAGAAAATCCCTTTTTTTTTTTTTTTTAACAAATAGTGAATCCAATACAATCGCAATTCTTGTTAGAAAAATTGCAGCTAGTTTTTCCCGTATTGTACAGCCTTATTGTAAAAGTCAGTGGTGGAGATTGGTTGCCATGTTTCCGTCAGTCAGACTTATCTTTTGCTGTCAAATAAGAATGAATGATTTGGTTCTGCAAAATAGAGCGCAATCGAGTCAAAATCAGAATTTGAGTAGATGCGTTTATCCGCTCAGAATATCTGCAATTGTTTAGATGCAATGTCCTCCAAACATGGTTTATATTTTGTGTGATTTTTAGTTTATATGGTCATATATTAGTCTTTTGTCAAATGTTAATAAATGTGCACTCTGAACACAATCCTACTTTTTAAACATTAAGGTCTTTTATCCAAAATTGTGCAGTCCACACCAGATTGATATGAAGCACTCTGAATGGAGTTTACTCCATTTACTCATGAAAAGGTGAAACGTCAGGACAATCTTAAAAAAAAAAAAAGCTGATTGGTCGGAGTGTTGCAACAGAGAAAGAAACTGAAAAATCAAACTGATGTTAAGAATAGTAAGAAAATCAGAAACATCTTTCCTGTTCACAAATACACCATGCACACAGTTCAAAATACTAAAATACATGAAATAAGTCTTACAAATAGTCTGCATTACTGCTGAAAGTGCTACAACTTTGCTTTCTGCCCAAGCTACAGTGCTGCACTTTGATTGCCAGTTTAAACCTTATGACATGAGTCCGACCAGCCTCAGGAGCTGTGAACTCAAAATTCATCTGGAAGATTCAGGTTATCACCACATTCACCGTACTCTCTCCGTTTATATCGTCAGCACACTTCTGGTTTAGCAGCATCACGTTCAGGTCAATGGAGAAACTGCTTTGAGGACTTTAATATTACGTAGTTAAAAGTGCACTTTGTAACATTCTTGAGGTGAAAAGCCAGCACAATTTTGTAAAAATAGAAAGTTAAAGCCATACTTTGGGACATTCTGAATGAGAATACTTTTTCATGCAAGAATAGCTAAATTAACTACTTTTATACGTACATACAGTCCAAGAGGGTCCCCTCTGTTTAGCCAAATAACAGTCAATTTTGTGGTCATGAAAGCCTGCTCACATTTTAGTTATTTATTAGTGCAACAAAGAAATCTGAATGATGAAAAAGTTACACAGTGCACCTTTAAGCTTTAGGTTAATTCTCCCAAATATAATATGTACAACAGCAAACAAACAATGCAGCTTTTTTCTTGTTGACATGAAAAGGACTTTGAGTTTTTTATATACCATTTGCAAGTCAGATGGCTGCGATACCCAAGTTACAATGATAGTTTGCAACGGTAGGAAAAGTGGGCGGGTCAGAATAAGGTGAATAATCATTGGCACAGATTGGCAGTCATGTTCCAATCAGTCTCAGGGCAGCTGTTGTTATTTAAGCCTGTAAAGTGAATGAATAGTGAGCTAAGTTTTTAGTACACACTTTTTACAAGTTTAAACTCTCCAAGCTTTTTTGTCTTGAGTTAAATAGTTTTGCATTCCGTGGCCCCCCCAAACATAGACACAAGCCCAATAAATCTGTTTATCAAAGTAAATTATTGTCAGGTTATACTTGTATTTAGTTTTGATTATAGTTTTGATGTTCACAATGCTCCAAATCATACCTAAACACTTATAATTATCCAATTTCACCTTGTTTTTCACCTTTTTTTGCAAACTGAAAATCATTCCAAGTATCTCCTGTTTAGTACCCCCAAGAGTCCCGTACCTCTGGTTAGGAAACACTACTACAATGCTTGATGATATAAGATTACTCAAACATGCAGGAATCATTTTTAATAAAACTTTGAGTGAACTAATGATAAGAGAAGGCAGATATAATGTAGTTTTTACACAATAGGTCTCCTTTAAAAGATAAGAGTGTGAGTGGAAATAATTGTGATTGACAGACGAGTGACAAGAAGTTGTAACACGGTTTAAAAAATAAATATATATCTTTGTGCTTCTATCTGTTTCAGCTTCATTCATTGGTCCAAACACTGGTGTAAAACGCGACATGAATCACCCGAATGACTTGAACGATTTGTGGTCGAGATAGTTCCCAATGACTTTGCGGCGTCCGTTTTTCACTCTTTGATAGATGGTCCGTTGTATTTAAGTATGCAGGAGTGAATGGGCATATGGAGCTCTATCAAGCTAACAGGCAGATCCGCGGAAACTTGACTTTATTCCGGACACTCGCGCTCCCTCCTGCTGTCGAGTGGAATGCAAAAGAGGGCTGCTTTTTCCTTCACAACAGTGTCAAAATGTAGCTCTTAAAGAAATCACATTCATTTTCAAGGTCTCCAAAATAGATATGCCACAACTTTAACAGTGATCTAAGTGTTTATGTTTCGCAGATATCTCTTTGGTGTGAAATGCGCTAGACTTGAAGTTGAATGACAGCATTATTGACACATTGGAGTACTGGATGTGTACGATATATCCTGTACTGTAAAGACGGTGTTTAACATTATATAACAGTTACTTTCTAAAAGCAGTGCTAAGAAAAATCAAATGAACAGAAAAGCTTTACAGACTGTGTTTTCTTCCCGAGCACAGGGAGGTCGTGCAGGCTCTACAAATGCCAACCAATTCAGACAGACCTTTTTAGACACTTTCTCCAGCCGTCCTGTTGTGTGAGAGATGTGTTCTGCAAGCCATTAGTCTTTTATGTTTACTCAATGCACCAAACAAGACGATGTAACTTACAATGAGGAGAAGGATAAGGCGGTTTTGGTTCAGTGTTGGGCTTATGGGCTAAAGCCTGGTATCCACTGTATAATTTTAGGAATAATAAATCATAAGATGGCTAGAGTGCAATGTTTCACACAATTCAAGGGAATATCAAACTTTAGATTTTGTGTGGTAAAGTCATCAGAGTTTTGTGCGACATGCTAGTGCTGTTTTTGTGTTCTTAAAACTTACTAAACAAAAGAGAAATAATGAAATAAGGTACTTTTCACAGGGAGCTTTTCTTCCATTGCTTAAAGCAGCGTGTTTATTTACATGTTTTGACAGAAACCATTGTAGATGCAGCATAAATAAGTCCCTCTTTGCAATCAAAATTCTAATCTTTTTGGCAAACTTCGTCACAGATTTTTCAAAGTAGGACCATTTTCAAAATAGAATCAAATCCATCAATACTGGTGGCTGGTTAATTCTGCCTTTGGGTTTGATCCTCACATGTTGCTTCATGATCTTTGTTGTCATTGTGGTGAGATTAGAAAAAGGTTAAACACAGTCAGAGGAACAACAGGTTTTCTACCAGGTGAATTTATCTTCACTTGATGAAGTCCTGCTAAAACTTGCTTGCTTAAAGGTGGGGTAACTGACATTTTTAGAGATAAATGAGTAAACTTTGTCTTTCTACCAAAAAGCATATTGGATAAGCAGATGATTGTGACAAAATCAGACCACTGTGTACTGTTTAAATCATGATAAAGGGCATTTTATTTTCTTTAAGAGCAACGCTCTGATTGGCTGAGCTTCAGTGGTCACCTCTAATCTCATTTTGCTGGGCGGAAAAAATACATTTTAAGGTTTAACTGCAGACAAAAAATGGGTATTTCCAAGTGCTGAATGATTTATGAGAGTTAGGAGCTGGACCATGCTTTAAGTTTTCTGGTGTGAAAATCAGCTACCCCAGCTTTAAGTACATTTGTAAATTGTAAATTTACGTCAGTCAACACAAAGTTGGTAGCTGCATTGTAGTGTGAAACATAGGCGCCAGATTTATTCGTATTTTTGGGTGAGTGCCCAAACAACAGGCACCCACCGAATGTACGCATTGTGCACGCGCATTTTTTACATTTTTGTTAATTTCCCACATTCATTCAGTTTCTTTTCTGCAAATAACTGACTTCTGGCTCCTTGTGGCCCTGCTTTCCTTCCACAGTTAACAAAATATAAAGCTTCGCAGAGCCTTGTCTGTCCAAAAATTCTGGGTGCCCAGACATTCGAGTGGGTCCTTGAGCATATTGCATCCATAGGATCTGCGTCTAAATGGACTTTACGATGATAGTGTCATAATTAAATTTAGAAATGAGAAAACTTTTTGAGGATTTTTAAATTGTTTAGCTGGAAAGATGTTTATATTCAACAACACAACAGGACTGCATTGCACATTAAGAGGGAAAAAACTTTTTGGTAGCCTAAAAAAAAGGTTGCTCACCTGTTTTCAAAAATTATTTGAAGAAAGTGCAGATATTTCTTGAATATTATTAGAAGTAAACATGATCAGATTTCAGATTTTTGAAAGCAAGTAAAACATACTAAAAAAAAAAACTACAAAAATGACTTAAGTACGGGACTTGAGTAAAAATACCTACACCTGTACAATCATGTGTTACACTGTTCTGCAAAGCACTTATGTTCTGCATTTCTTTTATGCTCACATTGACGACACAAACTCACTATAGCCGAAGGATCAGTGCAACAATAATTCATGACTCATTTTGCTTCACAACAGAACAAATGCAGACATAAACAAGTAGCAAGTTTTACAGTAAAATCAGCATAACTTACTTTTTATCTCGCCACAGATGGGAAATGATTATGAAATAGGCTAAAATTATTACACAACCTTATGCAATTTCAAACGCAAAGCCAAAAACACATCTCGCAGCCAGCAGCACATTTTATTTTAGTATCATCAGTCAATTTACTACCTCACACAACCTTTTCTGCCTCAAAATCCAAACTCCCATGATGATTGTTGACACTTTATGGGGCCTGGTGATATTGGCAAAAAATATTGCCTCAACAATTTTTGGCATTTTTAAATAACTATATTCAGATGATATTAAGTTAGTTCAACATAAATGCTTCTAACTTGAAATCAGGATAAAGCTCTTTTATAATCAATAATTACATGATAAAATACTTAAGCGCTTTATAAATGTAATACACTGGAAAGAATACAAACTTAAATAAGTTAATAGTTTAAAAATACTTGAATAAATTCATTTATCTTGATTTGCCAAGAGAAAAGTATGTTTTTTTTTCTTTTTGATTTGAAATTAATTGGATATTCTTTTCATTTCAAAGATTCCCGATATTTTTCTATAAGTAAAATTTTTATCTTTCTTAAAAATGTAAACAAACTACAAACATTAAACAATAAAATCATAACGAGATGATCTTAATAGATGTAAATGCCAGCAACCTGGGTGTAGTAGCAAACATTTATTAGTTTCATTCTTTAAAGATGCTTTAAAACATTATAGCTCATAGTAAAAAAGTGTTAAAAAAGCAGTTTTTATTTTTTGTCTATACAGTAGCCCAGCCCTTCTTTAAAACAACATTCTTGAAATTACCTAAAATTCGATAAATTGCCCAGCTCTACACTTAACACTCGTTTAGCTCGGAAAGTTTGAGTGCAAAGGAAGATTGCGAGCACAGTCATCCACTTTACCAGCTTGTCTTCAGCCTGAGAACTGCATGTGCCACTTCAGAGCTTGTTTATTTGCAGTGTTTTAATGTGAACAATATGCTGCCAATGAGGCCTGTGATGGTGTATGCTCCGTGTGGTTAAAATTAGCAGCGCCTCAGTCTGTCTCTGACTTTTGCCCCCCTTGTCTTGGCCTTTGTTCACTGTGCTGGCTGCGTCCTGCTGATTCGGGGAGGATGACACTTCACCCCCCACATGTCAAGCGTTAGACGCTGGGATGTCTCCATTGGAGCTTTCCTTGGGCACTGATGGAAAGTGGAAGTCTAGTGAGTGCTTAAAGTGTACCCAAGCCCAAGTTATATTTTTTAGTGGAGTAAGAGTGACACAAAGGGTTAACTGTATGTGTACAGTATATACTGTAGTTAGAATGTTTTATTAAGCAAAACATGTCAGCTAGGATTTCAACTTTTTATATATTTTATCTAACTTTTTCTTTACCAGGAAAGTTTCATCTCTTTTTCAAGAAAGTCCTAGCCAAGATGGTTGCTTCTAGTTACAGTTACAGACATTCATATCACAAAAAAGTTCCCTAAAAACCATTTCTTTCTCAGCATAGATTTAAGTTCACTTATCGAAATGAGTTATTTTAATTTCAGGGCGTTGTGTAAATAATTCTATATGTTGAATGTGCAGATTATCAAAATGCCACTTTATCAGTGTCTGTGTGGACACTTTGAACAGAGTGCATTATGGGTTGTGTTTTCATTACTCTGTAGCTCGACATCACTGCCGCTCTTTAAGATTTGATTGAGAATGAAAAAAAAGTTACATTCTTTTTCAGTGGTGCCTCTTGACCAGGTTTTTTTTGAAAAAGAGATTTAACTTCTGGGACCTCCAGGTAAAATAAAGGTTAAATATATTATACCACTATCATTGTTAATGTATACTGGTTTTATTATTTTTAAATGTGTTGACAAAACGTGCAGGTGTCTTACAGAGTGAAAAGAAGTGCTACGTGAAACAAAATGATTAGTTTTGCCTTCAAAATCATTTTGGATTTGTACACATTATTTTATTTTGCAAAACATTGTGTAAATTCACTTGACATTTTTTGGGACTAAATACAGTTGCTGCTCTTTCTGACTTTGATTAGGCTTTTGCTGTTAAAGGTTGCAGACCCCTGACCTAGGATGTGATACTATTTCCAAAACAACTGTCCACAACGAGTCCATGAAAACACTGCTGTAATTGTGGATTCCACCAGTAGTCTGACCAATCAGTGTCATTTAAGATAATAAAGGAGTAAGGCCAAGCACGTACTATAAAAAGCACCTGATCTCAGAGAAACAGGGCAAGTGGAAACACTCCGTCTTGGCATCATATGACCAACTTCGTCCTATTGACTGATTTTGGTTTTTCAATTTGGTTAATTTTAGTAGACTAGTTGTAGATTAGTATTTTCAAAAACAAATTAAAAATAATATTATTTCATGTTCTAAAGATAACACAAATATATCTAATCTGTCATTTAACAGAGAAAACAATCATATTTTTCTTTCAAAGTCTGACTTCAGCTCCAAACCACCACGTGTTTTACTGTTGTAGGAAATAATTGCCAATTTGACACGACTCTATTTCAATCTCTTAATCCAATCTGAATAATCCCAGTCCTGAGGAATCATAGTCATATTTAAATAGTCAATTCTCTAGACTAAATACACTTTTAAGAAACAAGAGAAAGCCAAGGCCCTCTTCATACAAAACACATTTAAAAAGCCTTTTGTCTGGCATATTTTATGATTAGTGAAATAGGCCTCTGTGTTCTCATCAATAATCATCTTCAACCTTGATTAACTTATACAGGGTTCTCAGTGCATTTTTGGTACTATTACTTTTTGAACTTAAACATAAATATACATTTTTATTACAAGACAGCAGGATTACAAGAGACATTATCACGTTTGCTGTAAATCATATTAAAGGATTTCAAATGTTCATCAACAATACCTTTATCATGAATCTTCTTTGTAGGTGACTTCAGTCAGTATGTTTCCAGTTTTTTTTTGTGTGTGTGTTTTTTTATTTTTTTTTTCAACCTCATTTTTTAGGTAATTGAAAAAACGTCAATACAGTCACAACTGAAAGATGCCATTAGCATCAGATTGACACATCATGAGCACTTTTGTCTTTTTATTAGGATCTGAAAATTCACAGTTAACACATTTTCTGAAAGCTGTTTTCAAATGTTGAAAACAATAGAAGCTCTCAAGCTTTTGACACATTGTGTTCACATGCACTTATTTGTGTCCAGCAAAGCTTTAAGGCTGTTTTTTTCTCCCCAGACAAAAAGTGAAGCTGGGTTTACCACTCTTCAGCCCTCATCTGAAAGAGTCACATAGAGACTTACGTGACTTTTGTTTTTATTTATTTTTTATAAGTTTGGTAAAAAAAAAAATAGACAGACAGACTACAGCATGTGGAAGTCTGATTTTTGTGGGAAGAAAAACAGAATTGACTAATTATGAGAAATACTGTATATTAGTTACTGTTTTTTTTTTAAATATTAGAGATGAACACTCAAACATACTTGTATCGGAGAAGACACAAATCTAGAGATGAGACCAGAAACAAACAAAGAAAAGACACGAGATTGGGTCCAAACAATAACAACAGGAGATTTTTACAGGATTGTTCAGTTAACATTTTGAAACGATGATTTTAGTTGTCATTATAAGTTCTTCTTTTTGGAAGCACAGCTCTCAAGAGCTGTTACTCATCAGCACTTAACCTTTGTTTTGTTCAAGGCAAAAACTCACTCACCTAAAAGAGATTTTTTCAATACCTGCGCTCAGTCTGTTTTATTTTATAACCTGAGATTGTATTTAAATCTACAATCTTTGAATGAGAAAGTGTATTCAAGAGTGATATTAGTGGAAAGTAATTGCCCTTTTGTCCTTGTAATGAGGCGTTCGGGGGGGTCAGGGCGGGACATGATTAGCCCGTCTGCAGTGGTCAGAAATCTCCTTGTTTACAGACTCCATGTGTTTACATTCCTGATGACCAGCTCCAGCTTTAGACACTGCAACTCAAAGGAAATGCTCTTATTTTGCTTAGTAATGGAAAAATCCAGCCCAAATTACCCTAATACATCAAGAAGATCTAAAGATATTTATTTGGAAGGTAGTGGCTGCTGTGTTCTATAGGAAAATAGAGTTACAATTGAATACTACCTTAAGCCAAAAATATGCGCAATTTCTGTGTTTTTAAGTATGTTAAAGCAGTGTTCTATTATCATTAGTTTATTCGGAGTTGTATTTGGACTGATTCATTCATGTTTGTGTAATCTTGTTTTGTCCTGCAGCTGATACTTGAGTATACCGAAAATTCATCCTCTGCTAACTCTGTATTTACTTGCAATTACTCAAAAATGTCAAATTCGGAGTGAAGCATGAAGGGTTGAAAATTATAATTAAAAACTAGTTAAAGGCATATTTTTTGACCCCCTAAAATAATAATAAGACATAAAAGAATATTTTATGATGTAGATGACTTTGTTACTCTCAATAAATAATCTATTCATAAATCTATATTTTTTTACAGCTGTGTCACAAAATGATGCCTTCCCTTGTGTGTTTACAGAAAAAAGCTGCTCCTTGAGCTTTTTTCTATTCACAGTAAGACATAAAACATATTGACCCCCCTTGTTGTTGTTGTTGTTGTTGTTGTTGTTGTTAGCATTCTGGCTAACTGTCCTTAGCATACCAAAATGTTTCACTCCCATCAGGTTTGAAAAATGCTTAAAACACATTGTGGTAAACTTTTTGCATTAGGTAAATGAACAAAACCTGTAGACTGATGTAGGAAGTTTTTTAAGGAAGCAAAAATCAGGTATAAGACCTTTAACTTTCTGTTTCAGTTGACTTGTGAAATCACTTTAATATTCACTTGTAACAGTTAAATGTACAATACAGAACAATTATCAGTTCTTCAGGAAGCCAGTACATTTCATTGATGCTTGAGATCAATTCTGTGTTTTACCGTGAACAAAATGTAAACTATTTGCTAGTTTATTACTAATCTATGGAAAAATACAACATTCCTCCTTTAATAGAGTGAATGCTACAGAACAGCTAATTTATTGTCATCTTAAACTTGTTGCAAAGTTGTAGCTCTAATTTTAATGAGCCAGTGGAAAGGCAATTATATATATATTTCAAGCTGATTTGTGTACGCAGAGCCCTGGATATAATTAATGAAAGTAGTCGGAAAAATGAAAACACTATTTCAGCAAAGTTATTCCAAGCATGTGCATGTTTGACTGCAGGGAAAGTAATTTAAAATGAAATAAGGTCAGATTTTCAATATCACGTCTATAATGATGGGAAGTCATTGCATTACACAGCACTCTCAGTACTGACGGGAAATGTGTGTCTGAATTAGTTACACAAAGACAAATGGTACTGGCTGTTGATGGACAAGGCTCAATATATTGGTATTTTGCGTTGGGGATAACAGGAGATTTAGTTTCATTTATCTCCATAGTCTCATAGAAAAATATATTTTCAAAGCTATTCATAGTCTGTGTGTGCTCGTGTGTCATCATCTCCTCTTTTCTTTTTAAACAGAATATAGTGAGTTAAAGCAGAGAAGCATTGAAGCTATGTTACTGTATTTTTGAACAGGTTGTAAAATATCCTATATAAATACTATATATAGGATATTATAATATTGTAATCATTTTGCAAGTGTGAAAGTTTTTTAGGGGTTTTTACCACAACTTAATGTCAATATTTGTACCTTGTTGGGCTTGCCCACTTTGAAGTTTGCTGTGGTTCAGAAAATAAGATTATATTTGCCATATTTAAGAAAAGGAATATATAAAAAATTAAGAACTGATATCCATAGCACTGTTGAGTTCAGTCCAAAATATATGACTAGTACTGCTGCTACTATTAATATTCATTTGATTTATATTGCACTTGTCATGACGCTTAAATCCAGTTCATAATTTGTATTTTACATTCATTCCACACTCAATGATAGAAAGCTACTATTGTAGCCACAGCTGCCCTGGGGCAGACTGACAGGCGAAGCTGCCATTTTGTGCCATCGGCCCCTTGGACCAACATCAGCCATTCACAGTCACATCAGATCCATGCAATCCACCTTTTTTTCTCCAACCCATTTATGCCACACTCCCATCACGTTGCATTGGTGGCTATGCTAGCAAAAGTGTTTTAAAATATTTGCTTCAGAGTAAGGTTAGGGGTAAATTAGAAATAAATTATTTTAGTTAAGTGTAGAGATTTGGGAAAAGTCTGCTAACAGCGACAAACAAAATAAAATAAGGCAATGTGGGTGCAGTGTTTTGCCTAAGGACACAACAACACTTTCTCCCCCAGTCATCCCACCGGGGTTCTAGCAGTCCCCCATCAAAATACTGCCCTGGCCCAACCTGCTTAGCCTCTGAGAACTGATGACATTATGCACTGACAAGTTGATATGGTCACAAATAATGCAAAAAATGTCAAATTAACTAAATATTTATGAAGTTTAACATTTGAATAAAGTTGAAGGTCTCATGCTAAAGCCACTTATGCTTAGGCCACATGTCTAACTAAATGGAGGGCTAACTTGTGCCACGAAAAATATAAAAAAAATTCAAATGAAACCATCTAGAACACATTAAACTAAGCCACAACATTTTGTTCAGGTTGAGAGAACTTTTTCTGTTTGGGTTAATTCAAGAGGTTTGAGGACCAACAGAAATTGGTTTGTGGGCCACATTTGGCCCCTGGCTGCAATTTGAACATGCCTGTTGACCCTATTTTGTCCCGCCTACTTTCTAGACGTGCACTCCTGTTAGCTGCATTTAGCCTTGATTTCAGTCGATGGGTTATTTAACTGTCATATATTAATAAATTGCCCACAAAAACAAACAAACATTAGCTACCTTAACAGACAAACAGAAGCATTTCCAACCAAGGGCGGACAAATAGGGTCAATATAACTGCTTATTCCCTTAGCTTTTGCAGGTCAGTTAAATAAACGTAGGAGTTCAGAAGTGAGACAAATTTTGGTTTGCATGTAATTTTCAAGACTTGGCTATCAAAATATGGAGTGAACCATGTAAAATGTCTTTTTTGTTTGCTATAATTTTGTATTTATTTTCATTACAGTAACAATAACATTTGTGGAGACCTTGACGCGCTGTGTCTGAAATGTCATACTTGACCTGTAACTGTACTATTTTCATCCTTTTACTACTTCTGTCGCTGTTTCGAGTGATTTGTCAAACTGCAGCCTGAGACTGAGGCCTCCAGGTTTTGCAGTTTACTTTTCTCTCTTCTGACTTATCTTTTCCTGCAGGTTGCCACCACACATCTGCCACATGCATTTCAAACACATTTTTTCGATCCGGATGCCCTTCCTTTTACAAACAACCACATCTAAGCTAGCAGTGCGATTGAACCAGAGCCCTCACTCATCCCACTGCACCACTTCTGCCCCACCTTAATTTCTACTGTAAAATATTCAAATCTGCACCTTATTTTGTATGCGTACTGATAATGAAAGTCAGTATTTTCCCCTTTTGCATTAACAGAGTGTAGTTCTGAGCCCCTGGAGCCTTTATAAGTAAAAGCCTATTAAACATATCCTGTGTGTGCATATGTGAGCCGTGTGTAGGAAGTGCTTTTGGCTCCTGTCAGCATTTCACCATGGCGCATACATACAGTGCTGCACGCGCCTGGTCCCTCCGAATGAACCTCACATTTGTGGAGTCTATGTAGTTAATGTAGCTGCACACAGAGGCCCATTGACTTTATACCTGGGTTTGACAGGAAACAACTAAAAATATCACACTTGTAGCTGTAATTGCCAAGCTGCCAGTCGCTACTGTATCTGGCATAAGTAACCACTGACTGTAATTGGTGTGTCATGTCACTTAGCTCCGGTTGTATAAATATAAGGAGAGCTAAGTACCGCCTTTACAGAGAAGTGCAGCAGAGAAGGACCAGGGAGCTATTAACACAAGTACATGACCAACAAATCTGCATAAGGGGATTCATGTTGGATAGTGTTAGACCGTTTTTTACATTTTAGCTTAGGGCTAGGCGATATGACAAAAAATTATGATCACGATTTTCCTGGAGACAGATCGCGATTTCAATTTGATCACAATTGTTGTAGATTGTATTGTCTTTTCCCTTTGAGGTCTGCTTTTTTGGAAAGTTCCAATTTTACTGTGATTGGTTAAATCCAGCGTCACCACTCAGAGCAGAACAAAGATTGACCAGTGTTCAGAGAAAAACATGACGAAGCCTTTGAAAAAAATTCCTAGACAAGCGACCTCATTCCATAAATTAAGTTATTCGAATAATAGATTATTAAAGAAAATTGTGTGATAATACAATGTTGGCATTTCTAACACTAATAACAGCTTTTCAAAATATCCATGTCCATGTTTCATATCCATGTTTCATTCAAAAAACCAAAAATTTGCTAAAATTCACCTGGAACTTGACTTGAAGCTGCAACACAAATGACCTCAACACATGATCTTCAAAATTTATAAAACTATTAAAAACAGACGCCAAATTTGTTATAAAGAAACCAACTTGGCAACTCTGAGGCCAAGAGAAGTGGTTGGAAATAATTGTCTTTAAACAGATGCATTAAACAGAGATTTATGTCACACAGTGAGCTGACGATTCGATTTTTATCACACTTTGATCACTTATTTTAGCTGTTGTTATAAAATGCAAGGATTTTTGCAGCGGAATAGCATGGTGGCAGAGTGGTTCGAGCTTTGGTTCTCTTCAGTTTCCTCCAAAACAAGCAGATTTAGGTTAATTAGGCAATAGTGACTGAATAGGAGAGTGAGTGGTTGTCTTTCTCTAACCCTGCAACGAATTGGCGACTGTCCAGGGTGTTCCCCCGCCTAAGGCCCAAACCAAAGTCACTGGATAGACTCCAGTCACTAGTGACACCACAAGCGGTAGAAGCTGTTGTATTGTGAGATATTTAAACAATGCTGCGATATGACTTCTGCACATTCACAAGAAGAAACTGTCCACTGTGGAAGTTAAATTATAAAAGAATAATTCAAACATTAGAATTGTCTATAAACATTTTTTAGAAAACACAATTGTAGCACCACAGAACTTCAAACATACAACACATTTCAACAATCAGAATATGATAATCATTTCTTTTGACCTGTAGCTTATGGTGCTTTAATTTAGGGCTGATTTTGATCCAGCATTTTTCCGTATGAATTCCAGTTTTCTCTTTCAGCTGCTTTATAGCAGTAAAGTCAAATTATCTCATAATTAATTAGGCACATCTAAAACACGATAAATCACTTTCACATGGTAAAATTGTGTAAATAACAGTAAAGCCAAAGGGATAGATGTCAGTTCTAAAACTGTCTTTGCCACCGTTAGTGCCATTATGCTAGAGACATGGAACAATGCAATAATTTCCAAAAGGTGTATTTACTTTGCATACAATGTTATGTTACTTATTGTTTTCCTGATGAATAGGTGAGTTTAATTTACTTCATGGAACCGTCAGACATCGCCTCATTGGGCAGGAACGTTTAACCAACTGCTGCTTTTTGCTCGTTTTGTAGTTCAGGAATTAAAGCATACATTATGTTGTTGCATTTTCTGTGACGCAAACATGAATTACATTTAAGTAATATTTGACAAGTCTAAGGAAAATGCATACATTTAGCTATCTCAGCTCGAGTTGGTTTTTCCCAATCTTTTTTCATAATTGGACATCGTACTTACTAAAGCTAGTAACATTTATTAAAATTTCTAGTAAAAATTGAGTGTTCCTGTAACTGTTGTGGCTTGATTCCCTTTCCTGTTCAACCACCCACAAGTGTTCCTGTAACTACAATTTCATAAAACTGATCTTCTGAGTTTCAAAATTAATTGGAACAGCTTTCCAAAACTCTACACAGAAACTCTTAGAAAACTTCATCCAGTAAATGAACATGGCTGCACTCTGAGTTTTGTGAAAGATAAACCTCAAACAGCTTCATGAATGAGCCTATCTGTCTTATTTTCTCTTTAATTTTCTTCACTGTTCACTCACATTTATGAGCTGTTTAAACTGTCAAAGGAATGTTTCTGTTGTGGATAAATTATAGATTTGATAACATTTATTTTTCAAATTTTCTTCACAAACTGTTGCTTGACTGACGTAAATCTGTGAGAAAGATATACCACAAGAGCAATCACAGCAATCTAAGTCATAATAAGAAAACTATTATATGAGCTTTAAATCAACTTGTCATGCACTGTGAGCCAAGACCCATCTCCAAATCTTGAGCCAGGAACTTTGTCAGAAGCACTTAGCTGAAGGACTTTTCTAAAAGCCTGCGTCCAGATTATTCAAGTTATTTTGCCTTCTGTGTAACGCTAATATCACTTTATGATGTGTCCATAGAAAAGCCTGAATTTGGATGGTGCCGCTGGCCTGTGGTTGGCCTCTGTTGTACTTTATGATTCACATAATGACTGCAGTAATAAGTCCTTCAGGAGGAGGTCCAGAGCTCTGACTCACTGCTCTGACACCGCTCCAGATGCTCCACACGCAGCAGGAGGAGCTAAAAGGAAAAGCACTTCAAATCAGTCCAAGTAAACAGTAGATTAGAAGTTAACTACTGAATTATTTTGTCCGATGATTTTGTTTCTTCTGTTGCACTACATATAGGATTGCAAAAAATGTTAATATGGGACAACACACTTATTGGAATTGGATAATTAATCGAAAAACCAAGATCACAATCCACTCGTGAAAAACAATTGCTTCTTGAATCAGGAGCTCCACAGCTAATCCACTGTCAGTAAAAATTGTGGTTTGGAGCAAAAGCCAGACTTTGAAAGAACACATTTCATTGTTTTCTTTGTTAAATGGCAGGGTTTAGAAGTCTGTTTAGTTTATGTTTTAGAAATCATTACCAAGTCAATATGAGAGAAAACATGCTTAAATTGTACTCCAAACCGCCCCGAACACTAATGTAACATAGCTTAAATCTCATCTGATCGACGTTTGTTTTTTATTTTACAGAATAACTTACAAAATGCACATGGGAGATGGAGCTGCATTCATAATAAAAGCGGTATTTGTGTTTTTGTGACAGTTTTGTCTTCAAATCAAAGCACTGGAGGAAATAAAGCCGTAGAAGACAGGTGAAGAGTGCCATAGTCCTACCTGTGTTTCTGCATTCATTCTTCACAAACAAGCCCTGTAGTTGTTGATCATCCAGACTTCTAAGTGAGGCTGAGTTGGCCAAGCCCCTCTCCCTGTACGTTACCATGGAGCTTCTGTCCATCAACAAATGAATGCTCTATAGCTACCTTAGATAAAAAGCTGCACAGATATAACTGTGACCCATTTAGTTTTCTTTAATGCAATATGATAATGGACAGCCTTTAGAAACCTAATACACTATTAAAGCACATGTGGTGATGCTGCTCTAAATGTACCCCCTTCCATTTTGTTGCTCTTGATGTATGTCCTAATGTTAATAAATAACATGCTTTTTCAATTTTTTATATTTTATCAGTTAATATATAGATTACAATCACTGCCTAAGCTCAGAACACAAATCTCTCTGAGCCTTTCTCACTGAAAAGGTAGATCTTGAGCTGAAAATGGTTACCCAAACTGGGCTTTAAATATGCAGACATATTTAAAGTCTTGCATAAGAGTGCGTCCAATGACAGTCCAATTTTTGTCCAATTGCAAGTTACATTCTAGGCAAGAGTGCATTTTTTTTAAGCAAAATCAATTTGTTTTCTAAGCATTACAATTCTTCTATGTATTTTTACTACTTTAAAGCAGTCCATTGCCAATAAATAACTTTTCCAAGACGTGATTATATATCATAGCTGAGAAAGTAAAGATATAGAAAAACATGTTTTAAATAAAAATAGGCTTTGAACAGAATAAAAGCAAAAGTAGCCAGGCTGAAGTCCATCATTTTCTCCACAGTCTCTGGTGTTGAGCTACATGTTGCTGCAAAATATCAGCAATTTTCCATTTTATAACAATTTATGTAAGCGTTGTATCCCTGTATTGGTTTTGAGAACTAAACCATGTCTGCATCTTCTGAAAGTGCATTGACAAGCTTGGTTTTCTGATTGCTGAACATGCTCAATGATGAGAAAAACAAAACTAAGACAAGCAATATTTAGCTATAATTGAGTGAATAATTAATATAAGTTTAATTACAATGTAAACTTGCGCCTTGAAGCGACCAGTGAATTTGTGTCCCACATTTGTTTTGACGCCATGTTCTGCAATGAGGAAGCTGAAACTGACTACCCCATCAGTCGTCCAATGTTTCGATGCCCGAATTAGAGCAACTAATCGATTAATTAAATAATTGTTATCATATAATCGGTTTCAAAGCATGCCATGTATAGAGAAAACCTCCAATTGAAAAAAATTGATGATGCTAACCTTGAAAATTGTGTTTCTGGATTGTTTCTGTGAGTTTACCTCACAGAAACAATCCAGAATGCTACACCTCCAGAGTCCTCTAAAATGGCGTTGTGCTGGAAATAAGCTGATATAAAAAGTGCCTGAATGAGTTAAATGTTTTTTGTTTTAGGCATAATTTGACTTTTATTCTACAATTTGCTAAAAGAGTGAGCAAGGTTTATTCTTATTTGAAGTAAAGTGCCTTTTTGTGTTTTCAAGTGAGAAATGCCTACCATTTCCCTATTCTAAGAAAAACGACATGTTTTATATATCTTGTTCCATCTGCAAAACCTACTAAAAACAAGAATAATATTTCAAGCACTTGTTATCTAATTAACATGGTACATTTTTCTAGTGTACCTCAGCTCAGATTTGGCAAAAAACTTGTATTCAAGTGACTCTTATGTTCTAAACAACTACCGTAATTTCTGGACTATAAGCCGCTACTTTTTTCTTGAGGTTCAACTATGCGGCTTATATGGCAATGCAGCAAAATGATACATTCTCATAGATTTACTATTAACAAGTGCGGCCTATATTTGTACTTTATAATTTTTCTTACTTAAATCTACTGGGTGCGGCTTATATTCAGGTGCGCTCAATAGGGCAGAAAAGGTGTCCGAACTTCAGTTTGCCCACCTTCTTCCATGGGGCGGAAAAGTGCTGGACGCTGGTGCTTTCTCAGTACAGTTTCATGATAAATTCATTGGACTCTTTAAAACACGGGTTTACATTGATTTAACGTGTACAGCTGACGCCTCAGTGCAGAAATACTTGAGCTCAGTCCCTCTTTGCCCTTTAGCTGACTTCACCATACTAATTACAAACAGGAAAGTACACTTAGAAATGAAATCATTATAACATTGTAGTTCTTTTCGCCTCTGCTCAGCTGTGACCAGACTGACAGAAGGCAGATTAAGTATTCATAAAGCTGTATTACCTTGAGAAATGTTTTATAAATGACACTCGCTGTTTACAGACACATTCCAGCCTCTTGTTGTCTGCTCCTTATATGAGACAAGAAACAGAAAATGGTCTTGAGTTGAATTCGAGGGCCATCTAACCAGTCTGAGCAGGCCCAAGAGCTCCTCCATTATAAATCACAAAAGTCTTTTCGGAGATGCCTTACCAAGTAAACTAATTACATTTGCTCATTTTCTTGTCTGAGCGCCACATACAAAGTTCTGTTACAAATGTTGGAAGTAAATGAGAATATTGTTGTCTGAGTACATTTAATCTATAAGATACACAATATATTTGGTCTCATTTATTACTTTATATTCTTTTTTCTTGTTTGGTATACACATCTTGGCTCTGTAATTACACCAGATCTCATGACTTGAATAGTTTCATTTTCTGCTTTGACCTAGAGATGTCTTGACAAGAGATGGTTAATCAGTAATTGTAGTAATCACATTATAATTCAGGTCACATCATAAAAAGTAAAAAATTATTTTCACAGTTTAAAAGTAAATCTTGTATACGTCAACTAAATATACAATTGTGAAAGTGAACTTAAAATCAAATTTAAGTGTTGTAGTTCTAAAGAATAAGCAATGTTTTCTTTCAAGCTATAGCTAAAAAAAATCCTTAAATTGAATAAAAAACAGCGAGTGTTTGTCAACAATATTGTTAGAACTCACGTAATTGACCTACAGATCTGCAGATTTTTTGTTTTAAAATCAGTGTTTTGCATTAAGATTTTTTTCTCCCATGTTGACCAAATTAAATTTAGTTTGTTTAGTTTTTGTTTAGTTTAGTTTGTTTCAGCTTTAAAATTTGGGTAAAACTAAAAATCACTGAGAAATCTCTCTTTATACTATTAAGTCTTGGTGCACACTCGCATTATATTGTCAGTAGAAAATTATACTCAGACCTGGGCCATTATTGCTACATGATTGGCTGATAACCTGTTGATTAAAATTTGCAAGTTGATTACTGAAATTCAGCAAAGTTAGGATCATGACATTTGGACACACAGAGACTGTATTATCTTTACTTATGTCAGCTCATCTTGTGCTTCCAAAAAACTGACACTTGTTTTATGTACTTTATCACAGAAAAACGATGGTATGGATAATGTGTCTGACTCTGCAAACGTTTTGCTCATTCACACATGAAAAATCCACAGCACAGCACTTTGTTGTGATGACTTCTACATGACTCACCAAAAAGGAGAAGGTGGAAAATGTTGTCAGTCGTTAACTGACTTTTTTCTACTAGATCTTTTTTTTTTTTTTTTTTTTTTACGACTTTAAGGACACATAATATGCAAAATTGCCTTTTTGAGTTTGCTTCCTCATCAAAAACACTGCCTGAGTTCTGTCTGAGATTCTTTCTTCTCTGAGCCTCAGAAAATGTCCCTGAAAACCTCTGTTTTTAAGTTTACTAACCGTTCAAACTTGCATTTCTGCAGCATATGGCAAGATCGATTTAACTATTTTCCATCTGTACTTTCCTTTGCAGCCAGTAGATCAATTTTTAACTCATATCCTGAAATAGAAAACTCATGACTGCCATTTGTGCTTTTTGAAGTTCTAATATGAGATGCTAAATAAATGAAGCCACAGCAGAAATGAGTCTAAGGCCCCGATTTTGCCCTTAAGACTCCGTTTAGACGGTTAGACGTTTCCTCTGTTGGCCTCTAGTGCGCTCTCTCCAAGAGCTACGCCGTGAGTGAAGCAGGTGTGGTGCCCGCCAGATGTGTGGGGTACAATTTCATTCAGTGAACGGCCTAGACGTGTCATGTCTGTGACACGTAAGCAGTGCATTAATATCACAGCAAAAGTTACTACAAGAGCTTCAGTTTGGGAAAAGTCTATTCAAATGACAAACTTTAACAACTTTGTCTAAAAAATGTATTTTCTTTTACATAAAGCCTGTTGACTTAATATAAAAAAGACTTAGATTATAGAGTGAACATGAGACAGTGTTAAGTGTGAATGCAGCTCTGCCCACGACAGAGCAGAGAGATAAAGCAGGAGAGCACGGTGCTGCGTGAGGTCCGGCCCCTTCAGCGCTTTTTGGGTCAGCGCGGGTCGCGGCCACGCGCAACAGGCCGCTGGACGTTTCTGACCAGAGGCTGTCAATTTTACAGCGGTGCCACTGTGAGTGAGCACGAGGAAGAGCGCGGAACCGTTTGGCACAGTCTGGACCAGAGCCCCGCGCTGTGCTTTACCTGGACCACGGCGCGCATCCAGAGAACCGACCCGAGGTGGACACAACCCTGCGCTCGTCTGTACAGGGGCTGCAGACGCGGTCACACACGAAAGACCCTCCGCTCGCATCACACCGGGACCGGGAGCCTGCTTACCGGCAGTTGTCTCATTCAAAAGGATTATAACGAGGACACGCCGCTGCTTTTTCATAAACTTTTCACGCACGGATCAAGATTCTCAGGTAAGTCTTACCACGAGCATCGGATCATTTTATAATAAGTTTAGGTCGACACAACATTGTATTGTTAAAACATATAGAACAAACTTATTGAAGCCAAGTCTGACTAAAAAGTGAATCCATTTTATTTTACAAATATATTGCCTAATTCAATAACTGCATTTAACGTGGCTTTTTCTAACTACATAACTGACAAAATTAGAATTGATGGCAAAATATGATTATTATTATTATTTCTTCCAGTGAACTTCTTGCACTGCTCCACGGTTATGTTGTGCAGGTTCACTGATTGAACTGGCATCAGACAAAGCAGAGCAGCCGTGCCACGAGCTGGAGCTGCTCTCTGGAGCTCATAGCGGCCAACACAGAGAACTCTTTGCGCTTAAGTATTAGACCGGCAGGGGCAAAATCGCCCGGTTAATATTAAATAATTTTGTGCAGAGGCGGCTTTGAGCATAGGTGAACTAGGGGCACCATCTGGTGAAGAGGGCAACAAAAAAAGTAAAAGACAAGTTTTACCACTCACAATCTACCAACCAGTTTTTTATTTTGCGGCAAGAAGTGCATCAAGAGGACACATGCTTAGATTTAATTCTGCATAACACTGTGTCTTAGCAATGAGAAGCTTCACACAGCAATTTGTCCGGTCCGATGAGCCGGTCGTCCAGATCTTTACCGTTGGAAGAAGCTTCTTCCAGACTGCCGGAGCGCTTTTTGGGGAAGTTGTGAGAACAAGGAAACCAAGCAAACGCAAGTGAAGTCCAGCCAGTTTTCAAAATAAGATCATTACGCTGCTACTACTAAACAAATAGGTCAAAATGCTCGACATATACATGACTATATAACACAGGATGTAAATAAACGTCCCCTGCTTATCCAGTTTGTGGAGAAAAATCTGAAAACTAACTGAAATAAACCCAAAACTCGGCACTAGTGTCCTTTGTTCACGTGTGTGCTCTCACTGATTGCGTGAAGTCCCAAGTGAACTCGTGGTCTCGTGATGCCTGCAGTGTCCGTACATACGCATGCATACTCTGGTCGCAGTGTGAGTGGCCACCGGATCCAGATCAGGATCTGGACTTGAGGCAGTCTAAGCCTGGTGTAAGAATAGTTGTCTTGACAAAAATTGTAGGCTTTAGTATTCATGTTCACAAAATCCTCTGTGAGGATGAAGCTTATGGGCTGAGTTCAGCACTGTAGCAGATGCAATTGTCTAAAACATTACAGATTATAGGAAATTGCATCTTTTTTTTCATGAATTCGAAAATATTCCTCTAAAAATAGACCTATTTACAGAATCATAATGAAAAAATATAAAATAAAATAAAGTGGGGAGCATAGGCACCATATGAAATCTTGACCATGGCACACACTGCCCATGTGTGCCATAGATTACAAATATATAGCGAACATCAACATGATGCGTTCTTAGGTTTACATGTCTGCTTGTTCAAAAGCTTTTCAATAAATGTTCTTTATTTTAGTATCGATATCCGTGGTTATCCACATAGTTTTAGAATCAGTAAAAATAAATTAAACTAAGCATAATGCTGGCAGATTGACAAACTGTTTTACGGTACCAAGATGTGCCATTATGTGGTGCTGACATTAGCTCCATAACCTGAATAAAACTAGACTCACGTTTGTTCGAGGTGACATTTTGTTAGTAGACAATTAATAGCCAGCACTAAAGCAGCCATATAAATGCAGTCATAAGTGGTGCTCTTCTCTTTACGTCATGGCCGTCACTTCGTACCATTAAAATGAACTATGGTCCTGCTGCATTAGCCCTGTATACATTATATCATGGCACTTAATGTCTTGCGTAACATGTTAGCGGTGTCCTGAAATTGGCAGTTTGCATGTTCTTGTCCATTCTGGGCTTGGGATAAATGTGAGGTTTTCTGCGCGGTGGACTCAGGACCGGTTTGAAGTCCTGATCAGAGTTTCGGAGAGCCGGCATCAGTCCGCGGTCGAACTTCCTAAACATTTAGAGTGTGTGAAGGATGAGAGTAAATATCCCCCGATGGAAGCAGTTGATATTTTTATTCACAGCTTTCAGGAGACGCAGCTCGGGCAACAGTGTGTCCCTTCATTAGCCGCGGGCGTTTTGGGCACGAGGGGGGCCACATGCTAAATCCTGAGCTCATGTTGACGTCTGTGTTTCATCAGGACAATTTTTAGGAGGTTAGCAAGTCTGCGTCGGCGAGTTGTGGAGAGCAGAGACAGGGCTGCAGCCAGTCAGCGGAGTTCCTGTCCTTTTCTCTTCAAAATTACATCCACTACATGTGTCTTTGTCTAATTTTGACTCTATTGCCTGTGACCAATATTATTGATCGACTGTCTTTGCAACCAGTAATAGATTATAAATTGCTAATATATTTAGTTGGAAAGGGCTTCATGACCCTTTTGACAAGTAAATACAGACAAGTGGGTGCTGGGACAAGTTTTCTGAGCAGTGGAGCGTCAGCAGCTGCGGGACAATGCAAGATTTCCCAAACAGGAATCAATTCAAATACAACTATGAGCAAGGAAATGATGAGAGGCAACATCCACTTTTCTTTTATTAAACATGCTATAACAATGTTCTCTCATCATTAGTTTACTCAAAGTTGAATTTAGATTAAATCATGTATGCTCCGGTAATCTTGTATTGTTCTGGTAAAGTCATGCATAAATACTTTCTAACAATAAAAGCAAGGAAGGCAAGGCCATTCAAATGTATTTGTATAGCACAATTCATACACAGTTATTCAAGGTGCTTTACAAGGCACAATTCCCATAAGCTAAATCTACTTGTTACCGTTAATGAAGAATACATTGGAGACGAGCTCATCAGTGCTGCAGTTTTGAACTGTAAGTCAATAGATCTGTTTCTAAGTCGTTGTAGATCAATGTTGTTTTTCATAATGAACAAACGCAGGTGTCAGTTTATTAGTAAATAAATGAAAAAAAACACAATATGTCTCTTTTAACATATTTTGTTTGTATATTAATAATGAGATCACCCAAAAAGCCCTAAATCCAACATGTAGAGTGAAACTTTACAAGATCCAATCAGAGCAACTAGAGAGCTCCAGGCTCTGCTGCCATAGCGACGCCCAACAGGGAGCTTGTGCAAACTCCATCACGACCAGAGCTCCAATGAATATTATATCATATTTATTTGTATAGAAATACTGTTTTGCCTCTTGTCTTCATCAGATTTAGAAAACATTTGTTTGATTCTTGAGGTAAATTAAAAAAAAACCAAAAACAAATTGTTTTGATGTGATACATGGACTCCTTCTGGTGTCCATGTATTATCAAAACATGTCCATGAATGTCTCCCCTTCCCCCTCCCCTAGCACTCAGAAAAGACATTCTGAATCTTCCTGACTTTCCTGCTTAAATAAACTTCAATTAAAACTAGTAGAGTGGTTTGAAAGGCTTTAGATTTCCACAAGGTCATAAGAAGAATAAAAACGATTGAAATATTGTGCAAATACAATAAGGTCTTCAAATTACTAAATATCCTGATGTCATCACTGCTTAAATATTCTTGTAATTCAAAACCTAGGATTTGTAAAAGCTGCAAAAACAACAACAAAACAAAAAACAATAACTTGAAAAAAGAAAAAAAAAAGAAAGCTAATTCTAACTAATTCCCTGAGCGGTTTGTCATTTCAGTCAGATATTTTAGAGATAAACCTCACTGGGGAAAGTGGAAATTTTACACACAAAAAAGTTTACAAAGCAAATGACAAGTTTGACAATTTTTTTCATAACAACATATGAACATGATTATGAGTAAGATTTCATTAAATATTGTTCTTTTCTTCATTCAATTGAAGAGGTTTAATTATTGTCTTTTGTCTACTAAATATATGACATATGCAGAGTTTTTTTATTTGACGAATGATAATATCTTGCAACTGTTCAGTTCTGTCTAACTTAGTTATTTACTTAGTTACATTTTTACTTAGTTACTAACTAATTATTTATTTACTTAGTTACTTGCTTATTAGATCATGGTGAAGACCAGATTGTTGTTTCACACATGTTCATTCAATTTAAATGAGTGACTATAGACCCATAGACATTTGTTTAGAACAAATAACTTAAACAAGATCAGTTTTAGCTGACAAACATATTTTGAAAGTTTAACATTTTTAAATTGTATTTTGGTGCTTTTTGGCTAGAGGACCAGAACCTCAGTGAGTGGCAGCGCACGAGAATGTGCAGAGACCCGAGGCTCACTCAGGCGTAATTTTGTATTTTGTTAAAGTCAAAATTTTAAAAATGTGATAATCTGTTATGTGGGCTTTGAATGAATTGTTCAACAAAAGATCAGTGATTCCCATTATGCCACAACCAAGCAGAACACAGTGTTTTGTAAACATTGTCACACCTTTAAGTGAAACACATTTTTTTATTCCCTAGATTTCGGAAGCAAAATTCCTCTTTTTTCCCACCCTTTTGCAGCCTCTAATTGTGACACTAACATTTAACATCGTGACAACAGCCGTCCACAGCTTGTAGTTCCTCCAAACATTTGCTCTAACAGCTTCTTCACCTTTTAAGACTCGACTTTCCAGATAAACTTTGGTGTTTGTGACCCGCTGCGGCCTCGGAGGAAGGCTGCTGGGTTCAGTGCTATTAAAGAGCTCCTGGGATTCTAGTGTTTGCCATAGTGTTTAATTACAAAGAACATGTGTATTACTGGCTCTTAGCACATGGTTAGAAGGAGCTGGTCTGCGGTCGCACAGGAGGGGGCTGAGGCGGCAGAATTACTGCAGGAGAACGCTGCTGCACTGTGTCAACACTAATAATACACCACAAATGCCACGCTATATGTGCACTACAACAACAAGTTATCATGCGAGAAATGTGTTTGTAAATATGTACTTGTGTTACTGAAACCACCGCTGTGACAATTATTACTCTGGACAAAAGCATAAATGCAACACTTCTGTTTTCGCTCCCATTTTCACAAGTTTTTCATGAGTCAAATATGTAAAACATTTTCTATGTGAATAAAACACTCATTTCTGTTAAAATGTATAGTATTGTAGTTAACTAAATACATTCTTGGTCCACTAAAGACTAAAAAGGGGGCAAAAACTCTGAAGCTAAAAAGTATTTTACTAATCTGTGCCATGAAAAGACAAAAAATTCCTTTGATTTCATGTAAAAACAACAGCTTATATGAAAAAGTATTTATTTAAAGAAGGCAGATTAAACAAATGATTTGGTCCCAAATCTCACTGATTCATCACTTTGTTGCTGTTCAACATAAATTTGTGTAAATATAAAATCCAATAAAAATAATTGGTCAACTAAAAACATTTTGATCAACTAAGACTCCATTGACAGATTGACTAAACCATGTGCTCCCCAGCCTTTTTTTGTTGAAAGGACTGGTACAGTCAGGGTCTGGCTGAGTGGAACAAAAACGTAAAATGAATACAACTGATTATTGTGTATATTTCATAATAAAGCACAAGGAAGTAATGAAAAACATTTTAAAAGAGTAGTTGTTGTTGTCGTTGTACTCCATCCTATACCAAAAGGACACATTGAAAATGTTAAGTTTTAGCACACAACTAAGGCCGGGCAAAGTATGATATAAATCATACTTTATAATCGAATATTGTGGCAAAATTCATGCAACTTCATGCTCAAATTAACCACGGTGTATCAAAAAAGTGCAAGCCATAAACATAAAGAACAAAAAACTTGAATCAAATAGCATGAACCGCCTTCATTTTCACTCAAAAAAAAAAAAAAAACAGTGGGGACTAAACCTGCTTATAAAAACAGAAATGAAAAACTTGCTCAAGCTTCATGTTGGCTTTTAAGAACTGTTAACAGGCAGTAAAACCTGGAGCTGTCTGGCTGTTCTGATTGGCCGTAGTTGAGTTCCAAACAGACAAAACGTTTTCCACTTTTTAACTATATTTCAGTAGGTCCCTTGTTGACCCACAGACAGAATAAGTGCCAGATACATAATTTTTATATATTTTGATTTCCGTCCTTCGCATGTCTTATTGTCAACATCAGCTGCACATCGAGTCTTAAGAGGGTCCCTGCTCTAAAATGTTCTATTTCTGTCTCCAGAGGAAAGGTGATGGGGCAGATTTTGGGGCAATGCAAACAACAAGAGTCTCAACAGTCAAAAGTCAACATTACCCTGTATTTGAACTGCGCACCTCTCCCTCTCCTCCTCAGCCCGGCGCGGCTAAATACCCTGCTTATCCCGGGACATCCCATAAATCAGGGCCGGAAAGGCGCCTCTGACAGGGTCCCAGAGCAGCCGCCCGGCCTTTACATGTGGGGAGCACTTGAGAGTCAAAAGCAAAGTCCAAAATTCACTAATGGGTCTGCAGAGGAACTTTCCAAACAGCTACCTGAGGACATTCTGCCCAAAAAGTGTATTAAATTATAATAAAGACCATGTATTCAGTTCTGGAGCCATGAAATCCTTACCAGCGTCCCACCTTAAGTAAACAATGCACTTAGGCCAGAGAGACTTATAAAATGTGAGTACATAATGCAGATTGACTTAAGGATTTACACAGTTTTATGGGAAATTGCATAACATGTTTGGAAATATTGATAGCATATTACTCAAAATATCAAATACGAAGTAGGTAACTAAAGTGAAAATAAAAGAGGACTGTTTGGAAAAATCTATACCATAGTTGATCTCATCGTGTGAAACTATTTTTATATTCAAATGATTACATACGTATATTTGAATCAAGACAAATGGCAAAGGGTTGGACGTAACAAATTCTCATTATTTCGAGCTCAACCACAGTCCTGTTTCACACTTATGAGACAGTAGTTGTGTAGTTTTGTGCTGTTTCCTCTTTGATTTACCCTGACCTCAAGCTGCTCTGTGTCCAACTCTGTTTTTGCATTGGTTTGGTTCTCTCGCGGAGGATAGCTCACTTTAACTTGATAGTACTCTTCCCATTGACCGATTAATCGACTAAAAAGTATGTTTTTGAACTGACCATTTAGCTGACTGAAAATGTTAAAGTGTTCATGCAAAATTTGCATAACCATTTATGGAAGGAATTAATAGAAAAAGTGTATTTATTCAAAAATAGGCAGAATAGGGCAAAGATTTGGTCCCAAATCTTTAACTTATGAATATCGTTTTGTCAATACAAATTCTTATAATCAAAATAAATCCTTGCTCGACTAAAATGTTGGTCCATCAACCGATTAATCGATTAAACGTCTAAAGGAGTACAGCCCTACAAAATACCGAATACAGCTTTTAATTGTGCAATGTTTAACATTTTTGTAAATGATCCATTAAAGCAAAATTCTGGTCACAAACAAAGAAGTGAAGAAGGACATGTTCCAGTTTGTACATGTTTGGGAGAGAAACTTCAAGTAGTTTCAAATCACTGACCTTTAAGTCCCAAATCTTATCATTTTATCAAGTCTCGTCTCAAGTCATCAAAATAGTGACTCCAGTCTGACCAAGTCCACATTTGGTAAGGAAAATTGCTAAGGTTAAATTGGCAGATTAGTGTTCAGGTACAGGTACGTGCAACAACAATAAGAAACAAACAAACAAAAAAATCAAATAAGGACGTGGCCATTTTGTCGAGAAGTATAGCTCGATAGAACCTCAGCACTCACGAGACCATATGCTCCATCGATAATTGTTAATTTGAGAAGGAAAAAGCTGCTTCGTCTGAGCTCTTCTCACACTTTTAATGATACAGAAATCCTGCAGTCACTGCACCAGAGCTGAACTGTGTGCAATCTGAGCCCCAGGCTAAAGTGCTAAAATTAAGCAGTGTGTGTTATTAGGCAGCAGTTAGTCAAAACATATCCGCCTGGAGAATTAAAACCAATAGCCAATATGCTGAAAAGAGCAAAAATCGATGTCTATCTCTACTTACAGTTAGATAAATGTATTGCATTAACCCTGGCATGGAGAAAGATTTGTAGTGAGGTGAAGGACTGCAACTATTTTCCTGTAGATAAATCTTTAAAGTTTTGTATAAGTTATACTGTATGTGTATACTGTGTAAGGCAGATGGCTCTATTGCGTGTGGAAAATATGCATTAAAATAATAAATTGAAAAGGCACAAAGATGTCTGTTTGTGAATAGTTGAGTGGAAATGTAGTCTAAATGAAGAAGAAATAGTCTTTGTGGCAGGTAATCAAAGTGAAAGGTGACGAAGATCATGTGACCTCAAATAAACCATTAAAATAAGTTTCTAAAACAATAGTTTGCCCTTTGGTTTGAGCAGTAATTATCTTCATTATAAGACCTGCGTGTAGATATGGCTTCTGTCATCTAATGCTTTGCATCTCTTGTGTAATTTTGACTTTATAAGGGGGATTAAAACTTATTAGGACTGGGTAATTTTGAAAAAAAAAAAAATCTCAATGATAATTCAAGACAATCATAATTCAAAAAAGTAAAAAGGTTTAGGTTTAGTAAGTTATTTTCACGTTCTATGATAATGCAATAGGTAAAAGCCTTTTTTTTTCTTCAAAAAATAGCTTTGCACTTGAAATATGAAGTCATTTAACACTCAATATTCTCAATATATTTTCTTTTTTCATCCCACAAAGGGGGAGTTCCGGTGTTGCAACACACAGTTAAAGAAGAGCAGGAAAATAGATGCATGGAATCAAACAAGATAACATTTTAAAACAACTTAGCAAAGAAATATAGAAAGCTATAAAAGTTCCATTGACAGAGAACTAACTTTAAACAGGATTTTATCGCCAAACATTTGTTTATTATTGGACTGTTCAAGTTGTCAGACAAATGTGAAATATTCATAATAATCACAAATGTGCAGAATTATTACTTTATACCCTTAGTTGAAAAGTTACAGCATCACTTTGGTTCTTTTTGTGGGAATGCACAGGAGCAGTTAGAGTTCTGGTTTCCCAATAAGGAGATTGTGGTGAGTTTGACTCCAAGATCGAGCCAAATATCTCACAATCTCTCTGGGTGGAGTTTGCATGTTCTCCTTGTGTCACTGTGGGTTTTCTCCAGGTACTTCTGTTTCCTCTCACCTCCAAAAACATGCATGTGTAGTTAGTTGGGCATCACTGTAAATTTCCCTTAGTGAATGAAGAGTGAATGGTTTTCTGTCTCTAACCATGCGACGAGCTGGCCACTGTCCAAGATGTTCCTTGCCTAAGGCCCAAAGTCACTGGGATAGGCTCTAGTCACCTGCCACACCAAACAGAAAAAAGCGATAAAAAATGAATGAATGTTTCTTTTTGTAGCATTATGCATTGTAAATTATATACTTGGCATTCAATAAGAAAATATCTAAAATTTGCTCTGTTGCCCCCTCTTTAGTAAATATAAATCATACACTTTCACTAGTCATGTATTAGTCAAAACCAGATGCCAGAGCTCTAATTTCTTCCTAATTTGCATTCTTATCCCACTATTGAACTTCGCTTCTATCCATAATTTAGCTGCACGATCAGAAGAGACCAGATGTGAGCACTTTTATTCATGTCTGACCTCTCCTGTTCCATGTGGATAAGGTATTTCGTCCTCAGTGGTTCTTCTTACATTTGACATGCTGCTCAGCACAGTCGGCACCAGAGCTCTGACTCCTCCTGGGACGTCCCAACATTTTGTGACTGTGTCTGCAGCATATCAACACCACCTGAAACCCAATGTGATTCTTCAAATATTAGAGCAAGTGAAATAAGAAGGTGCTGTATGTATTGTTGGGACTGCTTTACTGACCTGAACTGGAGTCTTCGTCTGCATTTAACCCATTCTTCAGTGCTTCAGTGTCAGGACTACCACGTTTGAGCTTTGTCTGAACTGCCTTAGTTGTTTATTATGTTTAGTATAATGTGGAATAGACCAGTGGTTCCCAAACTTTTCAGATTGGGACCACAAAATAATGATGTAACCAACTTGCGACCCCCAGCGCAGAATACAAAATTGTCTTTAGAAATGTCATGTTGGAAAACTTTTTAAATGGGCTAAAATGCATTTATTTAAATGGTTGCTGCTTTAGTTGACCAAAATCCAGTCAAACTCGATGCTAAAGATATAAAAACAGATTAAATACCAAGTCAAAATTGTAAAATTACATCTTGAAATCATGTCGCGGAACCACTGCAATAGATTATTCGGTTTTGTCATGATTGATTCTTGTCTCGATACATGGTTCACATTTACAATATGTTTTCGGTTTTCTTAAGCCTCCCAAGAACAAACTACTTTTTCTGTGTGAATAGAAGAAGACTGGTATGATGATGTAGTAGCATATTTTAGGTGCTCATCAGAAACAAAGCAGGCATCAAAGTCCCAAGAAAGAGAGAGAGGAGAGAGAGAGAGAGAGAGAGAGAAAAAAAAGAATATCTGACCCATCTGATTTGCTGTATTTTATTAACACCAATGCCTTTCGACTTAGGCGGTCTTCATTAGGGCATAACACAGGTGTTTAGATAAACCTATAAATAGGGTCATCTGATTGATCATGTGATAGTGTCACATGATCAAAACAGCCCTTGGCAAAAAACACACATGCACATACACATTGCAACAAGCACATAAATAATGCAACATAATGTTGGATACTTTTTCTGTGACTTTACTAAATAAAACATGGCTTCTCTCAGATAATGTTCATAATTCTGTCATTCCATATTACAGTCAACATGACAAAACTCCCCTCAATAAGAATATCATGAAAGTCAGCCTGCATTTACTTCTTTGACTGAGAAATAACAGTAGAATCAACTCTTTCCTAACCACACTAAAATGACTAAACAGAGCCAGGGAGGGACACATGAGGACCGAACCTACACCAGAATGAATGAAACACCACCTCATAATTCCATAAGTCAAATCTGTGAGTTTCTTACTGTAAGAGAAGTGGGCGTACATTTTTTGACAACCCTGTGTTTTGATTCCTGATAGTTGTGAATGATTGTCTGTGTCGTTGGCCAGCTGTATAGATAGACCTTGATGGTTCTTTTTGGTACAGACAGAAACAGTTTGAGAGGTATTGTGCTGGTATAGTTGGTTGTTTTTTTTTGTTATGCACAGCATTTGGGCACCTTGGAGTGTTGTAAATGTGCTATATAAATAAACTAGACCTTGACCTTGACCTTAAGCAACAAGAAAATGTTTGTTGGAGCTTTTGGTACATCGGACTTAAAAACTGCAGTTTGCCAACACTTACACAGCAACAGAGGCGCTTGTGAAAACAAAAGGGAACATTAAAGGTGCTATATCTTTTGCTCACTAATGCATTCTGAGCCTAAGTTATTTGTCACTATGTGTTATGAAGCTAACCACCAAATGCTAACAATATAAACAACCACACTTTCTGGATTTTAGTGAACAAACGATGTATCATTAGACCTAGACTAGTGGTGTCCAAAGTGGGGCATGTGGGCCTAATTGACCACCAGAGGATTTAATTTAGCCTGCTATGGGTAACTGACGTTTGGAGAGTCAGTAGGATTACATTTTGTTTTGAAAAGAACATGCTATCACCTCAGTTTTCCTAAAACATGTTATTATAAGTAGGGCTGCAAGAATTTAATCCATTATCGCAACTTTATTGAAATAAACTTAAACTATTTTAGTTAACTCTTTTATTCAGGTTTCAAAAGGTCATGTATTCAGAAAACCTCAGAATGTATAAAAAATATGTTTGTGAGCAATTAAAATTGTTTTATATATTGTTTTTGTGACGTAAGCACTAGTTTCTATATCTCTAAATTGTTCTCAAATAACGTTACACTAAGAAAAATACACACTTAAAGCAGCTAACAAACAAAACATTTGCTATCTTTAAGATGGTAATTTTTTTCCAGTGACCTCAGCTCAAATTTGGCACAAAATTTGCATTCCAGTGACTCTTGCGTTCTAAACTGCAAACTAATTGAAAGAATAATCTCCCAACTAATCAATCAGCAAATCATCGATCATTTTTAAAATACTCTTTTTAGATGCAATACCAAGTTTAGTTGACACACAATGATGTATTTTGATTAGCTGAGGAGGCCAGCCAAAGCTAATAAAAACCTTGAGCACACCTGACCTGACGTTGATGGCATAAACTAACTCCACAGGACTAGATACTTTAAGAATATATCTGTGCTTTGTGTTGTTTTCAATAAATAAATAATAGGTATAGTGCCAGATGAGAATGAGCTGTGCAGCTACTTCGTTCTGTTACTGTAACAAGTTTTGTCCCAGCCTGAGCTGTATAAAAAGCTCTTAACACCACAGAAGAAATAATAGACTTCTGCAAAGTACTTTAGGAAGTTTGTAAAGCTCACAACTTCAAACTCGAAATAAATGTGAGCCTTTGTGATTATCGCTGCAGTGTAGTCTTCAGAATCTTGCTTAACTGACTGTTTCGAGCAGATCATAAGCTTTGATGAGAGGCCACATTTGCTTTACAGCTCTAATAATACAGTAATCTAAACACAAACGACTGTGTTTTGCTTGAGTTCTTGTCTCTCTTCCGTGCTAACCTCTGTGACACAGCTCGGTGGCACTCTTGTTGACACTGTGCAGCTCACATTGATTTTTGTGTGTGTGCAAGAGAAAGCTGATTTGGTTTCCTTCCCCAAATAAGCAGCTCAGCCTCCACTAGACTGTATTATCACATTTTGAATAAGCACTTTCCCGCAACTGCCTGGAGTTAAATTTTATGGGGCATTTAACAGAGCATGAAAACTTCTGTGGCACTGGCGCATAAGCTCGCTGCATATTTGTTTGACCAGATCCGTCCAAGAAAATCAGCGAGTTCAATACTTTGTGAATGTCAGACCAGCGTTGGCTTGCTGCGTGCCTCAAATTGACTGAAATGCCTAAACCATGAAGATGCAGTCACACTTGGCCACAGAAAGTGTTCAAATTCTTTCTTTTTCTGGTTTGGTTGTTTTGATTTTGTTTATTCAAAGACTTGGCTGCTGTTACTTCTCCTCCGCCGCCATAATTCTTCAACACAAAAGAATGAGAGAAATGCTGAGTGAAAAACAATCTTTTTATAACTGGGGCAGCAGTCAATTAGCAAGGCGGATGACTGCGTTCTTCAAGGGAGAGCCTCTTCTGGAATGGAGTGAAGGCGATATTGATTAAGACATGTTTATTTCCATAGAAAAGGCATCTGGGGTTTGCAGCCACTCCACTGTTTGTTGTCCATCTGTCTGTTGGATCTGTATCAATAACTTATTAAAGCTGCCAGACAAGAGTTTGGGAGAAAAAGTCCAGTTAAAGGAAAATAGACTTGAGTGAGGAACAGTGCAGCAAGTCCAAAGCAATTTAGGTCCAGAGGAGGTCTGCAGGATATAACACAACAGAAACAAAATTACAGACTGACTTACGTGGCAAAACGCAACATTTGTAATAATTTGAGCAGCATCTCCTCCTCTGCAAACATCAAAATATCTGTATTGTTGCGAAGTTGTTAAGGACATTTAAAACTCAATTTTGATACCAAGGGAAATGGTTGATTCTCCATATTGATTTTGAAACCATGTTTATTGTAACATTCTTTATTAAACCCAATGAAGATCACACAGAACTACTCTAAGACAATTACTGACTAGTTTTGATAAACTCCAGATCATTCTCGCACAATCACATTAAACCGATTACTTTAGTATGGATACTTTCTCAGATGAGCGTCTACTGCTTGCAGTCTAGATTAGAATCTGATTCTTTGCCAAATGTATGTATTTCTTGTAATGTTTGGCAGTACAACTCACTGCCTCTAAGTAGATATTAGAATTGATATTACTTCTCTGATTCAAAGTATCGACACATTCTCTCATCAATGCACTTCCTTAACAATTACCTGATCAATTCCTAAAATAATGTGTTGTATGTGTCAACTTTTATAAGAATTATTTTATGTAATTGTAATACATTTTATGAAAGACTTCGAAATAATTACTGCTTTATCTCGGAATTGTACATTTAGTGTAAAGCCAAAGAGAAAATGAAGGTGAGGCATAATTTCAGAATTACAGGTATAAACACATTTTTCAATCCAATTCTCAAAAAACACTGTGTGACACACTTGAACACCAGTGAAGATCAAACAGGCCAAATGCAGAATAAATTAGGGCTTTTCTGTAGCGTATTTGTCCCTCTGCTCCCCACATTTGTCTCACTAACGTGACATTATCGAAGGAGGCTTCTGTTTGTGTTTTACCTCCTCTGCTCCTGACAGGACCCTGGTGTGTGCACATGTGCACGTGCTTTACTGCAGATCCCTTTGCTGCATGTGTGAAACCACTTTTTCACATGGGAGTGTGAAGAAGTGGAATTGTTAAGAGACAATATGTATGATTTCAATAGACTGATCAAAAATGAGCTAGTTCTCAAGTGGAACCAGCTCTTGAGTCCCATTCCTATCTGAATGTATAAAATGTGAACTTTGTGACTTGTGAAGGAACAAGTCATTCCAGGCTCTTCATCTACAGACGTGATCTTTCATTTGATGAGTTCCAATTGCTTGAATATTTCTTGAGCTGTAGTGCTTTAGTTGTGTAATCAATTAATCGGTCAATGGAATCTTAGTCGATCAAAATATATACATTAATTAAATAATTGTTTTATTTAGAATATTATCATCAATGACCAGCAATAAAAAGATGTGAAGTAGCTGAAGATTCAGGAAGAAAATGGTTCATCTATCCTACATTTTTATACAGTATATCAAAAGAATCGAGTTTTCCAGTGGTTCTGTACTTTCTGGATTGTATTTTAAATGACTCAGAAGCAGGTTCCTACACAAACTAACTTTAATAAAATCAGGGTTTTGTAATGTTGCTCGAGTTTCCAAGTATACATATTTTGAATGTGTGAATGTGTTCCAGTGGTTTGAAAAATAGATGGGCAGTATATCAATCTCTTAAAACTAAAATCTACTGTATTATTCTTTTAGATGAACAAAGTGATAGTCTTTGTTATGCTTATTGTAATCGAGGCTTATGCAAAAATCCATTGAAACCCTCTGAAGGCATTTCCCCTTCTTTGGTGGTGATGTACAGTGTAGCAGTGTTTTCTTATCTGTCCTACATCTGCGCGAGGTGAACAGGCCTCGCAGCGTGGAAAGATAAAGCGCTCCATCTGGAAACATTAATAAGAAGATGAAAAGAGGATTCCTGCGACTTGTGTCATAATGAATATTAACTACGGCCGACTTGGCTCTGAGAACACTGACAATAAGATAGATATTTAGACATGATTAATGCGCGCGCTATTGAAAAACACTTCCTCTTATGTGGGGAGACAGAACAGGCCCAGACACAGGGATTCTCATTGTTCTCACATAATATAAATCAATATTGGACTCGAGGGAGGCTGCAGCGCTTAAGTGGCTTTGTGGAATCCGTGCCACAAAACTGACTATCTCTTCTGCTTGCTTTTACACGGCAAAATAAATATTCGAGATAAATTGTGACAGTCCCTTAAGAGAGCTAATTGATTCACCACAGGCTGTATTGAAGGAAAGTCAAAATGAAATGTGGACTTTTAGCTGTAATAGTGTTGTTTCTGGTGTTCTGCAAAGTCAGCGGTTTACACGGCAATATGTATCCTAAAGGAAAACAGCAGACACAGGCGGGAAGTGATCACTTATTTACTTACGTTAAGTTTTTCCAGCACACTGCACTTTAGAGCTAACAAATATGACTTTCACTTCCTGAGATATTGCTGTGTAAAAAGAACAGCAGTGCTTTAGTAGGTTATTCATGATAGGTGTACAAATGTATGTGTTTTATATCCATTTCAAGGCTTTCTTTTCCAAATTTAATAATAATTTGTGCGACATTGTGCAGTTTATATGTTCTCTCTGTGTCTGCGTAGGTTTCCTCCAGGTACTCCGGTTTCCCCAGTCACTAAATACATGTCCATTGAGCCTTCACTCTCCTCTCTACCAGGACTAGAGATGGAAATTAGCTGTAAAGTTCGACTCTGATAGAAGCATCTCTGCCATTGTGCTTCATTGCCATTGTGCTTAACCTTAAAATTAAAAGGTGGGGTAGATAACTTTTTTTGGTTGTTAAATTAGTAAATTTTGTGTCTTCCAGTAAAAAGTATATGATTAATTTTATTTTATGACATTATTGTCTGAACTGAATAACAAATAAGTTTAGCTCTTGTCAGGAACGAATGCTGCTCTCTGATTGACTGAGCTTGAGTGGTCCTCTCCAGTTTCATTTTGTTTGCAAAAAGAAGTTTTTAATGCATAATTGCAACCAAAATGAATACATGTAATGTTAACCATGTGTCAAAGGATTTATGAGCGGAAGTAGTCAGATTAAAAACCTGCAGTGTGAAAATAAGTTTCCCACAATTAACCTTAAACATTATTGTGAAGAGAAAAGCTTAAAAATTAAATATAATTGGCATGCTTGTAAGCTTTCAAATATACAGTATATGGTGATATTTGTTGCAAAATTCTCAAAAATTTTCAGATAAACTTCAACTACAATCTATTCAAAACCAGCCTCAGAAATGTTGGTGTTTTGACCAGGCCATACCATAGAAGCTCACTCAAAACAATTAGTCATATATATATATTCAGCATTTTTTTTTTACATGAGGAACACAAAGCTTTTTTTTTCATCACGACTTGATTATTGTTGCTTGATTTTTATGTTTTTCAATAAGTCAAATCCAGAATATCCCACATTAGTCCTGTTTTATCATCCTTCCACTGGCTTCCAGTAAAAATTCCGGATTGATTTTAAGATTTTAGTACTTAGTACTTGTCATGTACATCATCGTTGAGTACCGGTACTTACAATAGTATACCTGCAGCTTAGGTGTAGGCCATATTGACAAAAATTAATATCTTGATTATTTTTTGTCGTATCTCAGTGACAATATTTTGACAATATTGTGTCAGTCCAACGGAAATGTGTTAAATTGGGATTAATATGTTTTTGCTGTAATATCATGCCACTCCAGATGGTGGGTAAGAGACAGTTTTTACTATTAATAACATTGTATTTTGCCAGTAAATATCTTTTCGCTCATTTCCAACCTTTATTAGGCAAGACCCATTTACTTTCTGCTTTGCAACAGAAAAACTGAATTTTAACCAGATGAATTTTAGCTGGTCTGTAGAATGTTATGATGTACATGTTGGCAGAAAAAATGTGAAACAATTGTAAAATTATCACAGAAATGCAGAAATACAGTAATGAATTTTTACTATAAATGATGTACTCAGTATTCAGTGTTTATTATCTTGCAAATAACATTCACGATGTTATCTAAAAATTATCTAAAATATCGCTGCGTTCTTCTGTAGCTGACTCATTTTTATAATGTAAATCTACATTTTGCTCTTTATCATTGAGTTTATATTACAAAAAAATCATTGTTGAATTCACAGCTTCTTGAAAATCTGCCAGTAAACTTGTGATAAAGCTTCACATCTAAAATAACCACATTTCCTTAATAGCGTTGTTCCTTTGCCTCTGCCTGTCCTGTGAGCAGTAATGTGGTGGATTTGCCAGCCGTAGGTCTGTGTTAGTGGTCATTGTGCAGCGTTATCAGCTGGCTCCTGCTCCAGCCGCTGATAACACTGGTCCTGTGGGAGTCTGTGTAAACTGAGCTAATCTGGGCTCGACTGTGCTCTGTGGAGGTAATCCTTTACACCTGGAATAGTCATCTGGGATTAACACGGACTGCAGGCTTCATGAAGGCACAACTCACTCGGTTCTCGGCCCAGGGCAAGCCACACAATTTTAATTGCATGACCATAAAGTAGGGAAGTTAATTGATTAAAATTGTCTTTAAAGGTGATACTTGACTTAAAGATATACAAATTTTGTAGAAACAGAAATAATTATTTTTATTCTTCTTGCATCAGTCTATATTTACAGTACTGACCTAATGCATTTAAAGCCTCAGGGATGTGTTTTTTCTCTAAAACGCCTGACTAAAATTGTGTAAGATGCAAAACAAAAACTGTTTGAGAATTTTTTTTGGATCACAAATAAATGGCTGGACTCTGTGAAGTTGAGGCTCTGTTTGGATACTCTAATCATGAGTGAAAACAAGCTCTGCACAGAAGAAAAACAGAATTTAGCTTCCAACTGATTTTTGTATAATTGTATAAAGCAGTAAAACAGGTGTTTGCAGTTACAGCTTAAATTACGCTACTTGAAGCATATTTTGGGTTTTGACATTTCCTCTTAAAAAGCTGAAAGTAATTGAACTAAAATAGTTTTGGAATCTGTAATAACTTAAAAAAGCCCGCACAAACGTTTTATTCATATGTATTATGTTAGTTTGTAACATTTTTTGTTCTGATTGAGTCTGATTCATTTGATCTGACATGTTCTCAATATAAACAATCTAAACCTTTTTTTTTTTTATCACATGGTGGACAAATTGAAAATTGAATTCACAGATACAAACAGATAAGTCAACTTTAACATTAAGAATTATTATTCTTCTGGCTTCTGAGGTGGACAAGGGTAATTTAAATAGATATTTATCATGTTTCCAAAAGAAAAAGATGAGGCACTCTGTTTTGCAGTGGTTTAATCGTAAATCACGTGTTGTCCTTTTTTTTTTTTTTTTTTGCTACGTTTTGAGCTTCCTGGTTTGATGAGCCCATTTTTTGTGAGTTTTACTTCCATCTGATCCAGTGCAGCACTACACAACCAGTTCTGTTTACCATGTTTCCATTTTCATATTTGTCACTAATATACTTTGTTGAAACAACACTGTGACAAAATTAAACTCCTGTGCACTGCCTGCAACTGATTCTGAAGTGTTTTATCTTTTGTAAACCAGGAGGTCAGAACTGGATCCTCTCTCTGATCTTCCCGGTTTCATTTGAGAGTGAGAAGCCAAGAGAAATAATGAATTCTAACTAATCAGTAAACTAATAATTGTGATTAAACTGATCTATAAGTACAGAAACATGCATGACATGATAAAGTTAAGCAGGACTGTGTATTTTTTTTTTTTTTCTGTTTCACATGAAAACAAAGTGAAAAGATGGTAGATTTCATACTGTTTTACTCTAAATTCAAATCTTGAAACAGTTTGACAGTTATTGAAAATGTTTGTTTATTGGTTCTGATGATAAAACAAACAATATAATTACATTTTGAGAGGCTAAAAAGTAGGGCTGAAACAACTAATCGATTTAATCGATTAAAATCAATTATTAAATAGTTGTCAACGAATTTGGTCATCGATTAGTTGGCTAAAAACTTTTACGCTCAGTCCGCTGTGATCCAGCGGCTTTGAGTGGACATCAGCGGCTTTGTAGAGCTCTCCTTCGACTCTCACAAAGAACAGACGAACACAAACCTTGCGCCTGTTTAGCGGACCTTTTAATCACACAATAACAGCCACGAGTAACCTTCCTAGCTTAATCTCATAAAGTTACGAGTTTGTTATTTCTCCGCGGGTGAGTCGGCCGCTTTCAGCGCTTTAGACTCGCGGTAACTTTCTAGAAAAGTCCCGCGGTAAATCTAGCGTCTTTTTGATTTGTCTTTGCTGTTACACGAGCTGCTGCGTGAGAGAAGTTTTCTCTGATAAAGTTAAAAGCCGTCCACAGCGTCTCTTTCCTCCTCTCCTCTCACCAAAAAAGCAGCCCCAGCAGGCTCCGCCCCTTTCCCCTCTGTGTGTGAGTAACCATGACGACGGAGTTTGAGTGACAGGAGTGAGAGGTGAACACTCGCAAACTTAAAACTTTTAGATATGAAACAAAACAATCATAATGATCTTAACAGGACCTAATAGATACAAATGCTAATAACAGTAGGCCAGGCCTATGCATTAGATGCAGCAGCAAACACTTATTATTAGTTTAATATGACTTAAAACAAGTTAATATTATATGCTCATTCTTTATAGATGCTTTAAAATATTATGAGCTCATAATAAAAAGCAGCAGTCCAAAGGTCCAAAGAATTGAGATTTATTTTTTGGCCACATTGCCCAGACCTATAATAACCACATTAAAAGAAGTAGCTAGACAGCAAAATCTGGTTATTCTACTTTATTTTTGTATTTTCTTTTTGTTCAAGAAAAGCCCAGTGAGTTCATTAAGTGCACACAAGTTGTCTTTTGCATAAATACATTTAATAAAATGCAAACACCTTATATTTATTATTTTGTCATTTTTATCCGATTAATCGATTAATCGATCCAATAATCGACAGATTAATCGATTATCAAAATAATCGTTTGTTGCAGCCCTACTAAAAAGTCAAAGAGAGACCAGTTTGTTCTGCTTTAATCTGTACTGATTATGCAACATCTGGACAAGCGGACTGCACTGGGAAGGGCATCTGACATTAACATGATATTACAATTACCAATCAAAGAGGCTCATAGAAGTACATCCAATTTTAATCGAGATCCAGTCATGTCCAGTTGACAATGAAACACTTGATGCTTTTCCCTGAACATGCACGGCCATTCTTCAGTCAGTAAAAACATGTGGTTTGAATCACACTTTGGATCAATAAATGTGACTGTTTTGTGTTGGACTTGTTCACCATATTATCATGTTTTTAATCATGTTCAAACAATGTTCTCTCATCATTTACTCAAAGTTGTATTTGAATTGATTCATGCATTGAGTAATCTTGTGTTGTCCTGCAGCTGATGGTTCAGTTCTCAGAAAATGTCTATTTTCTCTTACCCATTATCTCCGCCTCCGTCTGTATTTATTTGTAATTATTCACAAAAATCCAGATTTTGAGTAAACTACATAAGGTGCAAAATGATATTAAACTTCAACTTAAAATCTTCTACTAGCTACAAAATGCTGCAATGATGTTTTTTATTGTATCAGTTCTGCAGTGTTGAACTGGCCCATTGAAAAACTCTATGGACCTGTTCCTAAGCCCTTTTAGACATAGTTTTTTGTTTTACATTGACACAATGTAAAATATTATTCTATATGTTAAAGTTTATTACCAAATAGGGGAACAAAGGGGCCAGCCCAGTCTAACCATGTCAGTAGGCTATGCTAACAGAGCTAGCTGCGAGTTTACAATGACTAGCTAGCACATTTATTGGGTTTTAGAGAACAAAATGTTTTATTAAATTGAATAAATCTTGAACTAAGATTCCTATGGGAAAAATGTCTGTATTTTTGTGGGTTTTCTGCTTCTTTGCAACCCTAATCGTAATATTTGTCTGAAAAATACTACTCTCAAATTATATAGCTCCTTGGCAGCGCAGATCCAGTTGGCTGCAGTTACTTGTCGAATTCAGTCGCTGGGTTTGTTTTAGCTAATATACTGTATATGTTTGGGGATAATATGCTAGCTACCTTAACAAAGCTAAACAGAAAGTGGGCAGCCACAAATGTTGAGATTTTAAATGGCTAAATACAGAAAATAGGGTTAATTAAAAATATTCTGACACTACTTTTCTTTATTGTTTTTTTTTTTTTTTACATCGTTTCCCAAGCTCTATATTGATATTGTTTTAGATGTCGTCACCTTGTCTGATCTGACACAATTTCTACAATTGTGCGGCTTTATTCTTGGAATATACATTTACTACACTGTACTAATAAAATCTGCATTCCTTAGTCTACTTTACATACCATTGTACATAAAACTACTGTAATTTATTCTTTATACATAACCTATAAAACATCGTTCCATATGCTTAAGCCTCTAACACATTACAGATATTTCACATTTCTCTCCTTTTGTGTCTTCTCTTGTAGATGTGGATGAGTGTGCCGAGGCTATTGACAACTGCAGCATTGACGCCATCTGCCAGAACACCCTCAAGTCCTACAAATGTATCTGCAAGTCCGGCTACAAAGGAGACGGGAAGCACTGTGAAGGTAAAAATCTCAGTTAATGAACTGCACCAACTGTGTTTAGGTTAGGATTAAGTGCTTTTAACACTAAGATGAAGTAGTCCTCCTAACTGTCTGACATCTCTGAGTGTCATCAAAACTGCTGTTCAAGTACTGCTTTTGACTTCACTTGGAGCATTGTTGCTTGTGTTAAATAACAGTACTTTCTCATGAAATAACTAAAAGGTAATTTCCCACATTCCAGTGATGTCTGTTAGTAATTGGACCCATTCACTTTTTATTTTACAACTAAAAACGGTATTTAAACTAAATTAATTTGACCTGTCCTCAATAGTAAGTTTTGTGATGGTATGTGAACATTCGATTGATAGTAGAGAGGCTTCAAAGTTGTCATCGATCATCTATTTGAAGATCAAGACATTTCAGATGAGACATGGAAAATGACTTTTGAATGAAAGTCGAAACATCTCGATCTTCAAATACGCTGTCTAGATGGTATCTTTGAAGCCTTTCTACTATATATCACTCCTGAGGAATGAGGGATTACACCGACTATCCTATTGATAATCTTAGTGAATATAACCTTAATTTTGTCAAAAAATCTTCCTCTGATTTGTTTGAGCTGATGTCCAATATTTGAGCTGTAGTCATTAACTAATACTTATATAGTATTAAGTATTAGTATATTAGATATTTTTGAATGTCAAAAACCATTGCAGAGAACAGACTTGATGCTCTAAAGCAGAGGTCTCAAACCCAAAATGATCAGAGCTGCCCTAGGGCTGCATTTAAATAGGCCTAAGTCTGTTCTGTTCTATATAAAAAGGTTGTTAGGTTCTATAAAGCCTATATAAATGTTACATTGATATTTTATTGTTTTTATTTCATAGTCCCCATGTGAAAAAGTATACAAAAGTGAGTAAGGAAATTTTATGCACATTTGCTGATTCCAGGTTTTATTGACAGCAGAAATGTATTTCACACAGGATAATCAAGGCCTGTAATTCTACAGAATTTATTCCAAAAATAGAACACCTGATTATGACAAAGACCTTTTGCTTCATTCGTGACTTAAGAGTTTCTTGTGTTTTGGGCTTGTTTTATCATGAATGACAGAGCTACGGTAGCGTTGTTTCGTCCGTTCATCAGAATCACATCCACACAATTAGATTCCTTATGAAACAGTCTCTCTCTTTGAATCCATTATGGTGATAAAGTCTATCCAATAAAACTTTGCTGCATCCATCTTCTCAAGCTTTCGTTTCCACAGCAATGGGGTTGTACTTCCAGGTCATGGATTTTATCAAAATTTGATTAATTATCAGCCTTTGATTATAGAAAAAAGTTAATTTCAGTGACGAACAAGCCATGGCAGATAATAAGTGTGATTATTAATTAGTTTATGTGCAGTTCACAGACTGAAAACATAAAAAAGTCTGAGTTTAGAGAATTACAGAAGATAAAATTTGGGTATTTTACAGACATGGACGATTCGCATGCGACAACAAACTCAGATTAGTTGCGTGATTATTAAGATTTACATGAGGTCCTGAGGTAAATCTTATGCTGTATGAAACTGATTTAGGTATACACAACATGTTACCTGCTGCAAAAAGTTTAAAATTTAAAAATATTATTATGACAGGTCTAGTCTGGTAAAAAGAGCTGTTGCAAATCAAAGCAAGGATTGGCTACATGTCTAAGTTAGCAAATATGTTGTACTAGAAAAAAGACTGACAAATGTACATAAATATTTAAGTATCCAGTTTCTATGTCAATAATAACTAAATGGGTTCGTTGGCATCGCGCCGTGTTGTGTTAAATCTCTGACACCAAATTAAAAGTCTTCATATTGTGTCAGATTTAGCTGCTTATCTATCTGACAGTGAGCCCCGGGCCAGTGACAGCCGTGATATGAGGGTGATAAGAGCTTCTATCTCTCTCCAAGTAACTCATTAGCGACGCGACTCCAGCGAGCTAGGGAAAGTGGAGCCAGGTGCAGACTGTTCCTTTGTGACCAGGCCAAATGAAGCAGTAAATGTCCGACACATGCTTCAGAAAGGACCAGATCTTTGCCAAAAGTACAGCTCTGTGCAGAGGAAGTACAATGTGTGAAAATACTGTAATAAATATGACTATGAAGGATTTGTGCCTGTCAGAAGGAGATTGAGTTGGGTTCATGTTGAAATTTAGTCTAAAATGAGGCAGAAAAGATGTTCAAATATGGGTTTAACTTCAGGAAGTAAAAGAAGCAAATACATGCCTATTTTTTTTAGATATAAAGATAAATCATATCGGGCTGGGCAATAATCAAAGTAGAGAGATTGAGTTTTTGAATCCAAAGCTCTGGTGAAGACCTTAAAATGAAAATAGAATCAAGTATTTCCTAACCAGAATTATTTAGGAACAATTTTGAATGAGTTGAACAATTGTATAGGTCAGCGCTTGTCAATATGCGACCTGATCAATTAAAAACGGTCCCCAAACCCTCTTCAAAACATTTGAAAATAATTTAGTTTTGTATTTACTAGTATAATTTGAAGATTGAACTTGTTTAGATCTGGTTTGTATTCTTGCCTTCATTTCATATAAAGTTCTGCATTCGAATGGCAGTATGTAATGTTGGTATAGGCTTTTGTGTTTTGATTTTTTACACAAACCTGTAGCAGTAAGTGTTTGAAAGGAATCTTAAAAGGGATTTAATGTTGGGGCAATTTTGTGTGACCCAAAATTGAGTTAAAAGGTGTGTTGTGAACCAAAGGTCACGGCCCTGCTAATAGTCAGCAAAGCAATTCATAGCAATAACTGATGTTATATGAAACTAGTATATTTACTCAAAACTGCAAGCTAGGGAGTACTCTGAGTGTGAGACGAAGTTAAGGGCGTACACGGTAGGTATCAGAAAGTTTGGGTATACGACTGCATGTTATAGAAAAATAAATTAGTTTATTTCAGTGTTAAATGGCAGTGTGAAATAACTGCTTGGTTTTGTTTTTTGTTGCTAAATGCACCAGAATACAATTTCTGTGAAGCTGGTGTAGTTACTTTGTAATTAGGTGGTTTTCAAACTACAGTTGCTTTACTAAAATACATCTTCATTTGTTAATTCATCACAAATTTAAGACTTCGACTTCAAGTGAAGTGAAAACACAGTGATGCATTTGTGACTTTGTCCAAATTTATCTCAAACAGTGAAACAAAAACAGAAGGTAGTTTCAAAGTTTTTGAAGGCCTTTGGTCTCTGGGTTGAATAGGCACTCAGTCAGTCACCACATTATTCAATTTGGGATCTCAGTCACCATACATAAAAAAATTAAGCAGACCTAACACTTTGACCTTGTTAAATGTCTTTGTAAGTCTCTATGATGATGGTTACATATGTATTTTGGAGCCTTTAAAGTATGTTCGGCTCTCTGTTGTCTCCCATACAAAATACGGCAGCTCCTTTGCCTTCTTTAAAACACATTCCCAACCTGAATTTCTGTCTAAAAAAGATTTTTTGTCTAATTTTTTTTTTTTTTAATAGCATGCAAAAATATGTTTTTGCTGCCTTATTTCAAACTTAATGTAAAGCTAAAATGAGAATATAAATAAATAATGTTGTTTCGATTGCAAGTTTGGATTTATTAGGCTAGTTTAAATATACAAGAAGCTGTAGCACTACTGCTGAAGTTCTTTTAGTTCTGCTTAAAAGAAAAATAGAGAAGAAGAAAGAAGCTTAAGTCTTCTTTAGTCGTCTTTTATCTGCTTTTCTACCACTGCTTTTCTCTTTTTAAATGTCAGCACTGAATGGAGTTGTTGTGGGTTGAATTTGTTATCAGACTGTTGCATCTTTTCCCTATTTTATCTGTACTTTTTAAGCTCTCAAAGCAGAAAGAGCCCTCTCTGTATTGACTATCATGCATTTCCTGCCACTCAGGACTAACATTTAGACATTTAGAATGCTCTCATGTCTTCTGCATAACCTCTGTAGCTAGATCTGCCCATTTTCCTCCACTTTCATTTACTCTTTCATTTCATATCATCACTTTCTTCTATATTTGTGCCTCTTATTTTGGTCCACTTCTTTTTTCCCTCAGCCTTTCTTGACAGCCTTCAGTCCCCCAAACTATTTGACTAAATTGTTTTTCTTTGCTCTTCTCCCTTGTGCCCAGAAGCTTTCCCTCGATCATTACATCCCACAGTTTATACGAGTCCTATTACAAACCAGTAATTCTCCATTTCATTTTTCCCTTACCGCTATTATTCTTTCATTCACTTGGCTGTGTGTTTTCCATGGCCTTCTGCCTGTGGTTACAAACGTTTGCTTTATTGAATTGAGTGCAAAATATGTGTGTGGATTTCATTTGAACGGAAGGCAAGTGGACGGCTGCTCAAGGATGATTTACTCTCTAACCTAGAGTGAAAAGCAGAAGGAATTTTTAATTATTTGGGTATCGGTAACAGGTAGTGGGAGTTGATGAGTGTGCCAGCTGATTGTGGAGAACGGTGGCTCTCTGAAGTTATTTAGTGCGAGGCTACGAGGTTCTCCGGCAGCTGCTCACGTGTTTTTTTTTCCACATTATTACTTTATCGGCAGCTGCTGCGTTCACTTATTTGTGTTTGATTGGAAAGTGAAAGCTCCAGGACTGAAATTTAAGGGTTCGTAAAATGAGGCTTGTTATTTTCTCCATACTGCGCTCTTGCTCTTTTTCTTTCTCTCACTCTCTCTCTCTCGCTGTCTCTCTCTTCTCTCACTCTCTTTTTATTTCTTCTCTCTCTCTCTCTCTCATTCTCTCTCTGTCTCTCTCTCTGTCTTTCTGTCTCTGTCTCTCTGCCTCTCACTCTCTCTTCTCTCACCCTCTTCGTCTCACTCTCTATTTCTCTCCTTCTGTCTGTCAGTTCTCCATCTTTCTGCCTTTGTCTCTTCACTCTCATTTCCTGTCTATTCTCTTTCTCCTTTCTCTCTCTACTCACTCCCTGCCTCTCTCTTCTTCTCCTCTCTTTCTACATCTGTCTCTTCTCTCTCCTCTCTCTTTCTCTCTCTCTCTCTCTTCTCTCTCTCTCTCTCTCCTCTTTCTCTTTCTCTCCTCTTTCTTCTCCTCTCTCCTCTTTCTCTCCTTCTCTCTCCTGCCTCTGTCTCTTCTCTTTCCTCTTTGTCTACTCTCTTTTCTACTAACTCTCTCCTCAAAATATTTCGCACTTTTTTCTCTTGCGCTATCTTTCTCTTGTCTCTTCTGTCTCTCTCTTCCTCTTTCTTTCTCTCTCTACTCACTCTCTCTCTCTGTCTCTCTTTTTTCCTGTTTCTCTCTACTCTCTCTCCTCTCTCTCCGTCTCTCTCTAACTCTTTCTCATTATTCCTCTCTCTGCATCTCTTTCTCTCAGTTTCTCCCTGTCTGTCTGTCTGTCTGTCTGTCTCTTGCTCTCTCTCTCTCTCTCTCTCTCTCTTCTCTCTCTCTCTCTCTCTCTTCTGTCTCTGTCTCTTTCTATGTCTCTTTCTCTCCTTTCTCTACTCTCTGTCTCTCTCTGCCTCTCTCTTTCTCTCCTCTCCTCTCTCACACTCTCTCTCTACCTCTGTCTCTTCTCTCCTCTCCGCCCTCTTTTCTTTTCTCTTTACTCTCTGTCAGTCTTTGACTCTTCTCCTTCCTCTTTCTCTTCTCTATTTCTCTACGCTCTCTTTTTTCTACTAACTCTTCCCCTGTCTCTTCTCAGAAATTTCCCTCTGTCTCTCTCTCTCTCTCGTCTGTCTCCTCTGTTTCTTTCTCTCTCTGTCTCCCTCTCTCTCTCTCTCTCTCTCTCTCTCCATATCAATGCCATTGTCCTGATGATGTGGTCACTCTTCATGGTGTTTTTGTTCTTCTTTGTATCATCACTATCTTTTTATTTAACTCTTGTGTCTCAGTAGTAAATGTAGTTACCTTGGGTCAGCTTGTGTAAATATATAGTTATTTAGATTTATGATATCACACTTCTAATGTCCTTGATACTTTTTATGTTACAAACAATAGGACATACACCTCCAGAGCTGTTCAGGATCCAGCCACATACAGATTTAGCACAATATTTTGTCCTCTTCAAAGACAGAATGAGTGCATTTACTCCAGGGTGCACTCGTAATACCCAGGGACCAACAACCTACTTTACAACTTTTTCAATACAATTTTTGCTTTGTCTGTTAAACAATACACTTTACAAAACTCATTCCGAAACAAAACTCATTTTATTAAAAGATGAAACAATTGTTTTACTCTTTTTATTCTTTCTTAATCACGTCATTCAATTTTAATATTCTAAGCAAGACTGACATTGTGATTTAGTAAAATAACGGAACAGAAACAAATCACAGAGAGAGAAATAATTGCTATAATAGCCCAGCATAATTGTCCCATTTCATTCAAAGTTTGTCAATTTGTTTGTTTAATGTTTCAAAGTCCAAATAAGTTTGTCTGGAGACCCAATTAACAAACACACATAATCTGAACTTTGCTCCAAACCAGGAACGAGGGGGGGGATCAGCCATCAATGTAAAGATCTTGATGTCGTTTACTCACACAAATGTAAGACAAAATGGATGATATAAGTTTATGATCATATCATGTTTTTATAAAGAAATTAAATATTTTATTTGAACATTACACAAACTGGGTTCAGCAAAATCTGCAACATGTACAGAGAAAAATGTAAGCATATTAAATTATTGTGTTGACATAATGGATACAATTGTTTGGAGATTTTTGGATTTTCTTATTTAGTTGTTGAGTAATTTGATTTGACTGAAAATCTGCTCTAAAATTCAAAATTATTAAAGTGCTTTACAGAAAAATATGTATTACAGTCACAATACAAAACAACAATATTAAATATATAAATAATCATCATAACATTTAATCTAAAAAAAATAGAGACCAAATAAAGCCCTTTCGGTTGTGCACAAACAAACAGACATGTTTGAGCCTAGATTTGAACATTGTTACAGTAGAGGCCTGTCTTACATCAGCACATCTTAGCTCTAAATCAGACTTAAAATTAGATAATAACAAATCTTTCTGTCAAAATCTTGTTCAGTTGAAGAGTGTGTAATTTGGCAACACAGTCTCACTGAAATGCGTCTGTATACAGTGGTCCCTCGTTTATCACGGGGGTTAGGTTCCAAAAATAACCCATGAAGTAGTGATTTTAATTTTACACCAGTAATTTCAGTTGATAACCTGCCTGGTTATGATGTTTAGTGTCTTTTGTACATGTAATATTGCACTGAACACATGATTCACCGCGAAATTCAGTCGTTTATGTGATCGCTTATAAAGAGACGGTGCTGTGCGCGTTCGGCTGCTCTGCTTTTGACACGTTGCCCGTCACGCCGCGCTCCACAGTCGACCGCAGAGCCACGGATCACACGGGCTCCAGAGCCGACACGAAACACATCCAGACACTAGCGAAGTCACAACACGCTCCTCAAACACATCTCTGAACTACACAAATGACGTTCCAGCGTAAACAAACTTATCATCGTAACTACGAGCTCAAAAAGTCAAATCCTTATCTGGAGAAACGTCCGAGCGTCAGGTCAGCTTCTCCTCCTGATCCAAACTGTCTAAAGTTTTCTAAAAGAGCTTCTGTGCTGTTGTCTGTGAATGCTGCAATGTGATACGGTCCTCAAACAGTACATTTGAGAGAAAAGCAGAGCACGTCTATAGGACACTGTAAAAAAAAAAAAAAATTGCACTACAAAAAAATCTGCAAAACAGCGAAGCCGCCGAAAGTGAACCGCGATAGAGTGAGGGACATTACCTCGACATGTTACATGTAGTGTATCATGAGCATCTTTCTGCTCCTTTTTTGTGTGTTTATTATACACATGTCTCTTTTTTACACTATTTCACACAATCATCAAATACAGTTTTTATCTTCTTAGCGTCTTATAGACAAGTGTTTTGGTTGAAGCCATGCGGGGCATTTTCTTTCAGTTTAATAGCGACGTTTAGGAATGAAGTTACAACAATGGTAAGTTTAGGTCTAGTTCTTGAAGAACTAGACTAAACTAGGTCTAGTTCTTCAAATAGGATTTCTATCGAAATCCTTGGTTAGGATTTCGATAGGATTTCTAATAATTTATGCATAATGCACAACTTTACTTCCACCATAGAAATGAGCTCGGGCAGCAACATGTATCGTCTATACTCAAAAAAAGAGAAAATACATAGTACACAAAAATACTTGGAATTGGGTTTGAATTAGAGCTACTTTTGAGGGTGTTATTGACGACCCATGCAGTGAAGAATAATGCATCTTGAGAAAACAGCCTTTAAAGTTATAATGTTCCAAATAAATCAGTGAATGAAGTGGATAATAATAAAAAATGTCTTTTGAAGCAGATTTTACCAATGTCCCACATGAAAGCCTGTCACTGAGAGAGCAAACTGATCAGAAAACAGAAACAGTTTAGTGTCTCGCCTCAACAGAGCTAGTTTTATTTCTTTTTTCTTCTCCTCAGATATTCTTTCTAGAAACCTTCCCCACAGACTGATATGTTCCCTTTCGATGCCACAGCTCCATCTGTCCATCACGCGCTCGTACGTTAGAAATACATCATTGTTCAGTGACATTTTCAAACATGACAAGAGCATTGTATAGGGCCGATCTGTACTTTTTTCTGAGAGGCAACACTTTGTGGGCGTCGCACATTTCAAAAGAACTGGGACAGTGATTTTGTTGAGAGATAGTGGGCTGACAGGAGCTTTTTTCATTGTTTCAACCCCATCCCTGTGCTGTCAAATCCAATTAAGTCCCGTGTGAAGCTGCCTCCAAAACCCAGGATCACGGGCCTAAGTGGGCTTGTAAGTGCTGAGTGGAGGGTTGCTCTGTTCTGTATCCAGCATGTATGGGGCTCTCGGGCGCTCGGTCCCCACAGCCATCATTGTAACCATAACAGACAACTCCACTCAGCCTGTCACAGCAATCTGCAGCCTCTCTGTCTCCTGTCGCCGCTGTAGGAGCTCCGTGAGGTATGAGGCTTTAAGCTTACATTGATTTATCATGGCCAAAATCAATATGGAGCTATATTAAGTTCTGACTTTGGCTAAGTCACTGGTGTCAATAATGTCACGGCCCGTAAGAGAAGCAGGGTTATAAAGGAGCGTGGCCAGTATGCAGAGTTAAGGTCAACTTTCAGAACATGGGACAATACTCTTGGATTGTGTATGAACAAATCAGGAAGTGTCACAAAATGTATGGCTCTATTTGCTAAGTCATAGGTATACATTGCTTCTCCTCCCTGCCTTTTGGTAAAATAGTTTTTGTTTATGCATCTAGGTCAGTGTTTTCTAACCTGGGGTGTACACAAGCACTTCGGGTACTTGGAATGGTGTCAGATGTTAACAGAAAGTTAAAAAAAAAAGTGTTAATTCTCTATTTAATCATTTTTGGGGCATTTTGATCATATCTAGCTCTGTGCCGATACTCCATATAGACCGACACTAGTAAAGGGAATGAAATAGTTTTTTTTTTCTAATCGAAACATTACAAATGCATTGAATCATATACTGTTATGTAACTGACATGTATGGAGTAAGTAAAAACCTAAGAACATTAAGTGAATACATTTTCAAACAGTGTGAGACTTTCTGGGCTGGTGTCAACCACAATGAATAGTAAAGTCACAACCAGGATATTGGCTGAAATAATTTCATGGAGGAATATTTAATGAGTGGGGATATCTGATCCTATTGTCATATGTTACATCTACAATAAATATCACTAAAATTAGCACTATAATACCATTTGGAAACCCGTGTATTAAACCCTTAAGCGGTACCTGGAAAAGGAGACAAATTTCCTTTTCTCACGACATATTATTTACCTGTGGACCTCATGTAAATTGTAATAATTACTGATGTCATCTGAGTTTCTAGTCCTGTGCGAATCGTCCATGTCTGTAAAAAATGTCTGTTACCTTCTGTAATTCACCAAACTCAGACATGCTCATGTAATTCTAATGTCGAGTGAATGCATATGTCTGTGTTTTCAACTGATCCGTGATGGTTTTTTTAAATGAATCAAGAATGACTCTGGGGCCTATTTAACTTTAGATTTGAAGAAAATTGTTTTTTACCATTCTTAAATCGTTAATCTAAAGAAGATCAAACTCCGATTAAAAAATCTGTGACCCATGTGAAATCTTCTGAGATTACTGCTGTTGTGTTTTTGGGCTATACAAATAAATTGAATTAAATTTAATTGACCCGGAAGTACAACAATCACATTGTCGTGGCAAAGGAAGGTCATGAAGATGGGATGGATTAGGGAAAATTTGGCAGAGCCCCAAAATTTGGATGTTTGGACTTTATCATCATAAATAGATTCAAAGAGAGAGAGTCAAATCTGATAATGTCAATGGGATTCTGATCAATAATCAATACAACATGACCAGAGCCACATTTACGCTGCCACACTAAGAAAGTTCACGTTAAAACAAACTGAAAACACAACAAATTAAGTTAACCGTGTAAAATGGAATGGTCCAAATTAACTGAAATATAAAAATGTAAAAATCTGATTTTTTAAGATTATAGCACAATAGTCTGTTCTACATGTGTGAGTACAAAAGCTGAGTACAAAACATGTCTTCCTTCACAAAGCACTTTGAACATATCAGTACAACAAGAACGTTCACTTGTTTTCAGCATCTAACAAAATCACATTAGCAGCAGCTGAAGTCATTTATTACGGCTGTTTCTGTTTCAAGTTTAGCAAATACAAAGTGAGCAGCTCTAATGAACAAAACAAACCATCAGGCCTTTTCAATTCTACATCATTTCCCACAATGCGCTAATTAAGCTCACTACTTAAAATCTGCTTTGGCTAATTTTGCTCGGCGCTGTGTTTTCTTGGCTAATGTATTCCTGTGTTGTGTTGCAGATGTGGATGAGTGTGCCACAGAGTATAATGGAGGATGTGTTCACGAGTGCATCAACATCCCCGGAAACTACAGGTGCACATGCTACGACGGATTCAGGCTGGCACATGACGGCCACAACTGTCTGGGTAAGTGTGGATAATTATAATCCACGCCACACATTGCGTTTTGTGAAGGTTTGAGCTATAGGCTGGTGCATGATAACCAACCCTCAAACACATTTCAAACAAAGCATGCTGCCGGAAAGACATGAGAGAATGTGAAAGGAGGGGCTGAGGGTGGAGAGCTGGTGTTTGATTGGTTTGACAGCAGGTCAACACATTTTGGTGACACTGACACTTGCAGTGGGACGCAGTCAGTTTGTGACTGTTTTGAATTGAAAATTGGTAATTTGCTCAGTTTGCACTAAAATTGCCAAAAAAATGACAAAACTATGTACCAAATAACCATATACAGTTTCACAGCCAAACAGAAGCATGATTTTGGACTTGGATTTTATTATTTTTTTTACTTCAACTATAATTTTTCCAGTATCAAACAACATCAAGCATCAAAGTTTATTTATCAGAAAAACAGTTTGCGAGAAAAATTTGATGAAACAAAAGCATTTTTGTTTGAACTATTTTTACCCTTTGTGACATCCGTGCTTGGTCAAAGATTTTCATGAAGTTTTGTGGTCAATCTCAGTTTGAATGTTGCTTTGAGGACATGAAACGATCTTGTACCTAATAAAAATATTATATGGTCTGGGCAACTATTAGAAAAATCAAGAGTTTGAGATTGGGTCATGTCAAATTCTCAATTATTTAGTTGTGAATTGAAAGATTGACAACCAATCCTTTATTAGTAAAAACATATGGTTTGGAGCAGAAGCCACTTAAAGGGGACCTATTGTGTAAAATCTACTTTTCTGAGTTTTTAACCATGTTACATTACTGTTCTCTCATCACAATTTTTTTGGATTGATTCATGAGTAATCTTGTGTTGTATCCAATGCTACAGTGATCAGAAAATCCCTGTCTTCACCTACCACCTATCACCTACTGTATCTGTATGTACTTGCTATTACGCAGAAATTCAGAATCAACTAAAACATGTAGGTTCAAAATTGTCATGTAGCTGCTTTCCAATAACACAAATTAGTAATTTAATTTCAGTGGCTTATTAAAGTAAAATTTTACAATGAAAAGGAGGGGCTTATCAGTTCTGCCATTTTTAACAGGAAGTCAATGGACCTATTTCTCCTTCTAACTGTTTTACATCATATTTGTGTTTTGCAATGAACAAAACAGGTCTCCTTTAACTTCTATACTTTTTTTCAAATGTAACAACTTTCATCATGAAATAATTTCTAAAGGTAATTTATATGACGTTTATTCAACTGGAAAAAGAGTAAGAGACTTTGCATACCAATGTGATGTGGGTGCGTAGAATATAGTGGGAGCAGCCCAGTATTTAGAGACAAAAGAATCCCACACACAGTCAAGTCAAAGCCTTTTTTTCCGTTGATCAATATATATACCTTTGCATAGTTCGATGGTGTGCAGTATCCTTTTGTCTTAAACGAAATTGAACCGCAAAAAGAAATAAATCAATATGAAAAAAACCTGTAACTATGATTTCTTCCCCCAGATCACCTAGTGCATTTTTTCCCAATAGAAAACAAGGCTGCCTTTTTATCCATTGGCCTGGTAGCTTGTTATTCAATCTCATTACCAGCACAACTTTTATTTGATAAAGTAAATGCTCTTGCAAGTCTTTTAGAAACATACAGAAAGATGAGGAGTTTTTAGAAGCTGATGAGTTCTGGTTTTGTGGAGAAAAACAGCATGGTAGTGAAGTGTATAATTCACATGGTTTGTAAGGTTATTGAGAAGTAATTGACCCTGATGTTTCTTTATTCATGTATAATACTGTAAGTGCACACAATCTGTTTCTCCGCTCTACTTGTACCTTTCACTACATCATATTACCATTAACTTAACTGTGTTTTCCTAACATTTACTTCACTTTTATACAACCTGACAGTGGAACTCTTCCATTTAACTGCATGTGTCACGTTTCACACTGTGCCCGGCGGTGTGACCCATATGGTTGCATTCATTTCCCCTCCTCTGCATGTCCAATGTGCTATCAGGGATGGTAATGTATGTTTTCGGAGCCGGAGTGGACCACTTATTAGACCGCTGCTGCCGAATTGCTAATTTCCTCGCTTGACAAACCCGCTATTCTACCAAAACGTATTGAGAAAGTGGAAAGTAGGTTTCCTTAATAAGACAGGTGAAAGCGGTGAATTTATTGATCGGCGTGAATTTCCCATGGTTTAATATTTCACTGGTGTGCTGTACATATTAGCTTAACTCAAAATATATTACTCCAAGCTGGCCTATGAAATTAAGGAAAAACAGTGCGCGGCTGCTACACTTTCTGTTGTTAAAAATGGATTGTCAGATCGGAAAACGTGTGAACGGACATATGGAGCTCCCTGGCTTTTATGTCTCGTTTCAATTAAGAGATAATAATAGCTACAAAGTCTTTAATCACATTAGAACAAAGGCTAGATAATTAGTCTGTCACTGTAATTACCATTCCAATAATGAATGCTTTAGGTTCATGATATAAGTGCTGTTGAATGCAATATGAGGGTTGATCGAGATGTACTTTTCCGACGTGTATTTATCATGGCGGGCCTGTGTCGTTTAGGCGTTTGACACATTTAGTGGTTCGTCTTTTAAAATGCCAAGAAAGTAGAGATCAGTCAGAAACACAAATGGGCTCTTGCCTTGTGTCATCATTTGTGGTGAGATTGTCTCTGTGGTAAATATTTAGTTTTAAGATAAGACATTCTTTTTTTTTTTGTCATATAATGGGAAATTCTACTCTTGCCGCAAAGAACGGAACAAAGTCCTTCCAATCTGAAACTTTCCTCTGATATGAAGAATTTATCATGCAATATTAAGAAATTACTAGTACTAATGCAGTCTCAGCATTAAGATTTGTATCTGATGTGATATTAGTCTAAGTGAATTTTTTTTTGTATATTTGAATGTACTCATTTGTGTGTATTATTTACATTTTTTTATTGTATTTCTCACCTGCTCATTGACTGGAAATAGAAACTAGCTACGACTATAATCTGGTGATAAATGGGCATAAATCTTTTCATGTTTTTGCATGAGCGAATAAAATAAACTAATCTTGCAATACACAGTTCAAAAATGGCAGGGGAAAAAATACATTCAATAAAACATTGTAGACACTTAACACTGTTCAGGCACATTTACAGCAAACTAACATTCCTATGTACAATGAGTTGCTGTATGACTGAGCACAGTGAGGTATAGATAGAGTTTTTATTTATCATCTCGGGCGATGCGCGCGCACCCTGCCTGTAGAAAGACCCGCAGCACAAAGACACAAAGAGTGGAAACAAGTTGAAAAAGCTCAGTTGTCAGCTAACTGCAAGAGTTTATCACTGTGCGAAACAAAAGTTATGCTGCTAAATCAACATTTGTGAATGAAATTCGATCCTACGAACTTTAAAAGTTACAATCAGGTGAGTGAAAAAACGGCGAGAAAAATACTGTGTCAAGCTTCAGGAAACAGATGTCTGTCATACCGGTTCAGACCTGATTAAAACAGCTAGCTGTCGTACTGTTTCGAGGTTTAATTCAAAGAAGTTTCCCCATGTAAACAGACAGAGAGCGAGTCTTTCTGCATAATGCATGCGCAGTTGGGCGGAAAGTGACGTCAACCACAAGTTCCTCTATATGACAACATAAACAGTCTATAACTATCTCTGGGCCAGATATGCAGGATGCAATGGGGTTTCCAACATGCAATTTGTTTAACATTATAAAATAACTATTAAAACTACACAAAATACAATATATTACCTACATTATTCCACAAAATTACCACCACAGTAATCAAACTTAGAGCATGACTATCTGTAGCCTGCATACAACTGCACAAAATCAAATCAAACTAAGAACAAACCAGGTCTAAACAAGCACTAACACAGATTTAAACAAGTCAATTAGAACTAATCTATTTTATAATGTTTGAAAGATGGGTTGGGGGCCAAATAGAATGCTTGGAGGGCCAGATTGGCTCCCAGGCCTTAAGTTGAATAGGCCTATAAAGTGGCGTCAGTATACAGTATTATAGTACAGTATGTGACCAGGATTATGAGCAGCTGCAGCATTGACAGTCAAGTTGCAATTGAAGAGAGGAATTTGACTTACTTAGAAAATTACAGGAATTGATAACTGGCACATTTAGTTGTTAAATATAAACAAATGTATTTACTGTATATAATGCTTTTGAAAGATTTCTACTTATGGTTGCTATAGGAACAGCTGTGGAATTACCTTCAACTATGCCGTGTTGTATTTGTCACTCATATCCAACAAGAAATGCAATTTTAAATTTTTTTCTTTAGCTGGACTCAAAGACCTGAAACATATTATACACACACACAAAAAAACTTTTTCTCATTGTTCACTAATCTGTCTAAAGTGTCGTATATTATGATGCTAATTTCAATTCAAAGATGAGATCAAGTCATTATTATGCAAGTTCTGAATAAGTATCGTCTTTGGTTTCAGGTCAGTCAAGTCCCACCTTTTCAAGTGTGTCTTGTGAAATACTTTAAGATTCAAGTCTTTTCAATATGACCAAACAGAGCGTATTTTGCAATTTTATTAATTTATTTAAATATTCCTTTAAAAAATGGACACAAATAAAGATGTAAGAAGGGACAGTTCCAGTTTATTTATGTGAAATTGACAAATTGTTTTTTGAGATGAAGAACCAAGACCATCAAACTGGGGTGTAAGTCACCACCTGCACACACACATCTTTGCTGATTAGACAGCATGAGGGGTGTGTTAGGTTGGCCACAATAAAAGAATACTCTGAATAATGCAGCTTTAGCAAAGCATAATGCCACAGAGCTGCATTGAATGTTGATCTCTCTCTATATCTTAAATCATTGCCAAAGATGTTTCAGAGCATTTGGCAGCACATCCAACCAGGTGTACTGTAAGTGTTGAGTTATTTAAAGAACATTAAATGTTCTAATTTATGTCAAAATGGAAGTAATTAAAAGACAGAAAAGTGACTAACACATTTGTTTTATAATTTAAAGCACATTTGACAGTTTAGACTACATTTTAAGTAAAACAGATCTTTCAATGAAGATTTCACTGAACTTTTAGCTTGTTACCAAGCAACCACATTGTAAATATGGGCCAAACTCAACATAAATAACACAGGAGTAACAATGTGACAAATTATGATGCCTTGTAACACTCTAATTGTGTTAAATGTTTGCTTAAACTTCAGAAAACCGTGTCAGTTGTGTGTCAATTTATACAGCTGACAGTTTCCTGAAGTTCTTTGCATATTGACGCTCTTTGACGACACATGTGGAGGGATTCTGTTATGAAACTTAAATAAGTTCCTGTAGTTTTCGCCTTTTGGTTGTCAATTTCGTTATGAATTGCAACTTAACTGTTGTAAAACTCCGATAAATATTTCCCGCAATAACTATCAGACCAAACTAAGTCAAAATGAGAAAAATTCAATATACTATAATATAGACTTTAACAAGTCATTATAATTCTATACATGTGGAATGAAATGAACTGTAGGTGTGAAGCTGCTTTGAAAAAAAGGCACCAATTTTTCAGCCTAAGACAGTACAGTGTGTATGTTTGTCCCTGTGAATAAACAACAGACGTTGCTTTGTTGATAGCGTCACTTATAAAAGAGCACACTTGCTTACACTGCTTTTTACTTCTCTTGCTTTGCGCTGCCTCCGGTTTCATAAGGATAAACAGTATATGACTAGAGCCGCCTGATAACGACACTTCTGTTATCACCACTGTTCAACATTGCGGAAAAACATGGATAAAACCCTCCATTGTCCCTGCTTCGTCCTGCGTTATGTTCCCGGCTCTGTCTCATGTACCTGCAGTGTAGAACAGAACCATTTTCCAAGTCATTTAGCGCTGGCTGCTGTGCTGTGGCCCATTTGCTGTTTGGCGGCTCGGCTCGGGGCTGGCGTGCAGGTGTGTAATTGCGACGTGTGCGTGAGAGGCTTCTGTATCAAAGTCTCATCGATCCTTTTGTTATCATTGCTTTGAGAGAGATGCACAGTGGGAAATAGCAGGGGTGTTATTCTGCTGTGGTATTATTTTTACCTACATAAGTGACCCGTATGCAAGAGGCTCCTAACTGAGTTAATGTGTAAATATTGCAAAGCTGATTTCAACTGGAAAATACTGGTAAAGGTATGGAGTTTAGAACAGGGCTCTCAAAGCTTTTTAGTCATAATTTGTCACAGCAGTCCAAAGTCTGTGATTGAAGGACTTTAACATTTTCTAATGAATTTGATTTTGACCACACCTCCATGTTGAACCCCACAAATCTAAAGACTTTATAAAACAGAACAGAACAGAAAGATTTGTTGTTATTGAGTACAACAAAATTACTTTTGGAGTGAACCTCCAGGTCGCTGCACTTTTTGCACGCCGCCACTCGCTCTTCCGAACATGAAAGGCAAAGCATGCTTCCAAAAAACAACAAACAAACAAAACAAGACACAAGACTTCACTTTGTCACAGATCATATTTAGTATATGAAGTTTGAAGCAAATCCATGAAGATTAAGTTGAATTATTCTTCTGAAATCTGTAGAAGAGTTACTTAGGCTTTGTATGGATACATGAATGAGAATTCCATGATTGGGTTTGAGTTTATGGATTATTAATTGTGTTATAGCAGGTGAACCAATGAAGATACAGCGCTCATCTTAGGCCTCATTTGAAGTAAAGCCATTGTACAAAGTCACAATGTAACAGTTTGTGAAAAATCTTTTGTCAAAAGAAAGTCATTTTTTAAAACTAAATCAACCTTTGTGAATGAAATTTGACCCTACAACCTACACACGTTACATTCAGGCAAATGAAAAAACAACACTGTCTCAAGCTTCACTAGCCAAACGTCTGTCATACCGGTTCATACCTGATCCACAACAGCTGCTCACGTCCTGTTTTGTTTTTAATCAAGAAGTGACATGACCGATAATCCCTCATAGAAACAAGCAAGTGGTGCTCGAAAAGTTACTTAGTGCACTTTAAATGTCCAAGTTTCTAGTTCTCATCCGGTTTAAAAGGACCGACTGAACTGCTTTTGTTGTTGACTAGGGCACATTTTCTCGACGTGTTTGTGTCTTTGTGCCTTAGGAGATTGGTTTGTGATTGTTGAGGACTGTCCACTGTCAGGTCACCGCGGCAACACCTCCACAGCCATTCTCCTACTTCCCTCTGTGCGTACTTTTTGGGGTCATGACAAGCCTTTAATAGAGAAATACAAACCCGGTGACCCAGTTACACAGTCAACATGTACATGGCATGAAATGTGTTGGAAGCTAAAACTCGATATTTGACTGTAAGAGTCAAGATTTTACTGTGAAATCTCACATGCTACAATTATGACACCATTTCCTAGATTTCCAATCCCAAATGTAACATACACAGATAAAAGGATAAGAGTCTAGTCGACAGGGGAGAAAAAAGTGAGCTGTAATAACATGTGATTTTAGTCGTCTGCAAATAAAATTGCAATATTTCATCCCAATAGTCACAGCAATTTGACTCTAAGTAATGCTGAATTACTTTGCCGCCTTCACAGATTTTATGTTGAGAGAAAGATGCCACATTTTTTTCTATGTGCAATTGAATACATGCAAGATAGATACAAGCTGTACATCATCAGAATGTTCAGAATTACAGATAGGACATGATGTATTTCAAAAACAAATTGAGATCTGATCTAAATGTTAATGGTTTGCTTTTCTGTTTGAGAAAATTTAAAACAATGGAGCAATTTTTTAGAGCTTTAAAAAAGTTTCAAATCATTATAGCTAATGACCAATTAAACGTTATATTTATAAATTGTCCTATGTAACGTAAAGTCCTTTTCAAAGTTGAATAATTTAAAGGGCCCGTTCTCTCAAGAATTGCTTCGCCATAAGGTTCCAAGTCAAGTTTCGAGTCACTTTCAAGTCGAGTCCCAAATCATCAAAAAAGTCATGACTTGTAATTCTTCATCTTAGGTATGAAAAATAGTGGTGTTAAATAAATAAATACATTCAATAAAAAAAATAAACTCTCTTAAGCAAATACTAGTGATGCACCAATCCGAGATTGAGTTGGAATATCAGTGCCAATCCATGAAATATCAAATGATATTGGACAACAATGAGACTAAACTGGATGAGGTTGAAACAACTTTAAAGAAAATGTTGTCACTATACTGGTATTGGTCAATAGCGAGTATTGGCAGATACTTAAAGCCACAGTATCAAAATCGGGATTGGAACTGAAAAAGCTCGCTATCAAATAAATGTCTTTGACTCTGCTATCACTCAATGGATCTGAGTGCTTTTGCTTTAACACAACAAGCTTGATTTGTCATATTTTGGAATAATCTTGTGTTAGCTAGCAGTGTCTCTAACTACTATTATAAATACTTTACACTAAATACTTTACACTATGGTCTTTCCCATTTTTGACTCCAGTTGTTGCAATACTGAATGTTGAGCTTTCTTAGACAAATGTTTAAAGTTTCTATTGAGACAGATGACAGACTCACCAGAAAAGTTACATAACACACCTTTACTCTTCAAAGACCAGTCCTGCTCCCTTGTTCTAAGTCGTACCTGGTGCTGAGGCTGGCGGCTTTACAGTAATCCATCACAAACAGTGGGAGGTAAGCGGCACAGAGCCGTGGTTTTAGCCTTTGACTGTAGATGCCTCTGCAGGGTTTAAGCCGGTTTTGGCCCCTGAGCTGTGAGTCCCGTCGGCCCCAGGTTTGCAGCTCCAGGCCTCCTGTGATCTGACTGACCAGATGTGCCCCGGGCTGCACACTAAAGACTTCCACTTCATCCACAAAGTTCAAACGGAGTTAACAGAGATGCACAGAGCTTCATAGTGTTTGGGATGCTGTGTTTCTCAGTGTGTTTTCTTTTGGGTATGAAGAGCTGCTTTGAGGGGTTCATGGTTTGGTCTGGGTTTGAACCCAGTTTAGTCCTGGTTAGATTTGCTCTGAACAGAACTATAGATGCAAAATTTAGATGTAATGCCAAATTCTTTAACACTTTTAGAGATGGCTTTTGGCAGAGGAATTCAGTGCTGGACAGCTCTGGAATTTTACTTGTAAATTCTGACAGTTGCTCCTGGGCAGCACTTTCATGTCATATTATTTTGCTTAATTCACAAAAATATACCCACTACTAGTAAGTTAAATGGATACATAGCACATCTAAATTTCAAAAATCACTCAAGTGCTTTACGAAGGGGGCTTGGCTGAATTACATACAAGATAAATTAAGGTCTGAGGTCCTGCAAGGCCAAGACTGCCATATCATTAGCACCATTGTCTGGTCTTTTCTGAGAATGGAAATACAGAAGCAAGCATAAATACATTCATAATGACAAACAAAACACTGACTGCTGATTTCTTTTGCATATTAATGCTTTTAAGTCAGTATTTATTAAAAAACAATAGGCTTTGTGAAATTATCCACTGCTGTGATTTACAATGTGGCTTGATTTAATTGTTTATTTTAATAACTGTTTTTTGTTTTTTTTTTGTTTTTGTGACACTTGCATTTCAGACTATTGCAAGCATATGAAATATTTAACAAGAAAAAAAAAAAAAAAAAAGGTATCTTTTAAATAGAAATATGTATTCTTTGAGTTCAGCTCATGAACAACGAGAGCAAAATCAAGTCTTACAAGTGTTTGTTCAGTGTACGTTTCATCTTAATTGTAATTTACATATTTTGATGACACTATCTATCTATGGACACTACACTATCATTGTCCACATTAAGATTTGATGACTCAACCGGGTTTAATCCAGTTCCAGTCCTTGTTCAGTCTCATTTATTTACGTTCCAGGTTTAGACTTTATGGTACTTGTTTGCTGTGTGAGCTGTTACATCATTAACATATTACCTCTTGCTTTAAACATTAAAAAAATGTTTTAACAAGTATTCATTCAACTAAGACTAATCAGTTAATTGAAACTGTTCTTGTGGAGCTTGCCGTACCTTCTGGGTAGGACTAACACTTTAATTAATTACCTAAAGCTGGAATAGCAAAAAGGGTTCTCATAATTGAGTAAATTCAATTTTTTGAAAGTGCAGTGAGCAGAACTTAATTAAAAAATAAAACCACACACACTTCATCTACATAGAATTTTTTTTATTTGTTGATAATTTATAAGAAAGCCTGTGAGTCACTACTGGACAGTTTTGGATGAGAGATGAAAGTCTGTGCGAGGGTGATTCATTCATTTATCATCCTGATAAAGTTGTTTTGAAGTTGTGCCATTGTATAAACTCTGCTCCATTATAGCTTTTTCAATAAACACACAAAACAATTACAGAATATATCACAATCAAATCAGAATTGAATTTCAGCGTGCACAATTATCGGATGACAAAGAATGCAATTATTTAGATAATACACTGTCTCAGAACAAACTTTTATTATATAGAACACAATCTTCTACCTGGAGCCGATGTTCATGGGACACTTGTATTAGTTTATCACTTTAGATTCCAGTCTTCTCTCAAATACTGAAGTCGCTGCACTTGATTTTGTTACAGTAATAATTTGAGTAGCTACAGAGATATTGAAAACACATTTCTTCTGGAGAAAATTAGTTTACATTGCCCTGTCAACATAACCTGCGAGATTTATGTAGCCTAGTGCTGAATTAAAGTCTGCACATTCTGAACATGGATTGACTAACAACTGCTGAAAGCACTATAGGCGGGACCTCATGGGAACATTTGAAACTGATTGGTCGGAGTGTTGTAACAGGTAGAATGGCAATTGCTGATCAGGAAATTGACATCGAAGTGATCACAAATCATTAATTATTTATTTGTGCTTTGTCAATATAAGGAAATAATCATGACGTTATTTTTTTTTCACTGGATTGCTCAAGCTTAGCTCTGACTGTCTTTTGCCTTTTAATCCTGTTGCTTGTATTTCATAGACTTGGTGCTATGTTGGCACTGCTTTGCTTGTTTGATTTGTTCAGGTGTTGTACCTTGGCTTCTGCTCAAGCCACAAAGCTGCTGTGATTGGTTCACTAATCAGTGCCGACTTAAACTGCACAGCGCCTATGGATTCTTACTGTCAACATGTAAATATGTGAAACCAGTAAGAGCTCTTTGCATGGCTATGTTGTTGCTAACATTACCATGACTGCGAAAAGAGCTCATGAACTCAAAGTAATGAATAATTTGAAGGCTCAGAATGCGTAGTAAGGGCCTCATTTATCAAGCATTTGCTAATGTGCAAAACAGGTTAAAGGAACTACGGGCTACTTTATGATTTTTTTTTTTTTTCAGCAAAGTAACTCAAAAACTTTTTTCCTCCTAGCACTGATACCTTGTTAATGTACGTATCTATTCTGCTAGTCCTGTTTGTTCACCAATCTTCACCAACTTTGTTTGTTTTTGGTTTTAGCATTGCGGCTAACTGTTGTTAGCATATCGGTACGCCTTGCTGCTAGCAGCTGTGAAAAAAAAAACTTTATGATAAGCAATTCTGAGGCTTAGAGTGCATTAGTTAATTTGAAATAATTTTCATCTGTTTACATTTTTAGAGAAGCAAAAATCAGGTATTGTCCCTTTAAGGGAGGCACACATTTTACACGTCTTTGGCTCACGCTGACACTAAAGATGTCTAATTGGAGGTGGTTATGCATATGCACCTTCCAATAGTAAATTAAATACAAAATATTTACAAACATATCATGGGTTTTGTATTTAGTTTGTATCCACAATTAAGTGTAGTAGTAAGAAGTAAGTATTATTCAACAGTTCCATTGTTTTAATGCCCTTGGATAGCGTAGTCTAAATAGAATCCTACTTTTCAAACATAGTATATCAGAATACTTGACAGAGGAATTTACTCTTTTCCCCCAAACTTTGTGCCTCCCATTTCTGTTACTCCAATAAACTTTTCTCCCGTCCTTTTCCAGCCAAAGCCAGCACACCTCTGACGTATTGGTTGTGATTGAGCGGTCACGCTGTCCGCCTCTCTCCCTCAGATCAAGTATCAGTGCATCATCTCCTGTTGTTAGGCCAGCGCGCTCTCACCTCTTGTTGATGTCTTCTTTGTTTTGCCCTGGGCCGCACATGCCACACGACTCCTCCTCGTAATTGCCCGTGCTTGGCAGCATAATGATAGCAAAATCAGCAGAGCGTTAAGACCTCATGCTACTGCTGCTGCTGCTGCGTCTTAAGCCCTTTAGAGACGCGTCAGAAACTCAGAAAGGTGGAAGCAATGCGGCCATCACGCACCAAACACACATGCCATTCATTGTATAATTTAGAGTCCCTGTTCTCACCATTGGAAGAAAAATCTCTGTCATGGAAGATCATTTGATTCATCAGATTTTAAATGTTTAAGAACCTATAGTGCACTCATATTTTAGACTTGTTTTAATATACTGTAGTTTCATCTTCATAACATCCTTGCAGGTATGTTGTTTGTTTCTTACATGCTAAGGTTGAGTTCTCTCAAACTGAAAACACACTGTTTCACCTTGTGATGTCACAGAGACTGCTTTGCTGAAGAAAAATTATTGCATTACTTGTTAAATGCAACAAAACATTGTAGGCTTTGTGTAACTTACCTAAAAATGTCTGCAGTGTTTCGCAAATTGTGGAATGCGAGTTGCCTCTGGTGGCGCTTTAGGACCCACTGCAGTTTGAGTATTTATTTTACTTTGAGACAAATCTTTCATAATTTTGTATGTAATGATGACTCAGAGCTGTCTTATACGACACAGTTGCGGAGCACTCTGGCCTCATAGCAAAAAGGTCTTAGGTTTGATTCCCAGTCAGCCTGTGGCTTTTCTATGTAGAGTTTGCATGTGCTGCTCTTGTTTCCCCTGTCACTAAAAACATGTCCAATTTGCCGTCCCTCTCCACTCGCCAGGACTACTCGCCAGTGTGCATGATGCAAAAAGCCTGTGTACCTCCTGGTTGGTGTATTACCTCAGGCTCACCCTGCGTTAGGTGTAGCTCCAGCAGCTCTATTGTAGCGGTCCTCTCATGGAGGATAGCTCACATGGAACCTCTGGCAGTGCTGTTGCTGTCACCACATGTGCCCATGACACTCGGGGAAACCACAAGTTTTAAGACTATTTGTTTATTTGTACTAGAAAAAGTGTAGCGGCGGGCTCCAGAAGTCTGTTCAGAACAGAAAGCAGAGCACCTCCACTATATTGCACTGTATCTTGTCTGAGATCCTCTCGTACTTTTAATGATACGGACAATCCCCGTGGAGCTGATCTGTGTGCAAGCAGTTCTATTTAGCCAAAACATCTCTCAAATTTTAGTGACATCACAAGATTAACCACAGCAATTCATTTTTAGCTTTGTATATGTAAAAAGCAACGTTTCTCAATTTTTTGTGAATTTTTTGAATGAAACAAAACAAAACATTCTAACATTTCTGTTTTTGTCCATTTCCTTTCTCATACTTTCAATACTTTCAAGTAGAAGCAACTACATTGTCCAAGCTGCTCCTAAAGATGTTTTACTATTTCATTTACTCCACTTCATCCAGAGTTATGGAGCCATAGAACTTTATAACTTCAGTGGTCACTTTCTCTAAATAGATTTTCTTCCACAAAAGCAACAATATAATATAATCCCTAAAGTATTACACACACCAAACTTTACAAACAACATTTTTGTAGTTTTGTTTATATCTTTTTATATCTATTTTGTTATATCTACACATATTTATCTAATCACAAATCTGTAGTTAGGCATTTTATTATTTTAATTGTTGATTGTAAAAGTTTCTGAGTGAAGCATGTTTTAATTATTTAAATTTAGAAGTCACTAGCAACGACCACACCACAACAAAAGAATGCAATTAAGATATTTTGATAATGAATGGATAGATGGAATGACGCTGAGATTGAGAGCTGAGACAGTTAGTACTGGACGGTGTAAATAGAGGCTTCTGGGTAAATGGGTGTGGCCGAGGAGGCGAGCCAAGGTTGGTGTGGCCCTGCTCCTGAACCTTATAGTTACCAGTTTCATTGTTTACTCCCATTATTCTTAGCTTTTTTGTTTGTTTTTTTTTAATCCCAGACAAACCATACTAATACATTTATAGATATAATTGCACATATTTCTGGTGAATTGACTTACATGTCTGAATAACCTTATAAAAATGTGCCCAAAAAACAGCCCAGCCTTAGCAGTTAGAGCTCTTTCCTTAAAGTAAGACGACCCCGGAATTGACTCCTGAAGCGCCTCAGTGCCTTTTTATATTAAGTTTGCATCTTCTCTTGTGTCTGCATATGTTATTCCTTCCATAAAAAATATAGGCCCTCCCCTCTCCCAGAACTCTCCTGAAAAAGATTCCAATCTCAACAGGACTTTCTTGGTTAGCTAAGGTAAATTAATCAAAACATAAATGACTAAACACAAGACAATCTTTACATACGTAACTCTTAAATGTACATTTTTTGTCCTATTATTTATGTCTTGTTTGGTGCATTTGTTTAATAGACTTATTGTGTAATGTATTATTTATTTATTTTTTTAGTTTTTAACCTTGTTATAACTGCCTTCTCTCATTAGCTTGCTCAAAGTTTTATTGAGAATGATCTCTGCATTTTTAAGTAATCTTATATTGTCCTATGATTAAGTGTTCAGAAAAGCTCTGTCCTCACCTACCACATATCCCGCCCACTTGTTTGAGTCTAATTGTGATTATTCAAAAAACTTCAGATTTAAATGGTTCAAAATAGTCCCATAACCATTTGACAACAATAAAAATAACACAATTAAAATCTGCTGCTTGTTGCCTCTAAATCTTACTTTCCAAACACACTCCTCAGACTCACACACTCAGATTAACTCCTCCCTTATACCCGTGCCCTGTCCATAATGTCTGCCCCCTCTTTTCTTCTCCTTTATTTCACTGACTCACTCCTCACAAAAATTCCTATTACGTGACCATGTGAACTGTGTTTTGTTATGTGTTGTTGCGTTTCGTATGTATGCTTTGTAATAACTGTACCTACATTTCGCAAGAGCGAGTGGCGGTGCGCACATTAGTGCAACGGCCCCGTGGACTCACTCCAAAACGTAATTTTGTTGTACTCTGTGACAGTAAATGGACCTCTTTCTGAGCTATTTTACATTAATTTTGTGTAAGTTTTTTTATCTACATACATAATACAAACACAGTAGATCTCCTTTGAACTGCAAAATTCAAATTTCAAATTCAAATACAAACATGTTTTTCAGGGTAAAAAATTCCAAGTCAGAATTTGCCTCTGTATTTCCAATTCAAATTCCGACGATCCAAATGATCTTCCGCACCTTTGTCTAACTGTCACAGCAGAGGTGAAGAAGCCGGAGCAGACATAATCACCTCGCTGCTCCTCTCGCCGTCTGGGCACGAAAAGGATTTAGAGAGTCTTAGGAAAAACAGAGGAATCAATGTCAATTTAATCCAAAACACACATCCTCTTTACAATGAAACCCAGATGCAGAGAGGGGCTATTAGTTCCCCACTGTAGCGCGCTGCCGTCCCACATTTATGACCCTGTGTTTTGGTTGAGGTCCCGTGAAACCCAAATCTTCTCTTATCGTCGGTAACTGGTTTAATAAGCTGTCCAAACATATTCTGTCTGTGCGTTATCTGTTCTCAGGCAAATGGAAGGATGAATGAAGCTTGTCATGAAGGCTTAAAATGGAGAATTGTGAGAAAAGGGATAAAGACAGCACTGAGACTCATTTATAAGGTGTAATGATGTGGTAAAAACGTGGCACTTCAGATGTCTTTAATTTGACAATTTTAAGGTTTTATGATGTCTTGAAAAAAGACCATTTAGGACCGATAAATTTGCCAGTTTATATAAAATTGTCACTGGTCTTTTGGTACATTTCTGTCAGTTTTACAACACCTCATTTAGTTAGAAAGTTACTAAACTTTTAGTATTAACCTTTCCCTTAGTCACTCAGCAAAATAGGAACTTCTATTGCAGTTAAACCATGGACAGTGCAAAAATGATTTTACAAACAGGACTCATTGATAAATAATTCTTAATCTAAAAAGGAAATCAATCAATCAAACTCGTTTTATGTAACAAAATGTAACTCAAAGTGCTTTACAGTCCATTTAAAACTATCCTGCATGCCTGAAACCCATTTAGCCCCATTAACCATCACATTAGAGCTACAAGTAACGATTATTTTGGTAATAGATTAGTTGAGCGATTATTCTTTTGATTAACCAATTAGTTGCTTAGAACATATGAGTAACATGAATACTGCCGATCTCAATGGAAAAATGGTGAAAATTACACACGCAACTACAGACACACCATTTTCATTTAGCTACTGAGTACAGATGAACCTGGAAGAAGGTGTAAGTAAGTAAGTAAGTAAGTAATCTTATTTGTATGCGATTCAAGACAGAGTCACAAAGCGCTTCACAGAGTGATGAACAGAGGAGTCGTCTGCCCCAAATCACCTGCAGCCACATTACAGTGAAAGGTTTTAAGTTTCTTCACAATCTTGAAATTTGAAATGTAAATGGCCTAAAAAGTCTTAAGTTTGACCTTGCTGTTATAACTGTATAACTTTGGGTATTATTAAAACTTGAACATCGACTTGATTCATTTCTCTATACAGACACATTCTTATGCAATCCTTAAATACTGTAGAATAAATAGAGTACTTAGTTCAAAAGTATTTTTCTTGTTTCTTATTTTTTCCTCACAAACTCAACAACTATTGTACACAACTATGACCACAAAGAGTATTCACCAAACTCAGTCATTTTGACCAAGGTCAGGATTCCATATTTAGCATTGTATTTTCAAAAAACCTGAGATCTTATCTATATACCTTAAATTTGTCTAAAGAGAGGAGTTAATGCGCAAAACAATAGCTCACCCTAATTGGCATTTTTTGTCCTTACAAACAAAAAGGATGCTATAAAAAGAATTGTTTATCAGGGCTAATGCACCTGCCTGTTACGACCTACTGCAACCCCACTAACCAACATACATCATTTTGTTACAATGTGATAAAAATGGAGCTTGAAAATGTAATAAAAATCCAACTAATCTATTATTAAGTAAAGATAAACCAGTTTAATAATCAAACAATTGTCTCAATTACCATACACAAACTCCAGACCCTGCCATACGCTGAGAGAAAAGACTCATACAACACAGGAACTGACCTGAACTGACTTTAGAAATGTGTAAAAATGTGCCTGTAAATGTTTTGTCATATTGCTTAAATTTTTAATTTGCCATTTGTTATCTAAACTTATTGAATGAGAAACGTTACACAACAGTGGGCAAACTAATGAGAAGCTTCAATGACTCGACATACTGTTACATACAATTCCTGAGTTGGATGCAGAAACATCTAAAAGTGATGAATGACTGCCCACACGCTGGATTAAGTCACTATATTTCATTTAGTTGACTTATTGCATAAACCGTAAACAGCGTCTCCAGAAAGCTTTTATTAGTGAAGCTATCTTGAGGTTGCACACTTAACTTAACCGCCCATGTTGTTTGGATTTCGATTGACCAACCCTGATTTAGTTTGTATTGATTTACTACGGCACTATTCTCCACTCGGTCTGCAGGGAAATGAACGCCCTTTTACTTTACCCTTCCCTTAAGATACTGCATGATCACCAACATTGTTTGTGCTATAAAAATAGAGTTTATAAAGTGTAATCTAAGAAAAGGTGTTACTGCTTTTTAGATATAGGCCTATAGTTATTGTTTGCCATTTTGAGGTCTGGGAATACTATCAAACTGTGCTGAAGTGATTCTCAGCCAAAAGTAATGAAACAGGAAGCTTCTGGTGGATCATTGACCAGGTTTTTGATGTGGAAAAGTTTTAATCAAAGACAGTCTCACTACAAACAGGGAGGGTTGTATCTTAAGCCAAAACATTCCTGTGTGACTGACTAGAAGCACTTGGAGCCAAGGTCGTGAAATTAATCAAAGTGAAATTGCAATAATCATTGATGCTCTAATCATTTAAAACAAAGAAGCATCGAGGAATAGAGATTATTAATGTTTATGAGCACATTTCTTCATTCAATCGTTTGTTTGTTTGAGATACATTAGCTACTTTCTTTAATCTTTTTGTTCTCTTTGTTTTAGGCTCACAATCTATCTGTAATTATTTGAATTCATTTGATTTCTTTCATTTATAAGAATGGTTAGTGTTGGGGTTACATGCTATTTTTGTTGTGGATGTTAGAGTTAGTCGGAAGTAAGAGTGTGCATTGCCTAAAATCTGGGGTATAACGTTATGTATTAGTATGGACTTGTCACAATTCGATATAGCCCAATATTTCCTGATTGTGAGAAAAACACTTATTTTATAAGAGCCATAAAATGATAAATCAATGAGAGTATTGATACTGAAAGACAACACAATTTAGACCCACTGTTGGCATTGTAAATAACTTAAATCTAGGAAATAATGCATCCTCATTAATGGACATTATCAAAATATCGTCATAGTGCTATTCATTCATTCATTCATTCATTTTCTACCGCTTAATCCCGTTAGGAGCCTATCCCAGTGACTTTGGGCCTTAGGCGGGGAACACCCTGGACAGTGGCCAACTTGCCGCAGGGTCAGACAGACAAACATTCACTCTCTCATTCACTCACTAAGGGAAATTTTACAGTGATGCCCAATTAACCTAAACATGCATGTTTTTGGAGGTGGGAGGAAACCGGAGTACCCGGAGAAAACCCACGGTGACACGGGGAGAACATGCAAACTCCACCCAGAGAGATCGTGAGATGTTGATATGGTCCAACCCGGGAGTCGAACCCATGACCTCCTTATTGGGAAGCCAGAGCTCTAACCACTTGGCTACCGTGCACCCCTAGTGATACTAATATAATATACTAATATACAGAATCATGTATATAGTACCAATATAATCACTCTTACACTACATTTGGGAATCAACTTTTTCCAGTCACCACCTAAGCAATACAGTATTGCCTTGTCCAAGTACATACTTTGATTCATTCTGCACACACAAGGCCGTTTTGAGCTCAGCAATACTAGTTTTGCTTATGCACTGCGGCCTTGTTTTTTGCAGTGATTCGTTTCTGGCATCACACACATCACCCACATTGGCAAAGAATGACACTTCCAGGCCTCAAACATTTAAAATCTTGATAAAAGATTTTAAAAAGTCATGTCATAACAGCATCCTCAAAGTTGAAGATGAGATTACGTCTGCGCTGTAGTGTAGTGTGTCAATATAAGCACAGCGCCATTTGCAGGACATGTACTCCGTCTTTTCACACCTAAAACAGTTTCCTTCATACTTAACTTCATACTTAATTGTGTCTAAATGCAGATCGATGTAGACATTTTCCTTACAGCTGTGCAAACTAGAACACACAAAACAGCCTAATCCATACTCATTTCTTTAGTTGGGGCATCTGGGGTAAATACCAGTGCAGTGACTTGTTTAGCTCCTCCAACTTATTGAATGGATTGAACAAAGCAAAACAAACTTTTAAACAGACCACACAACACACTGATGCTGGTGGAAATGCTACCTCTTTTGACTCCTTTGAGCTAACCGCATTTGTTCTGATATAAAGCACTAATGTGATGTTTGCTGTTGTCACATATAAGATTTGGACACGACTCCCCGGAGCAGAGCGAGGGGAAGCTAAAGTGATAAGTGCAAAAGCAGATTTAGTCTTGCGCTGCGTTGGCCGTACAAACACTTTCCTCCTGTCAGGATCGCTCTGTCCCGGTCTCGGTGAAATGAACTGATCCAGCTGAGCCCATTGGCACCGCTGTGGGGAAACTTCAGCCTCAAGTCCCCCGCACTCACACCTCTCCATCCAAATACTGCTGCGCGCCTTTGTTTTTGTAAGACTTCACATCAAATTCTTGAAATGAGACAAGCAAATTAGGTAGGCACCAATATCGGGCTGATCCGTAATTTTTTACCGGATCGGTTATAATTCTAAAATATCGGTTCAGACGATATTCTGGTAAAGCCTTTATATGCATGATGTTGACCTATGTGTGCAACGCATGGGTCAACACATCTTTTCAAAAAAGATTAAAACATGGTGAGACTTGCTGGAATGCTGACGGCAGTTAGTCACATTGTTAACAACAGCAACAGATGAACTTAGTAGATTTTGGTGAACAAACAGGACATTATCATATGTAGTCAGGACATTGCAGAATCATTTCCCCCTGATTAGACATATCAACAACAGCTCTGTGCCGGGGGAAATTGATTTGAAGTTATTTTAATATCAGAAAAAAATTGTGTTTAGTGCCTTTAAGCATATGTGTGTATTGTTCAGATACTGTATTAGGCATTGAAAATCAGATATTATTTATACTAAAACTATATTGAAGATAGATACACATTTGTTCAAGTGTCTATACAAGAAAAGTCACTAACAGGACAAATCTTGACCTTTTCTGAAAAGCTTTAGAACAGTGTACACTGTAAAAAGTGTTGCTTTGATCCAAAGAAAAAAAAATGGGTTAAGAGGTTGCATTTGACTTTTTGTTTTCTGTCAACTTCTTCTATTTATTAATTAAATAAAAAATATTAAAATTACTTTGTCACAAAGCAAAACTATTATTTACAATTAAACAATTTCCTATGTAGTTTTGTGTTCTCACAAAACCAAAAAATTGCTTTGCAAATATTAATTGTACGCTTATATTTGTTTTATACAAAACAAAACAATTTTTTCAAAATTATTAATTTTTCAGAAAATTATTCTTTCTGCCAAAGCAAAACAATTACTTTATGATTATTCATTTTTCTCAGATTTTTGTGTTCTCACAAAACCACTTTTGTGGTAAATGCAACTTGATATAAAGTAAAATGTAATACCAAAAGCAAACATTAGTTTCCAAATGATTTTAATGAACATTCAATTGAACATGCACATAATCAATAAGAAAACCTTTAACAACATTACATTAGGACAACATTTTAAAATGAGTAAGTTAGTTTGACAACACATGAATAAATGTATTCAGTGAATACTTCAAATATATCCGGTCATGACTGCAAAGTGAACAAATACCTCCGTCACAGTTTGTCCTCGGTCCGTAGAAGCAGCTCTCATTTTTTGAACTCAAAATGTTTTTTTCTGAAAGTAAAAAAAAAAACACACATTTCACTACAGAGACAGAGAGCTGCTCTGTTACTGTTCAACTCAAGCTCCATAAGTTCTGATCACTTTCTAAAATGTGATCATGTCATAAGTTTTGATAATATATTTGCCTGATGGCCACAGGCCGAAACGTTGCACTGATTTAATAAATTTCACTGGTGTAGCAAGTACACAGTGTGCGAGAGACTTTTCATTTATGAGTTTTGATAATAAAAATTAAGATATCCTTTATTTGTCCCACGCAGCATTTAAAATAGACTTAGCAGAAAATATATCTAAAGTTATAATAGTCTAAAAACTCTTATGTACAATAAGCTGTTCCACCAAAAAACATTGGTCTGTAGAAGAAAGAAAGAAAGAAAGTAAGAAAGACAAAAAGAATCACCAGATAATTAATGTAAAATCTGGTCATTTTTGCATGTGCTTAGACGCCTTAACCTTTTGCATTACAAACAAACACACAAAAAATCTCCACCTAATTGAAATAACACTGGACTGTAGAATGTGATGTTGTCACATGAACAGAACCTCTGCACTGTAACACACCTGATGAACCATGTTTCATGAAGATCCGAGCAGTTTGACCACGTTGTTCTCTGAGCATCAGATTAACAAACTCTGGCTCTACAAACACAACAACAGAACATAAGATTGTCATCTTTAATACACTCAGCTGTCATGAGTAAACTAACACACTTTGAACTTTTGATGTCCACACACTTTGGTTGTTAAGGACAATAAATGATGAGATTACCTTTGTGACATGTTTGTTCTTCCAGCTGCAGATCCTCTGGAGTGTTTCTGGTGATGTTCATGTGTCACATATCAGCTGCTGTTATTCCTGTTGGAAAATATGATACATATAATTACTGATTGAACATGGCATTACAACTCTGTCACTCTATCTGAGGTGTTTGTCAAAAAGACAAATGCTAATAATATACAATGCATGTACACACTGATGATCATTAAACTTACCGTATCTGATCATTTTAGATACACTTACATACATACTCAAAACAACAACACTTACATGCATTTTATCAAATGATTTGACTTAATGAAGCAATTTGTACTCACCAGAGTTCATTCAGAAGCAGGTAAAGCTCACTGAGTCTTCAGTTCTGTAGCATCAAACTGTACAGCTGCCTAAAAAACACGAGGACAGACATGAAAGACTAAAAAAAAATGTATTTTTGCTAATACATTAGATACCAACATTCTACTCTTGCAACAGAGAATAACAGTTATGTTGCTAAATTAACCAGACTGAACAGTATCAAACTGAACATGCATGAGAGTTTAACTAATATAACTCCAACATTAAAAAAGGCTGTTCACAATTCTGCTTTTTTTTTGTGAAGGAAAATTGTTGTAAGCAGACAAACCTGTAGACTATACCATAATTGCTAGCACAACATCAAAACATTTTCCTTTTCAAATTTTCAGAAAACACATGATATCAAACATAGCATTTGACAACAGCAGCATTATTTCACTTAGTAACCCACAAAAGCAGACTTACCTCCTCAAACAGACAGTCCAGACGAGGCTCAGAACAGTGTCTGCTGCAGGTGAGCTGTTAGTTTTCAAACTGCTACAGACTCCTCCCACACAAAGCCCGCCCACAGGAAAATCACTTCTCGTCAAAACAATTTTATTACTTTCTGTTTACTGAAAGTAATATAATTATTGTTTTAAAACATAAGGATCAGTAATTGTGTTGATGAAACACAATTCTTTGAGAAAGTAAATATTTTAATGAAAAACAGTAAATACAAAACAAAATGTAATTTGAAATCACAAAAACAATAATTATCTTAAATAGGAAACAAATAAAAGGAATTAGAATGAAGTGGCGAGTGAATCACTTTTAACAGTGTACAGCTTTATATTATTTTGTGTTGTTTTGGCTCGAGGTTAAGCCTAATTGGAATCTCCACAAGTTTGGGAGTGATGACCCAAGTAGCAAATTTGTTGTGCCACTGATGATGTCTGTGGGGTCAGTGCGACTTATATTTAGGTTCCAGCATTGTGTTAGGAACAACAGCCAGTCGACACAGATATGGTCACGCTCTGTAACCCTAGTGTCTGAAATAATGTAGAAAAAAGTGCATGTAAGAGACACTTCCAGACATACAAGGTAAATATTTCACCAGAGATGCGGAGAAAATGAAATACTTTTAAAGCTTATTTCACTGTGGTTTTACACAATCCAACTGTCTCAGCTTCCAGCCGACTCTTGTCCATGTTGGCAGCCAGTTATTACATGGCTATTGCTGTTTTGTCAATGCGCCGTAGGTGTTATGCGAGGTCCTGTTTCATCAAATGTAGAGTGGGTGATTCTCAAACTATGGTTGCTGCACTCAAAGACTGAAAAGTGTATGAGGATTGTTACCTATAAGGTTTAAGATATAGTCCATGGTGCATATAAGGTTTTCTTTACACCTGCTGCCATGTTTGAATCAGTAACCAAACATTAAGGGCATTTAATCAAAATTATAAACACCCTTAACGTAAAATGTACATCTGTATTTATTTTAAGAAGCGGAAAGAAAACATAGCCACTGTGATTAACCCAAATGTGAACAGCTGAATCCTTTAGTTTGATTTCTCTAAAACATTTAAATGTTGTTGATTTGAATGAAAGACTGTGGTAAACATACACGTTTGCTTAGACAATGTGATTCACTCTTTGTATTGGACACAGCAGAAACACAAAGCTGGAACTAATAAGTGCTTCAGAGTCTGCTCACTGTCAATCGTGTGTGCCACTCTGGAGATGAAAGACAAACGCTCATCAAATGTGCTCAAAATATCCCACAATTCACTTCACTGAGTGTTTTTGTAAGCTGTTACAAACGGCATGACAGTGTTTCACAGTCATGTGGCGTGTGATTGAGATGGAAGTTTGTTTGTTAATGTGATGATTTTGCGGTTGAATAATGGACCTCACACTGCTTTTCCTCCTCTGTTATATGTTCTGTGATCTGAATAGGTTGCATTCATTGTATTTGGAAAAAACTTTAAAGGTACACTGTGTAACTTTCTGAAAGTGAAAAGTCAACAACACAATGCAGAAGAAATAGAAAGTTAAAACCATACTGTGGGACATTTCATGTGATACATGTCAGTTAGAGCAGAAGCTTTGTATGCATTGCCAGCAGTAAGTCAGACCTGTTACCTGTGCATCTTGGAATCCCCCAAGGATGCCCTTTGTCACCAATTCTGTTCATTGTTTTTATGTATACAATTTTTGGCGGAGTCAGAAAGCGGTTTGTTTGCAGAGTCTGATGATGTTGTCCTTGTGGTTCATCAAACCAGGACCTGCAGTGGGGCAGTTTGTTCAGATGAAATTTGCTTTTTCAAATCTGGCCATGGCTCTCGAACAGAATAAGGTGATTTGCCCTCTCCAGATAGGTGGAGAGTCCTGGATTTTGGGATCTTGTACATGAGTGAGGGATGGAGCATGAGATTGACAGGCGGATCATCAGTAGTGATGAGGTCCCTTATCAGTTGTGGTGAAGAAGGAGCTGAGTTGAGTTGAAAAGCAAGGTTCTCGATTTACCAGTCATTCTACTGTATATCACAACATCATGAATAGAAGTGATCAAACGGAGTTTCCACTGCAGGATGACTGGGTGCTTTCTGGGGTGTCAGTCACACCGGAGGAAGAGCCAACTGAGGCGGCTCAGGCATCTGTTTTGAATGCCTCCCTGATGAGGTGTTCTGAGCATGTCCCACTGGGAGGGGAGCTAGAGAGAGACCCAGGACACAGTGGAGGGACTATGTCTGTAGACTGGCCAGGGAACACCTCAGGATTCTCCCAGAAGAGCTGGAGGAAGTGTGTGGACAAATTGATAGATGGAGTGTATTTTATGCCATAATGTGAAAAAAGAACATCTTTCTTTGAACAAAAGAAGGCCCTACTCAAAGATATTGTCCATTTTTGGCCATGCAAGACCTCTCAAAAAACACAGATTTTTATTATTTATTTAGTCAACCAATGACATCAAATCACAAAAACATGTTTTGTCTATTTTAGTCAAAAGGTGCACTGTGCATATGACATTAATTGAGAAAGAATTAATTTCTGCTATATAAGATCTGCTCTAATATTTAACCAAAAGCACTCTTACGAGACCCAGAATTATGGAAAGATACAATAAATAAGTTCAAATTCATTAAGCATTTACAAGTAAAACCTAGAAATCTACAAGTCACTCTTAAAACTTTAGTTTTTAACAATAAACATTAAATTCAAATGACCCACATCCCATTATTTTTATTTCTATATTGGCAAATTTGAGGTGTCAGTGTTAACCAAAACAATAAACAGACATGACTCAGCTTGTGCAGATGAATCCAGTTTACAGAATATTAAAGTACATCAGTATGCAAATCTGCTCATCACTGTTTGTCACTTGTTTTGACAACTTCTGTGAGCAGCTTATCAGCCTCAGCAGCTCAGTAGAGAATAATAGTATATCACACACAATAATTACGCTTTACTAATAACAACATATTCTTAAGTTTATGTGTTAGGACTCGTCTTTTCATAACTATTTGTTTTGTATTCCTACATTCTTTGTCCTTCATTTATATCTCTGAGAATAATTGCAGTTGTTATTATCTGCAGCTCCTCTAACGCTAAGTCAACACAACAAAAAAAGAAGCAGATAAAGTATATACTATTTGTATCTTAATTATTCAGAGTTTTGAATTTGTTCTGATTTTAAGTTTTCTAAGTTATGCTTCAACCTACAAATACAATACAATCCATACAAATAAATGCTGAAATAGTAGCGTCTGTGTACATTTCTTCTGGGTTTCCCTTGTGACTAAAAACAATAGACTCCTAATAGGTTTTGATTATATTTAAGATTTTACCAAACATTTTGCTTGTTTTCATCCACTGTTTTGATAAGGTTATAGAGTAATTGTCACTTATCCAGTAAATATGACATATGTAGAGGTAATTCCAACATTGTTACCTAGCAACCACATTGTAAATATGAGTCAAAATCCACATACATTACTCAATAGTTACGATTTAACAAATGATAATGTAAGACATATGAAGCAAGTCCATCTAGTACAAATCAGGTGTATCTCAATCACAATTAGCAGCCTAAAGACTAAAAATAGTTCTGCTTTATAGTACAACCATGATACATAGGCCCTATTTACCACATGGACTATCACAGCAAACTAAGTCAAAAATAGAGAAATGTCATAATCTGTCATGGACTTTAATACTTCATTGACTTTATCAGTAAAGTCAAAGTCTGTTGGACCTGTGGATGTAGTGTCAGTGAAACTTCGCACAAGGGCAAATGCTCCATATACATTCTGTACCTCAGCAGCTCCTGTTCAGCCTCTTAATCTGCCGTTTGAACCTTCACCTTTCATCTCCCAGAGTGAAGACCCAAGACAGGAGCTTTTAACCTGATTAAGAAGACTTTTCTGACCTGACTTCTCCTCCTGAGAATCACTCCGCTGAACAACTGCGTGTTCTTTCAGTGCCACGCCTCAGTAACCCAACACTTTAGTTTAAGGCGAGACACTGCAGGTGAATAGGGAAAAAGAAGATAGTTATCAAAGTGGAGTTTCAGATGGAGGATCGGTGCTACTCCATCTAATTGGAAACGGAACAAAACCAGGGTGGAATCAACATGAGCACAGGACCATATTTGTACATTTACAATAAATATGTATTATCTGTTTGCTTTAATTGTCCATCCATCCATTTTCTTCCGCTTTATCCGGAGTCGGGTTGTGGAGGCAGCAGTTTGAGTAGGGAGGTTCAGACTTCCCTGTCCACACACACTTCCTTCAGCTTCCGGCAGAATCTCGAGGTGTTCCTAGGCCAATGAGAGACATAGTCCTCCAGTCCCTCCAAAACTCTCCATTTAGCGGTCAGTCTACTTTCCAACCCTCACCTATGGTCATGAGCTTTGAGTAATGACTGAAAGGACAAGATCATGAATACAAGCGGTCGAAAAGAGTTTTCTCTGCAGGGTGGCTGGACGCACCCTTAAAGACAGGGTGTTTTGGATGCCTCCTGGGCACCTCCCCTGAATTAAATGTATTGTAGAAAATTTGTTATTGGAATTTGCAATTGCAAAACAATTGTGTTTACTCACATGAAGGCAGGAAAAAAAAACTTGTTCAGTCTTCTAAGATTTAGCGTGTGTAGAGGTGATATTGATGACCAAACAAAAATGTATTTTGAGAAAACAACCGTTGAAATTAATATATCTCCTAAAATAATTGTTTAACAACTCAACAAGTCTCATGATTACTCTGGGTGGAGTTGCATGTTCTCCCTGTGTTACTGTGACTTCTCTCCAGTATTTCTGCTTCCTCCCACCTCCAAAAACATGCATGTTTAGGTTAACTGGGCAGCACTGTTAATTTTAGAGAAGACAACCATTCACTCTCTTTCATTCACATAGAAGATTGCCACAGTCCAGGATGTTCACCCGGGACACTTATGAGAACAAGCTGTAGAAAATGAATGAATCATAGAACTTTGTGGAAGAAGTGGATTAAATAATTATAAGCAATTGTGTTCTTTCCACATAAAAGCCAGTGTACCCAGAGAGCAAATACATAAAAAGAAAAAAATTGTTGTGTTCATTAGGGCTGGGATGATACGCCTTTGTCACGATACGATACGATCACGATATATAAGCCCGATACAATAGATATTGCGATCTTGATATATGCGATACACGATATATTGCGATACGATTTAATAATGTATTGCAATATTTCTTCCATAATTCAGGAATATTTCTTTTCAAATTAAATGCTTGTCAATTTATTGAATGTTGTAAAAAAAAAAAAAAACAAAGGTTGGACATTTAGAAAGTGCTCTCTAGCAGATTCCTTTTAAATATAATTTTCAACAATGCTTCAAAGTAGCTTAATAAAAAAAAAACTGCAACAAACCTTATACAGTAAACTAATAATAATAATAATGATTTTTTTTCTTCCTGCCTTTCTATAATAATGGGCCTAAAGCGATTTTTTCAGCCTTAATGTCAAACTACATTCAAAACACACGTAGTCTGTTCAGTTTAAGCAAATGCGCATGCAAATGAATCAGCCACTCTTCACGTGGACTGCCACGAGGAGCGCTTTCACTTTGTCGCCACACGAGGCACTGTAGCAAAGGAGCGACATTTGCTTTTTGACACTAGAACGTTTTACCCCTCTTTTTACCTGGAGAAAGAGGAATATGGAGAAGGCTGGATTACATAGCCTTTTTTGACACGGCTGCATTCAGACGCGCTACAGTGCTACTAGCTACACATTTGGGATTCTACTTTCAACTGGAGCGATGAGCAGGAGGATGCTACGGCGAAGTTTGGATATTATTTGTGTTTGGCGACATTCTTCTAAGAAAACTTCAGACTGTGAATGTATCACGTAGATTTACGAAGTTTAACACGCAAACGTTTGACAGAAAGGCTTGCCCTGAAGGTTATTTAACTCTGGACCCGTTGTTTCTTCGTTTTCTTCTGTTTAAGAAGGTAAGCTGACACACTGCGCTTTGTTTTGGGAGACTCGTTTGTGCGGGACAAACTCACAGTCTGTTGGGAGATGTGAAACGTGAATTGCCGTGACATTGTGGAGTGCACATTTGACACACCAGCTACGTGGTGTTAGCTGTTTGTGGAGCAAAATTCGTGTCATTGTAGAGCGCACGTGTGGCATGTGTGGCGTTTCTGTTGTCTGCTTACTGATGCGGAGATTTAAAGGCAAGACACCAATAAATGGCACTGAAAGTACGTCATGTTTCGGTTCCATTATTTCCTGAACGTTTTCGGTTGGATACCAGCCGCACACAACACTATCAAAGCTTAGTCGAACAAGAGGTAACCATATTAAGGGAAATATGTAGGCTACCTTGGCATTCCTGAGTGAAGGAAGGCTGAAGTTAGTTCCCACAACAGAGAGGGACCCGCTGCGACACAACTTGCCAACCGCTTTTGCCATATCCAAATCCGTCTTGCCAGGACGAGAAAAAAGATCCAAGTGTTCCCAAACTTGAGATTTAAAATGCTAGGCTCGTAACACTATTTAGCTGCGCTTCCAGTCCTGCCATAATTCAGCGCCTTTGGTGCGGTTAACAGTGCGCTTTCTCCAAGCATTGCAACTAAATTAAGTCACCAAAAGTATCGATACTTGTTGACCGTTATCGATACTTCGTATACAATATATCGCAACAACAATACAATATATCGCAAAACGATATATCGTCCCAGCCCTAGTGTCATTCAGTTTTCCTAGGATTATGATACCATTTGGATGATATATTTTCTGTAGTATAAGTTTTACATAGTTTTTACTTCACTTTCAGTTTACAATGCATATTTAACAAGCCTAGCCACATTAATATTAGAGAAACCACTGAAATATTAACTGTAAACCAATACAAACATCTCAGTAACATTTGCAGAAGATGTTTTATTAAAAATATAGTAAGACCACGTAGAAACTTAGTATTTTGATAGAAAGCTCATCAATGTGGGTAATTTTCTTGAGGTCATTATGGAAGTGTGAAGAAACAACGGTAACCAATGGCAACAAGCCCGCAATTTAGCACTTGGAGTTGCTATTTGTCATTGGGTTATTTATGGAGCTGTAAATAACAACACATCTTACCAACTAATCAGATTAAACATCAGTTTGACTTTTACCTGGCTGTTAG
>CM076397.1:10237928-10397678 GCA_038363315.1 Mugilogobius chulae | reverse complement strand
TTTTTACTCTTATTATCTTTCTCTCCTCTGTTCTCATTCTTCATCCCTCTTCTTCTGCCTTCTCTTTCACCTCTTTTTACTCTTCTCTATCTTTTTTTGTCTCTCCTTCTTTCTTAAATCTCACTCTCTCTTCACTGTCCTCTCTCTCTTCCTTACTCTCGATCCCACTCCTTTTATTCTCACTTTCTCTCTTACTCTCTTCTCTATCGTACCTCTCTTTCCCTTTTCTTTACTCTTTACTTTTCCTCTTGCTCTCATTTTACTCTCTTATCTCTCTCCTCTCTTCTCTCTCTCTCTCCCTGCTCTCTTTTTACTCTCTTCTGCCTCTGAGAGGCTAAAGTAATGTCAGAGTGAGCTGGGCTGGCCCTGGCTGTTGCCCTGTGTGTTTAACATGAGTGCGTGGGCTGTTAGTGAGTCCTCTGCTGGAGTTTTGGAGGGCAGACTTTATCACAGCGAGCTAAAGGTTTATCAGTGGTGGTGCAGATGCCGGCGTTGGCCCAGCTCAAAGGCCTGCTCTCTATGGTCACGTCTGCCGCTGTGATGGAGAGATGAGAAGCAGCGGTGGTGCCGAGGGAGCCGCACTTCACATGACAAACTCCAAATGTTCACTTTGACTCACATTTGGTTCTGCTCTCCTGCTCATTCAGCCACAGGTATTTGCAAACTGGGATGTTATCAGTTCAGCACAAACTTCTCATAAAAAGTTTAAATTTTTTAAATTTCGCTTAAATGATTATGACTCATATGTAGTAAAATTCCCGCAATCAGTAGTTTTTGTTCACGTCACATAACATTCTTTTTATTTTTGTAATGTAAAAGGTTTATAGATCTAGTCACTATTTTATGGAAAAGTACAATGTTGCTTGGAAACACCGCCTCTTGCTCACCATCCGGCTTCATGACATCATTGAAATCGAGAATGTGAAATCAATAAATTGAAAGGCTAACCACCAGTGGAGCATATTAAGAAGATTTTTTAAAGATCACCGTGAACTTTAAAAAAAAAAATAGTCCACTTAAAGTGAAACAAATGCTTAATCAAGTTTTATTTAACTCTGATATCATGTTTATGAAGCATTGCAATTTATTCCTAGTCATTTTATGTGGCAATGTCAGTGTAAATTGAGCAAATAGCAAGTTTCAAGCAACTTGTCCAAGCTGGCTGTAAAAAGTCCAATGACATTTGAAGTATATTTGTGACATCGGTGCCTTTACATGATCAGGAAAGGCTTAAAAACTACTGGTATAGTTTGTGCAGGGGGCTTTATTCTTCTAAAAATCTCAATATTGTTGCTGGGATGTGGAGTTAGCAGCAGGGTTTGTGAGTATTCTCCGTTGTATTTGTCTTGCTGTAAACTGATTATCCGTTTGCATGACATCTGAAATCAGACTACAATCGCTCAGGACCACTAAGCCAATTGATTTTCTGAAAAAACAGTTTACGGCCTCAGTCGTCTGCCTGGGTTTACATGTACTTTGGAGATCTGGTTTAAATTGGACTAGGCTAGTTATCTGCTTTTCCTGGCCTCCATGTAAACGACCTGATTGTGGATTGTCCTGCTTTTTTTGGATCACTAACAATTGCTGTCAAACTAATGATTTTGCTCTTCTCTCATCCCGTCTCCTTTACTCTTGTAGCTCTGTTCAGTTTACCAGCTCTGTTTGAAATGTGGTTGTGCCTAGTTAAGGGTTTAGCCATCACATATGCAATGGTCTCCTGAATCACATACCATGCTCCATTTTTATAACTGTATTCAATATAATGCCATTTTCAGATTACAATTTTTTTTTTATCTTAATACTTCACGATGGGTATCTAGTTTACTGGTTTTCTCTAGCTCAAAGTGTGACACCAAAAGGAGGACTTTTTGATGAGCAAAGAACAATACTTCATGTTTGTTTCCCTACCACTAACATGACTTAACAACACTGTGGTACAATATAATTAATCCACACAAGCTCAGTTAGACGCAAGTCCAGATATTGATTCTTTAATTAGTATTCCAATTAGTCACGCTAAATACCTCCATTCATTTGTATTAAGAATGCAAATGACCACACTGTTCTGTATAAGCTCCTGTGCCATGTTACTAAATTAGTTACGGCTGTAAAGGAACAATGGAATCAAAGGGTAACAAGCTTGATGTTTAGCTTTTGGAGTTTATTTTTGTCTTTAAATTAAGCTCTAAATCACAATATGTCTTAAAATCTAATTAAATGTGGAGAACATTTTGTGGGAATTTGCTTTTTAAGAGTTTTAGATCTCATAAATGTGATATAATTAATAAGTTTTCCTGACAATGTGTGAAATATATTTTTAATAAATAGCCAAACCAGTGTCAAAGTACATTTGTAGTTTATTAATACAAGTCTTGACTCGACCAGAAATCCCACTTCTCTTGTCATAATGGAGCTTCGTCAACTCCAAAATGTTCTGGCGTTTTTTTGTGTCATTAATATTCTTGTAAATCCAGTGCAAAAATTATCAACTTCCAAAGGGTTAAAGTCTTCAGTCAGTGCAGAATACCATCCAGCTTTTTCAGTTCAGGTATCAATTTCTAGTTGTAATGCTGATACCTGATACAGACTGTTTTATTGGGAATCGAAATGTTCTTATTGTTGTCCTAACACTCAGTTAACTCGTTTGAAATGTTGGCTTATAATGCTATGAAGTTTTATTTATTGTGCAAATACTTATTATGAATATAATTTCAAACATGAAACAGAAAGTCACAAAACTAGAGGAAGACTTGACTCTGAGCATGGACAGAAAAGTTGCTTAATGTAAACAGAAACTTGGCAGAGAATGTTTTTTTTAAATATGGCGAACATTAGAATGAACAACATGGATTTAAAACTTACAGAAGAGACACAGAAAGTGGATTTATGTCTCTAATGTGTTTGGAGTATTTTGACAAAGCTTCAAAACAGATTTAATGGAGATTGTAATTGATTTATTTAATTTTTCGGTGTCTTCTGAGGCTTATGATGCAATGAGACTTAGATTTTTGTAGGAAAAATCATATAAAGGTCAATACATTCTGCAGATGAGACGTGACTCTGGGTCAGTGATGTCAAAAGTTTGCGGATACAGCGTCACTGCAAAACGCTAAACTTTTCACTCTGGGACCTGGTTCAAAATATTTGTTTCAGTGTGCTGAAACTCCTGCTTCAATGTGGCTTATGTCAGGGGTTCCAACCTTTTTGACCTGGAGGCCCGAATATTCATGTACAAAGTAATCCGGGCCCAATCTCATATTAAATGTATGTATTATACTGATTGTGCGGCCCAACTTTGGGCCGCGGTCCTATGGTTAGATCACTGGTTTAGGTCAAATATTTGTTCTGAAACGACCAAACCACGAGTAACCAGCAACGACAGATACCAGGTCAGGTCTAATGCAGAAATCAGGTTTAAGGTATCCAGAATTTAACCTGAAAAAGTTTTAATAATCCAATTAAAGTCAGAAAGATATATGAACCAATGAAATGTGACCGATCCCCAATCCAGCTAAATTTCATGCATCAGTGTCAATATCTGATCCAGAAGTTAATGGAATACGCTGCAATGACTGAGTTATGCGAACCATGACTCTGGAAACGATTAGAAGTAAAAAACCCATTGTTATTGCTTATAAACATATGATCAGTTTCAGATACCTGCTTTTACACTTGTCTCCAGACGTTTCTCATGTCTGCAAGAGTCAAGGTTATAATTTGTGTCTATCCCTGGCTGAGAATTCCCCCAACAGGAAACTCAATCTGACGGGCTTGTCCGACTGCACAAATAGACAGTAAATTAGATTCGCATGATGGTTTATTAAAAAAAAAAAAAAGAACTTTGTATATACAGCGCCGTTATTGATGTGGAGCGAATGGAAGGATGGATAGTGTTCCGTTTGGTCTCCAGGGGCAAGGTAGGATTTTACTGAGTCACCTCCAAAACTGTCACGCACAAGGGCCACAGAGCCAAAAAAACAAAATGCGGCGAAAGTGACAATGTGAAATAGCTTCCATTAGAAAAGAAAACAAAATAGCGCAAATGTAATAGCTCTGCAATTTGGTCCCTTCGCGCCGTTGTTAAGCCTCAGGGGGGAAACTTTTAGCTGGAGGTGTACAGCGCATTTAAAGGAGATGGTGTCTGGATAGTGGAGCGGTCACTTATTCCCCTGTTGAGATGGAAAGGCTTGTTACCTTGTCTCCTTAACTTGTCTCCTCCTCTCCTCTCTCCTTATTTCTTCTTCTCTTGTCAGCCACTCTCTCCACACTCTTTCCATCTTCTCTTTACATACTTTCTTGTCTTTTATATCCATTCAGAGTTATTGTTTATATTCCATCTTTTTTTTAGCTTCTATGCACACTAAAAAGTAATATCTAGGCAAGTTAAATGTGATTAATGGAACATAAAAATATCTATGGAAGGTGTTATAACCCAGTTTTGCTTTCTCATTATTACTTTTAACTTCTTACACCAGTCTACATGTTTTGCTCACTTACCTAATGCATTCTGAGCATTCAAATAGTTCACTGCGTTATGTTTTAAGGTTTTTTCACAGTTGTTACGTGTCGGGTAGCCATAAAGCTAACAACAACAGACAGACTTTATGGATTTTAGTGAACAAACGGGACATTATTAGAGGTAGTCAGGGCATTGTAGACTAATTTCCACCTGGATAGTAATTAAGTATTAGTAAGTAATCTTTATTTGTATAGCGCATTTCACAGACAGAGTCACAAAGCGCTTCACAGTGAGATGAACCCCTCCCTCCCCACTCAGTGACAGTAAACTGCCCTGGGGCACTCAGCAGAGGCGATTCACCTAACACCTGGCGCCTCAACCTCCGACTATCACCACGTGTTCCCAACCTGCATGTTATTGGTTGGTGAGGAAACTGGAGTGCCTGGAGGAAACCACCCAGACACGGGGAGGAACATGTAAACTCCACATAGAAAGGCCCGGGCCATGCAGGAATCAAACTCGCGACCTTCTTGCTGTGAAGGTTAATGTGTGGGGTAAATTGACTTTAAATTATTTTATTGTAAAAAATCTAGTTTAGTTTTTTGAAATTCAGGTGACAATGGATTTTCATTGGAAGCTCTGCCACCGTGGCGGCACGGTGGCAGAGCGGTTAGCGCTTTGGCCTTACAGCATGAAGGTCGCGGGTTCGATTCCCGCTCAGCCGGACCTTTCTGTGTGGAGTTTGCATGTTCCTCCCCGTGTCTGGGTGGTTTCCTCCGGGCACTCCGGTTTCCCCACCAACTAATAACATGCATGTTAGGGAACACTTGGTGGTAGTTGGAGGTTGAGGCGCCAGGTGTTAGGTGAATCGCCTCTGCTGAGCTGCCCCAGGGCAGCTTACTGTCACTGAGTGGGGAGGGAGGGGTTCATCTCACTGTGAAGCGCTTTGTGACTGTGTCTGTGAAATGCGCTATACAAATAAAGATTACTTACTTACTTACTTACTTACACATATAACATCTTTCATTCATTCATTTTCTACCGCTTAATCAGTTTGGGCCTTAGGCGGGGGAACAATCTGGACAGTGGCCAACTCGTTGCAGAGTTAGACAGACAACCATTCACTCTCTCAGTCATTCACTTAGGGAAATTTACAGTGATGCCCAATTAACCTAAACATGCAGGTTTATGGAGGTGGGAGGAAACCGGAGTACCTGGAGAAAACGGTGACACAAGGAGAACATGCAAACTCCACCCAGAGAGACAGTGAGATGTTGATATGGTCCGACCGGGAGTTGAACCACAACCTCCTTGTTGGGAAGCCAGAGCTCCTAGCTGGCTACCGTGCACCCATATAACATCTTTCTCAGAACTGATATGCACTACCTTAAATTATGCATTTTTAGTGTCTATGGGAGGTGGATGTTAACCTGTTTTGCACATGAGCAAATGCTTGATAAATCAGGTATTTTAAAAATAAGTAGATTTAAATACAAAATGTCTTGTCACTTTAGAAATAATTTAAACTTGAGAACATTTAAACTTTTTGCTGTGTGCTGTCTCCTTGCTCTTCTTCTTTCTTTCTCTCCTCCCTTACTCTCGCTCTTTCCTTCTTTTAATGGCCTCTTCTTATCTACTTGTGTTCCTCCTTTTTGCTTTGTAACATCTTGTTCCTTCTCCCTCTCTCCTGCAGTCTTTCCCACCTTCTCCATTTTTTCTATTTATCTCTCTTTCTGTCTTACCACTTTCTTTTTCTCTTTCTTGTTTCTCTCTCTCTGCCTTCTATTAATGGATCTTCTTGTCGCCTTGCTTACCCCCCCTCTCTTTCTCTCTTTCTTTCTCCCAGTTTCATCTCGTCCCCATCTTTTTTCCTCTTCTTTCTCTCGCCTCCTTTGTCTCCATTGTGTGAGCTCTCCTTTCTCATCTCCTATCTTTCTCTCAATTTTGTCTCCTCTCTCCTTTCCTGCCCCCCCCACCCCTTCTCTCTCTCTTCTACATCTTCCTTCCACGTCTCCTATTTTCTCATTCTGTTTTGTCTGCTTTCTTGCTCACCCATCTCTTTCTCTTCTCTCTTCCTTTCTCTACTTCCTTATTCCATCATTTCTTTCATCTTCTCATCCCCATGCTCCTTGTCTCCTTTCTTTTGGTCTTTTTCATCTCCTATCCTCCTCTCTCTATCTCTCTCTCTCTTTCCCTCCCTCCCTCTTCTCTTTCCTTCCTTGTTCATCTATTTGTTCCTATCTCCTCTTCTCTCTCTTTTCTCCACCCCACCTTGCTCTCTCTTTCCTATGTTTCTTGTTTTGTTTCTTTTCCTCTCTTCCTCTTTCTCCCCTCCCTCTTTCTCTCTCTCTGTCTCTCTCCATTCTCATCTTCTTTCTCTTCCATTCTCCTCTCTCTCTCCTCTCTTCTCTCTCTCTCTTCCCTAACCTCTATCTCCTTTCTCTTTTCTCTCCTCTCTCTTCCTTCATCATCTCCTACTGAACTATCTTCTCGTTCTCTTTCATCTGTTTTCCACTCTCTCTTCTCCTTGGTCTAGTCCTTCTTTGTTTTCTCTTTTTCTCTCTTCTTTTTTTTCTCTTTTTCTCTCTGTCTCTTTCACTCTCATCTTCTATCTCTGCACTCTCTTTCTCTTCTTTCCTCATTCACTACCCTCCCTCTTTTCATTTCTCTTTCTCTCTCTTCTCACTCTTCTTTCCTCCTTCTCTCTGTTCTCTCCCCTCCCTCTCTCTTCTACCTCTCTGTCACCCTCTCTTTCCGCTCTCAACTCCCGCCTCATCTCCTCTTCCTTTCTCTCTTCTTTCCTCTCATCCTTTTCTCCCTCTCTCCTCGCATCATCTTTCTCTCATCTTTCTCTCTCTCCTTTATTCCCCCTCTCTACTTTCCGATCCCTCTTCTCTGTTCTCTCTCTACCTCCTCCTCTCTCTCACTCTTCTCCCGCTCTCTGACCCTCTCTCTGCTCTTTGTCGTCCTTCTCTTGCTCTCTCCCTCCTCTCCTCTCATTCTCTCTCCCGCCCCCGCCACGCATCCACTCTCTCTCTCTCTTCTCTCCCTCTTCTCCAGCTTCTCCTCTCTCTGTTGAATTTCCCTTGCTTGCTGCGGTTGACAGGCGCTCGTCATCAGCAGCAGGTACCGAAGCCCAGGAGTATCAGATTTCACATTGTGCTACATGTGCATTTTCCACAGCTCTCTGGAGTCTGCTGCATTAGGACAGATGTGACTCGCACAGGTCGGTTCAGACTTGACCTTCACACTGCTGCCGGCCGCTAACGAGTCACTGCAAAACCACAGATTATAATGAGGTTTAGCTCTGCAATTAATCACGGTTTTATAGAAATTCAGTCATGTCTAATTGTCTGTGATCAACTTGAGTCTTTTTAGTGGTGAGGTCAGCAGCAAATTCTCAGTAAAACCTGTGAGCTTTTTTCAATTGTAATCATCGGAAGGACGTTTTATTATGTACCGTATATAATTTATTTTATTAGCTAGAAAACACAAAGCATGAAGATTGAAACATTGTGACTCATGCTATTGTTGTAGCACACAGCTCTCTTTATAAATTACTTTTTTTTCTCGCTCAAAACTATTATCAATCACTCTTTCATATTTCTTTGTTTCCTTTTGAAAATAAGTGTGTAAAAATAATATGAGTCAAATAAAAAAAAACATCACTGTAAATCATGTTCTGACTAGCAATTGACTGTAAACAGGATTTAAGTTAAATATACTTTCGTAAAAAAGGGATGGGATTTTGAGCAGGAGGTTTCTCTTGGTGCATTCCCAGTTTGTCTTTAGAGCATTATTCTTATTGAGTAGATTCAATATTGAAATGATAAAAAGAAGAAAACAAGATCAAAACAGGTGCATGTTCACATAAACTTACCATAAATGTAAATTTTCTTCAAGTTAAAGGCTAGTTTGTGATTGTATTGGTGTTTTAAAGGAAACATAATGCAATACAAATATCATCATTATACATTTTGTTAGTTGTATATCTCAACATTGATCTAAACTGGCCTTAGAAACACTGAGTTATTGTTCAAAACTGCAAATCTTTATTGAGACATTTGATCGTAAATAATACTGGATTTGATGTTTCTTAAGGTGGCTACATTGCATTTTTTAACTCTACAAGTGTCACACGGAGGCTTACTCATGGATCTATTATATTATCTGGATAGGACATTGCTAGCTTGTAGTCGTTGTAAATCAACCCCTAGTGGTCGCTCCATTGGTGCTGCTGCGGGAAAATCACAGGCGAGAAAGCATTTTTTTCCTAGAGCGCAATGCAAACACAAACTGCTTGTGTTCAGCGGAAACAGCATCTACAGCTACGAGAACGGTCTGATTTTGTGGCAATTTTTAGCTATTTTCACATCATACACTTTTTTCCGGTTTTAGTTTTGTACAAAACAGCTTTTTAAACTTTAACGTCAACTACTGCTGCTTGCACTGTAACTGCTCCTCTGATTGGTCAGAACGGTCAATCATCACGCAAAGATCCATAGCCTGTAGCGCATCTAGCAAAAGGCTAAAGCTAACGGCCATGATGGTAACAAACGCCAATGAGCAAAAGCTATTGACGCCCGCCACCTATAATCTTCGGGGTTTGAGCTTATTCCATCAGATCATCACAGTAAATACAGGGATGTGAGCGGGTATAGGGGGTAGGTGAAAACTGTATTTAAGTTTGCCTTCTCTCTTGTTTCCTGCGGTGCAGATGTGGACGAGTGCTCAGAGGGGAACGGTGGCTGTCAGCAGATCTGCGTGAACATGATGGGGAGTTACGAATGTCGCTGTCGAGAGGGTTTCCTCCTGAGCGACAACCAGCACACCTGCATCCAGAGGCCCAAAGGTCAGTCCCTGCACAGCAAGTGTAAGTCTACCACCATGTTTCTGTTTACGCTTTACTCTGCTCTACATTTACTGCATGCTTTCACTTCGCTATGTTATGAGTCTTTTGCAATCTATCAGAAATTTGGCAAAAAGTGCACATAAATGTCTTTGTTGCGGTTCAAATCATTAAAAAAGTTTAAATCCAACAGACATTACACGTTGCATCCTTGTTTGGTTTTCTTATCACTGAAATTACCAATAAATTGTCCATCTTGTAGGCAATGTTGCAATTTTTATTTTATTATAAAATAGGTTGGGCTATTGAGCTTAAGATTGTGTGTTGATGTTTAACCGATTGAGAAATGAGTGAATGATACTGTATTTTGAGTGGTTTATTATTTTGGCTAATGTATCACTATGTAAACTGAGCACATTTGCTGCAAAAAGTATTGGTGGATTTCTATGGTAACAGGTGTTTTATTAAGTGATGACGATGCAAAAGAAACTGTTATCTCATTGATGTGACCGATATTTTAGTAAAAATTGCCCCGAAATCTATTGAATGCAGATGTGTGCTCAAAGTCTTAATCTCAATCTTATCATAATCTTTTGGCCCACCTCAGCAACGGTCTTAGTGTTGACAGGCTGCTTAAAGGAATATATTATGCAAATTTACCTAAAAACACAGTTCTGAATGCCCCTGATCTGTGATGTCATAGATAGATTACTAAGTTCCTCTGTCCTGTTTTTAAGTCCATAAATCATCCAGACTTTTTTTAAGATTTTCTTCAGCATTAGCAATCCGACAAGATCAGTTTGATTGTTTAACCGATGTAGTTAGTAAATGGAGCTCTAGCTAATTTTTGATGTGGGAAGCATATGGTATGTCATATGTTCTTTACTACACTCAAAGTGGAGGTGCTCAGAAATAGTTTTAAAGGAGAGAAACAATCCAGAGAAATTCAATTTTGAATTAAAAGCACTGCAAAAACTATTTTTAGTACAGAATTCTTAAAATTGTGACAGTAGACAGTTTTTTGAAATGGATCTAGATCAGGGGTCTACAATATTTATTAACAAAATAGCTGTAATGTCCAGATTCAAAGACAAACACAGCTGCAACTATAGTTAAATACAAATATACACAAGTTTACAAAGTAGGTCTATTATGCTTGATCAATTATTTTGATACTTTTTGCATTCTGGTGCATTTTAGATGATTTACTGGTGGGAAAAGTTAACAACCTCCAAAATAACTGTGAATATTCTTAAAAAAAACGTGGACTGCCAAGATGAGATTGGCCAAGATGAGAATATTTATCACTTTTTTAATTTCTTGAAGTATTGCATGCTATTGTTAGAGGTCCCAGACTGTGAGTTTTTGTTCCCTGTCCCTGCTTTAGTGCTCACATGTGACCTCACACAAGCCGTATTCTAAATTTGTATGTTTTATCATGTAATTATCACAATGAGTGCGCTAATAACGATAAAAGCGCACACTTGTAAGAACTGTTTCAGTCCTCAGTCTGCAGACAAGTATCACACTTACACATATAATATTAATACCATATGGTTTTATGAAATATCATCTGTTATGAAAACTGCCCGGGATCACATCAGGTTATACCATCGTGTCGTACTAAACATTTCAATGCTGCGAATTTGCCCCAGATCCTCAGAACTGCAAACAATGTCATTAACAAAGCTTCTACACAGTTCAGTAGCAAAAATGTGTTGATTTTCACTTTAACAAGAGCTGTTTATGTGAGAATGTATAGGTGCTTAGCTTGAAGATTGTTTTGCGTTTTCCATTGAGAGGCTCTGCACAGTCGATGTTGTGATAAACTTTTTGCTGCCTGCGTTGCTTGCTTTGTTGTTTGTACTCTATTGGCCTGTCTTGTTTCATCAGTCAGCAGCTTTAAAGGGATACAGCAGCATTGTTAAAGGTGCTTGCAGGTACTTGGGGACACATAACTTTTTATCCACAAAAGGCATCTTCACTGTGTTTGTAGAAGCAGACAGAAACAAAAGCCTGTGATTTGTTCCAGAGATACATGAAAGAAACCTTTTTTTTTTTCTAAGCAACTAACAAGGCTGAATATTAGAGCAGTCTGATCACTACATCGTCTTTTGAACTGTCACTATGGAAATGGACCAGTGGCTTCTGTGTCTTTATGAACATTGGACTATAGAGGTTATGTTGTTGATATGAAAGCGTTGTTAAACGTTCTTAGAAGCATTTTATTTTGTAAGAATTCAACAGCACAACTAAAATATGAAAAGCCTGCTGCAGTTTGATGACAAATATATAAAAACTGAACTATGTAAAGTATTGAGTTTTATCTTGCACGTAAAAAGAGAGAATCAAGTAAATAGTAGTAACAACTGCAACATCTTTATCTTTTTTTTTTTACTGAGGCAGATTTTGTGATCACACTGAGCTTAATTCATTACGTTTTTCTGCCTAAGCATAATGTCTTTGAGTCCAGCTGATGAGGAAATAATTTGTTAGACGATAGTTGAAATGTCTTTTATCTCCAACTCTGCTTTAATCTCCAGCCCAGTAAAGGCACTTCTATCCATCAGTGGTTCCCAAACTGAGGGTCGTGGAGCACTAAAGTGTGGGTCGAGAAATGGTCTTAAGATCCAAATATGAAATTATGACCAACGTAATAATGAATATGAAACTGTGTTTTAGTGTAAGTAGCTCCAATTACACAATATAGCAGGGGTCTCAAACTCAAATGGGGCCAAACTCTATCAGAGTTCCTCTACAGCACATGTGTCAAACACGAGGCCCGGGGCCAAATGCGGCCCTTCACATAATTTTCTGCGTCTCTTAAGATCTAATAAGATTTATTTGAATCTTGACAAAAATATGTGTATGTCTTTACCTAATGAAATGATTTGTCTGAAATTGAAAGAATAATTTATTGTATAGTCCTTTGCAGATGTATATGCAGTAGTTGTTTATTACAGTAAGCATCGGCCCTTTGATGACCACTACAATGCTGATATGGCTCTTGGTGAAAATGAGTTTGACACCTCTGCTCTACAGGAATATTTTGGATGAATTGTTTGTAATTTTCTGTATTCCAGTGCATTTTAGAGGTTTTATTGACACTAGGAATGTAAAGGTATACGCTCAAAATCGCACTCAAAAAACATATTTGCTTCAAATTGTAAGGTGTCGGCAATTGGCGAGCCATTATTGATACTAATCAGAAATCATCTTGGAGGCCTTATGAATCTCGATGGCTGCATTTGGCCTCCAGGCCACGAGTTTTAGAACCCTGCATTACTGTCTTCTAAACAAACAACATTAAATCTGATTCCACATGTTTTGACATTTGAAATTTGTATGACTTTTAATGACATTTCGACGTGGGAGTTGTGAGCCAGTATATTTGGGTTTCATCCTGACAAGGCAACTTAGGGATTTGTAAACTAATAAGGACACTTCAAACTTTTTCTGTATTTCTATGATTAAACTATGTATCTAAGCTGCGCACACAAGACTATAGTATTTGCATGTTCATTCAACATTAACTATGTCTATGTACAAATTCTCAGATTCAGCCCAAATCTCTAATAAGCTCACTTCAGCCATTCTCCTTCCTGACGTTGTCCTTGGGAAATCCATTCTAATCGTACCATATTCTAATCTAAATACTACATTTGATCGTATAAAACACTATGAGATGATTAACTGACTATATTCCACTAAAGACTGACAGTCTTAGTGTGCTTATCCTCTTTTAGATACTTCCTAATCCTTACAAATTTACCTCATCTAAAGATAGCCTGGAGAACTGCCTAAGCTTCTTGTCTAAGCTATATTAAAGGCATGAATGCACTACACATAAGATCAAAATCGCCAAACAATTTCTGGTGAACTCTGCTGACATTCAAAAGAACTGCATATCTCCACCATCTACAAATGCTGTGTGTATAAACTTGTAGCCTCTTTGTGAATCAGCGCTCCAGTGACTAAGGAGGGCTAAATATTTGGCCGGTGATGCAGCTGTAGAGCCAATTATTCCTTATCAAAGCCTTTTAAAAGAGTTCATGACTTGTGCACTCCTGAGTCCTTTTGTAGCACAGGATGAGCCCTAACAGGCCAAAACGATCCCCAGGTCTGAGGGGATAAAAGACATCAGGGTAAATGCCTTTTTGTTTTCTTTGCACCCTGTTAAATTGAGGCGGCGTGGAGCTTGGCAGCGTTCGGAGCTGTGTGCGGAGCTGTGGAGAGAGCGCCTGCAGGGGACTAAGAGCACAGAAAACAATTAAATAGCGGGCCGGCGGCAGGCACACCTCCTGTTACGGAGCATTCCTGTGGGATGGAGCGGTGACAGTGAACGCACCGCAGACACACTTCTATAGGCTTACATCAGCTCACAGAGGTCACAGTGGACACTGCACAACAACAGGACACAAGCACAGATGCAATACTAGGGCTGGGCGATATTGACAAAAATGAATAACGCAATACTTTTTTGGTGTATCTCGATCACGATAGTCAGACGTTATTATTGCAAACCAACTGGAAAATGATCAAACACATATTTAAGTGTGCTAGTTGAAGCTTAATGATCAGAAAAATTAGGCTGTTAAGACATTTTTGGTCGACTTAAGACGTGCTATCAATCGATTAGTCGTCTTATAGATCTTTAGCTGGTGGACTAAATGTCTTTTTACTGTTTAAAGTCTGATGTCCACAGTGGCGTCTAGGTTGAAAGAATTCTGATTTGTGGATGTCCTGCATGGTTTCACAAATGCGTATCTATACAATGTGTTAAAAGCATATCATGAACATGTTTCTATACCTTTTTTGCTAGACTTCAAATCTGTCGTTAATAATCAAGTTATACTACTGCAACATGCTAGCAGCGTTTTTTTTTTTTTTTTTCATTTATAAAATTTAGTATATGAAAGAGAAATAAGAACATGTTCATGCAGTTGTTTTCTTCTGACAGATTTTTTTCTGTGGTGTGCTTGTGCTCCCACCTTTGACAAAGATTCATTGCAGACACAGTGACACAGGGTTGCCAGATTTCAGTGACCAAATCTGTGCAAGTGCGTCTGAAAAACTGCAGAAAAGGCAAGCATCTGTATTTTGTATTTATGAAAAAAGTGCCTCCCTTCTCATGCGCAGTAAGAGGCTCCATGAAGTGCAAATTACCCTGGATTTGTCATTTGGATTTTTCTCAAATTCACACATTTTACATGGAAAATTAGTTTGGCAAAACCTGTGGACAATGTTTTTCACCTGCGGCAGCTCTTTCAAAGCCGCCCAATTCTGGGAATCGCAGCTCGTCTTTTGTCATACAACTAGGATTCATCTTTCTTCCTGTCTCACTCTCAGATCTATAAAACATGTTTTTGAGCCATGACCCATGATTTTCAGGACAATATCAAATCTTTGATCACAGATAGATGAAATTGTGCAGTAGACACCTGACACAAGATGAAGAACTTGGGCTCATTCTTGGTGCCAGACGTGATTTTTTTATGTGAAATTTGCATGTTGTTGTCTTTGTGTGTGATTGTGTTTCTCTGGTTATCCCCAAAAGCAACAAGACTATCTTCTAAGGGGTCATGTCTATGTTTGTTTAACTTTACAGTGACATTTCCTCTTTGTATCATTACAAACACTGATGAAGTTGAATACTATTTAATTTTGTGGCCCAAGTAGGGTGTGTGCCTCTTGTGTTTTGGATGAATAGAAGTGTGATGACAAACATGATCTATCACTTGGTCTATCACACAACAACATGTTTGAGCCTGACATTATGGCAAAAGGGAATCTCACAAAGTATTTGTTGTTTCCCACTGTTTTTACGAGGATTTGAGGATTCATGAATCATAATGTATAGTAAAGCTTCAAAGTTTCCCATATAGTTAAATACAACCGCACTTGTGCAATATAAAATGTACTCAGTCAATTTGATTTTACAGTGTGGCAGCGTTGAAGTGGCTTCAGTGTTTTGTACTCACTGTGTGGTCCTTCAGGTCAAGTGTAATAGATTATCTTCACACCAGTCAGAAGAATATTCTGACAAGAATCACATCTGGCATAAAAAACCTGTTAAATCACTTTGTTTTGTGTTGAATGACACTTTCACACCACGCTTGACACATGCTACAGTGAACACACATAAGCACAACACTCCAGTTAGAGAACTGATCAGCTCACAGTCTCAACACATGACAGGACATTTAAATTACATATGATTAGCGCGAGTTCACAACTGTTTTGCGCAAATATGCCAGCGTTGCAGTCCAGTCATTTCTTGGTGGTTCTAAGATGTGTTCTTATTTATGATATTAACCAAATCCTTATCTTAATCTTAACCTGCCCCAACCCAGACCTAAACTTACCCATTTTATGACTTGATCCCTAAACTTACCTGTTAAACCCCCATGTGGCTACAACAAATTCTGTCATTTTTACGCTTTTCCAGATCGTGCTAAATGTACGCCGTAACATAAGTATGCAAAAATGAAATTGTGCTCAAAATACGCTGTTTTTGTGTGTGGTAAATGTCGCTTTTTTGTGAAATTGGGCTCGGTTGACAATACACACCTCAAATATTGCGAGTGTACTTTTATTGTGGCTTGCTTAAAATGAGGATGAATTATTTAAGAGAAGTTCTCAATAAAGAAGAGCTTTGGCCCATTAAAAGCCCAAATAGCCTCTCCTCAGGGTCAAAGGCTTGGTCCAGGTAAAAGTATTTGGACTTGTCATGTCAGGTCGTGAGTTGGACTTTTTGTCAGATTGTAATGTTTTGCAAAGAATCCTTTTAGAAAGAAAAATGGCAGCAAAGAGGTGCAGAAGAAGACCACAATTAATGTGGACAGATAACATCACGACAATGGATGGGACTGAATTATGGTGCCGCGATCGAAGAGGTGTGAACAAGACGACTGGTCAATTGTAGCATCCAACCCTGTACAGGATGGAACACAATGATGATGACGAAGAATGTTCCAACATGTTTGCATGAGTTTTCCAACAGCCAATCAGAGCAGCCAGACAGTGCCTCTTTATGGCCTTATAAAATGTAAGAAATAGCCAACACAGTTTGTGTACGCTTATTTATTTCATCACCTGGACAACAAGTCAGTGTAACTAGCTTCTTACTTTCAATGAACATCTGCTCTGCTGTGGTTTTTAGAAACCAGTTTAATTCACACATCGATTATACCAGGGGTTCCCAAACTTTTCAGACTGGGACCCTCAATATAACCATGCCACCAACTCCGACACCAACAGCAAAACGGTTCAATTTGTAAATCCATTCAAAAGTGGATCAATACTTATTTATTTAAAGAGTAATTTGTTGAAATCCACTAGAACATGCTGTTTTAATGTTAAAAATTTGATTTGTGAACAAGGTTTACCTTTTGACGAGTTGACCAATATGGATACGTTTTTCCTTAGACTAAAAACATTTAAATCACTGATAGATAAAAGCGTGGGACCCAACGTAAAGAAACGTTAGTGAATGCTGGGAACTATTAGGCTCTGTCGTTCAGAAGAAGTCCCAAAATTGTCCAAAATGAGGTGCTCCGCCTGGCCCCGGTGAACTGTCAATGTTGACGTTTCATAAGCGCAGTGTTATTTGAGTGGACCCAACAGTTGGATCGTATGTTTCAAAGTGCTACTACTAAATCAGCTCCGCGTCAGATCTCTGCGAGGGACGCTCCAGTCACATCCTGCGTCTTCCTTTGAAAAATCACCCCCAGGTCCTTTTTAATGTGCCGTTTTTCATATTAATTTTGTCCTCATTGCTTCCAGATGAGTCCCATTTGGGCGGAGAGATTAAAGACTCCATAAATCTACAAACTTCCTTCACTCAACACATCAGCGGGACGATATTTTGAAAAGCTAACAGACAGGCTCATCTGCTTATTATTACTGCTCTTATTACAACTGTGGCTCTGGAGGAGGAGGAGGAGGAAGAGGAGGAGGAGGAGGAGGAGGAGAGTTTCAGGAAAGGGCCCAGTCTGGTTATTGGAACAGAATGGAGCAGAAAAATGATTGAAAAGTGAATGGCAGTGTAACTTAAGAGAAGACATATTAAGCTTTGTTTCCATCCGGTATTTAAAAGTGATAGGTTTATGCAATATTAACTTTTAGGAGTTTGTAACTGTGTTGTATCCATTTCAACTAGTTCAAATTGATCTCTAGATTCTATTATTTTGCCTTAAAGGTGCTATACCCAATTTTACACTCTACATGTTTTGCCCACTTACCTAGTGCATTCTGAGTCTCTCAATTGTTCATCACAATGTGTTTTAGGCTTTTTCACAGCTGTTGATTTGGCTTTATTCTCTGTTTAATTATTTACACACAAAGTTATGGACTTTTATGAATCCAAGCAATTCTAAGCAAGGTTAGATTGACATATTTTTGTGGTGTTTTTTTTTCTTCTAACAAATGTATTTACAATGATTTGAGTAATGTTTATTCCCCTGCAAACAAGACACCATACCTATGTAGTTTCACCAATCCAATGTATCTATTTTTAGTTTTGTTTATCAATTTCAGATTCTGCATCATAGTAGCCCTTTTCATTTTGTTCTTTGCAAAACACAGTATTATAATGTTTAAATAATTGTTCGTTAACATGTGGTATCTGCTGCTTTTGTTGGACTATGTGGATATTTTTTCTGCCAGAGCAACTGAAACATGCCTTCCATCTTGAAACAGTGTTTGATGCACATAAAGATTTGTGACTGACTTACTTATCACAGTGATTTGTTGTCCAAGGCTAAGTGTTCCTCTGTGAGTGTTACTCATGGATGTCCTTCATTTAAAAGACTATTTGTGGTGTGTCCTTTATGTGTGCTTCCTGTGCAGAGCTGAAAGCCACTGTACACTTTTAGTCTGGACTGAAACTTTGTGAGCTGATTTGTTTCAGAAAAGTGTTGTCTTGTTTTTATCTCCTGCACTTTTTTATTGTGTGAATGTTTTTATGAAATATGCTGCAATTTATATCCAGTTTGTTTGAATATGATTGTTATGCTCAGAAGAAGAACCAAAATATGCCAAATCTAGTGTCATTCAGGTCTCAGCTGTCAACACCAGCTTTACCTTATATTTACTAAAAAAAAAAAAAAAAAAAAAAAATCGGTGGAAATTAGATTCTGATTGTCTTTTGTTTGGAGAAAGTTCTCACTTCTGATCAGAGCCTCTTACTCATCAGAAGCTAAAACTAAAGAGTTTCAGCTTTAAAAAGACTCCAGCGCTTTGTGTGTGCTCCAAAGGGTTCAGAAACAATTTTAGTTTAAATTTTAGATATTTTTTGTCAGACAATTGAAGGAAAATAGACCAAAATGATATTGATGGACTTAAAAACAGCTCAGAAGATCCACACACCTGAGGAATTCAAAAGTAAGTGATTTCAGACACTCAAAGGAGAGACGACTTTTATAGACAAGATTCATCAAACGAGCATGAATAAGAAAAACATCCAGATATGATTGTTTTCATGAGGGGACAATACTATAACATAATTTACTGTTCAAAATGAAAATATTGCCTAATATTGATCCTTTAAAGTTTTCTGCTGGGAGTGAAAAATCAATTACCGCTACTTTTTTCTTGAGCTTTGAACACTGCGGCTTATAAGGCAATGCAGCAAAATTATAGATTCTCATAGACTTACTATTAACAAGTGCTGCCTATATATACTTTATCATTTTGCTTACTTAAATCTAGTAGGTGCGGCTTATATTCAGGTGCGCTCAATAGGGCAGAAATTACAGTAAGTAACCCTATTGAAAAAGAAAGTTAAAACGTTTTTGCAGAATTCCTCATTGATAAAGTTTCATGCCATACAGTGAAATATTACAGCTAAAGGGTTAGGGTTAGAGAGTTTTTTTTTTAAAGAGTTTTAAAGTGTTTAAAGAGTTTTAAAGTGTTTAAAGAGTTTTTTTTTTTTTTTGAAGTGGCAGAGTTCAAGGTAGGAATATATTGCATTCATGTGACATCAGTACTTCACTGCCCAATAATATTTAATTACACTAATATTAATATTGTTAAATGCACTTTTTTGTTGTACAAATCCTAAGGATCACCATCAGGCTGAAAATGTTTGAAATGATCTAGGTTGCTTATCCTAACACTACTTGGCCCTACCCGGCTTCTACTCTACTCTAGTCTACTCTACTCAGTGCTACTTGGCCTGGTTGTGAAACCGGGCCAAGTAGGTCTAGTGAAAATGCCCCGTAAGTACAGGTGTACGTCAGTAGAAAAATGTTTAGAGCACTTGACCCAGATATCAACAGAAACACAACTTTGACTAAGCTAATGACGACGGAACTTCTTCATAACACTTTTAAAGCTCCTAATAGTCACTTTTACATAACAAATCCCCTTTAACTCTTTGGCGCGGCAGAGCGCACGGTGCTGAGATTAAACTTATGTCTGGAAGAAGCCCTCGCAGGATTCCTCACGTTGTCCTAGTTTACTTCCGTTGCACGAGAAGCTGGATTGTTGCAACATTTGAGTTTACAAAAATTCATCAGACCCTCACTGATTTATTTGGGTCTGCACCATTCGCCATTTGTGTCGGCGTTAGTGAATTCTAGGTCCCGCGACACAGCTACAAGTCCCCTGGAACAAGTTTGAGCCCTTCTGGGATTAAGATAGAAATAGGCACTAATCCAAAAGATTTCTAAGTACAGTATATGTTCTTGATTAACTTTTTGATGCCATCTTCAAGCTCGTACTTTCTAATACTTTTTATCTTTTTCATCTGTGAAGAATATCACTCACAGTATCAGTGTTTAGTGATAACAGAAATACACAACAAATCCTGAATTTTATTTCATTTGCATTGGATCATTGGATCAACATTTTTTGAGACACATTTTAAAAGGAACGTTAATTTGCCATAGAACCAGATGAAAGTTTTGAAGAAGGCTAAAATTAATGAATTTTACTTATATTTCTCACAAATCATCTGTGACTGTACTTTGTTATTAATTAACAATTAAAGCAGAACAAATCAACTCCAGTGCTAGTGCTCCCCCTAAAGCTGAATCAAAACTTAACATTATTTATCAATTTTCTCATTTTTGCGTAACTTTAAGAAATTATTTTAAGAAAAAGGGGAGAAAAAAATTTGCCAGGGTTTCTCAGGACAGAAAATTGAGTTGGGAATGTGTTGGGAGGAGGCAGGGGAGGAAGATTGCAGCTGCCATAGTTTCTGCTGGAGACAGGAAAAGAATGACACAGGCTTCAAATGGCCCTGCTCTGCCCTGGGCAGCTCTTGTTTTTTAAACATGCTCTTGACAACCTTTTTATTGTTATTATAGAACTGAAAAGCGACAGTGATGTGTTTCCCAGGTCAGGAGATGAGATCCATCTACTTCCTGCAAAGGAAAGGACACAAGAGAAAAATCAAATCAATTTTGATTTATATGCTGATGGTGCAGAAATACAAAAAATGTGTCTGGATCACAAAATAGGGACATTCAGAACAGCGTTTTTGAGGCTCAGAGATAACATTTTTGTTCTCCTCTGAGCCTCAAAAAATACTGTTCTCAATGTAAATTTTCTGTTATGTCATAAGTTCACAAATCACACATTTTGAACATTTCTGCAGCATTAGCATATCAGGCACGACTGCTTTCATTGTTTACCCTGTGTCATTTCTTGTGCGGTCACTATAGCTTGAGCCCTAATTTAATTGATGTGAGAAACACATGACTGTCATGTAACTTTACTACACTTATTGCCTATGGTGCGTAGGATTCCAAAGTGGGATTGTCTGAATGGTATTTGACCTTCATATCAAAGCACACAGTCACTGAAATTAAGTGATACATACCTGATGTCTGCAGTTACTTTTAAACTTATCTATTAAAAAATCAATTCAAAAATTACACCGTTTTTCTACCTCATACTTTCTTACTTTGTTCCAGTCTGTTTTTGTAGTTGCTGTAAAAGAGTACCAATATTTCTGCTGTTTTGTTTTTAAGGCAGATGCTTTAAGCTGAGAGAAATTCCTTTTTAAGCCACACATGGTAAAAAATGCAAATCCAGGTAGCTAAAAAAAAACCTGTCCCTGTGTGCTTTATTGTTCATTAAATAACCATCTCTCTCCTCTGCGGGTCGGGCGGGTCAGGTGCTGTTTGGCAGGTTGTGAGGGGCGGAGCCTGGCGGGACCCTCTGTCCTGCTGCTGGTTGAGTCGCTTGTTAACGTCGAGCCGGTGCCAATTAAAACCGCGGGGGTCTGCCATCCACACGGCTAATGACAAGTCTCCAGTCTGGCCCTCTCCCCTCCTTAACCCTGCGCCGATATGTAACACTTCATTTATTTTCCCCCAAATATTTCTACTCGTCGAGGCATGGCGTCTTGGAAAAGGCCAGCCAAGGGTGCTTAGTGGCTGATAGTAATGCCATTTGGGTCAAAAAGTCAGCTCCTGCTTTGATTTATTGTCTGTTTTATATAAGAAGACAGAAGGGACATAAATATTGAATATATGTGCATGGGAGAGTGGGTTCAGCGCGTTGGAATTTGGGAATATTTCAAGCTGGGGCCATGTTCATAAATTTAATCCAGTATGTTAAAACAATTACCTTATGTAACACCTAATGAATATCATCTAAAACACATAGTAACTTTATTTTTTTTGGTAATGCAACATGAGTTTGATGTATGTTAAAGCTGCTATCTGCTACAACATCAGCATACACTGCAAAAACTGTGCAGACTTGCTTAAAATGACTTGGATTCTGAATTTTTATTTGGAATTAAGCAGCCGTAGGAATGAGACAATTCCCTCAGGTCAAATGTCGCTTCACTTTAAATAAGAATAAAACTTGCTTGTTCTGGTGGGAAAGCTTTGTGTCAAAAGTCAAATTATGCCTAAAACTAAATACATTTTTCCTAATTCAAGTACTTTTTTGTATATTAGCTTATTTAAGTGTATTTTTTCTAGCTCTGTTTGAGAACATTTTGGAGGTGTAGAACTAAATGTGCAACATTTTTATTGATTCTTCATCATTGCTGTTCAATCTGAGGTTTTTCTCAGCTCAGCGTATGTTTTGAAACCTAAATAAAGACTAGTTAAGGATTGTTGGATTTTGTCACTTTATCTTTATTTTTTACCTATTTTTTTGCCTTAAAATGCAAACAAAACAATATCAAATTACATTTAATACAAAGCTTTTCGTGTTCAGAACTTGTAATTTGAACAGTAAACAGTCATAGTGTTCATATTTAAAAGTTCACCATCAGTTGCTAACTCAACATAATGATGCACACATTCAGTCAGGTCTTGTTCACACTTTGTCTCTTCAAACTATAATTGTAAAATTATTTGTATTATACTACTATAGTGTGTATTTGTCGGTCAGTGGCTGCATGAGCAAAACAGATCGATTTTGACCTTGCGATTCAATCACATACTTTGAATGATTTTCAAAGTTTTCAAACTCATTTCTATCCTTACTATGTATCATATTTCACTGGTTTCAAGGTGTTTCTAACTATTTATACGATCATTTGGTTTGCGAACACAAATATGCCAGTAGGATAAATACAATTTTCTTAACCCTGTTGCAAAAAATGTGTCTCAAAGTAATGTCTTTTTTTTTTTTTTTTCATTTAAAGATAATCTGGGTCTCCAATGATTTTAAAATTGATCTTAAATGTGTCAAAATGCTTGAAATCAGGGTTAAAATCTTATAATCAAGCTATTTTAACTTTGCAGTGCATGTACTTTTTGAACTATAGCTCACCTTCCTCTGTACCAGTTACTATGGCAGGATTTGAAAAGTAAAAGTTACAGGCTGGCCGGGAGTGTACTGTATATATAGGTCCTTAACATCGCATGATCACATATCAAAATCTACTGCAACAGGATTATGTTTTTATGACTCCATGGAGAGTGCGGAATCTCATCCTAAATCAATAAAACTGTCTTAAGTGAGCATTAATTCCATGTAGCCTGCATATTCCAGTAAGAACATTGATATTACATTGCATTGGTAACAGCAGCATACATCAAACGGGGTCTTTAGAAATGCAAGCCTTATATAAGTAGGAACTGTCAGTACACGTTTACATACATGTTAAAGTCATTTAGGTTATTAAAAAGTCGTGCTCCAGCTTGTATCAAAACATAAAGCTTATTTTAGTACGTTGTTTAGTTTAGTTTAGTCTAGTCTAGTTTAGTCTTAATGGAAAGGATTTTGTAATGCTTATCTATACTCCAACATGTTAACAGTGTATATATATCATGAACACCTTCTATCCCTTTTTTGCCAGTCTATTATTTCTTAGCACTGTAACTTTCTGAAAGTGAAAATTCAAATACACAATTCTGTAAAAACAAGAAGCTAAAAAAATGGTGGCATTTTAACCAAGATAGATAGATAGGAAGATAGAAGGAACCACATTAGAGCAGATCATGGTCCACTTTGTGGTCATCCTAGTCCACTCAAAGTAAATACAAAGATTTATATTATCTATGTAGTGCAACAAAGAATTCTAAATGACTAAAACAGGCTTTTATTGAAGTCTGTTTTGGTCAAAAAGTTAAAACAGTGCATCTTTAGATACACATTTCTATTAGAATGACTCTGAGACAGCTTCTATTTAGGACTTACATTTTCTTGCGAACTGCAATGTCTGGTTTGCTGCGATCAAATCAGTGCTGATTCGTGTGAATTCTCTGCAAATGTTCTGAAAATCTTCGGGAAAAGTCTCTCTTTGTAAACGGTGCTGGACTGCACAGATCTGAAATCGCACCACACTCGAAAATGTGCTGATTCAGTTTTGATTGTGGTGAGACTGTTGAACATGTCCCATTGTTTTCAAATCAAGACTAAAATATTTGTGCCTTAACAAATACGAGTACTGTAATAAATTTTAGATTTGGTCATTGAGGAAGGCTTGCTAATTCAGTTATAAGCAAGTGTAGTTCCAAATACAAAAGGAAAAGAAATAACATAAGTGTAAAATAAAACAAAATCCAAATTGATCATGTTCATGTTTTAAAACTTAATGATGCCATTATTGCAAGTGAAGTATGAGCTTACACTTTCAAGAACTATACGTGTGATTTTTTTTGTTGGACTGGCTCTGCAAATTTGCTGTAGAATACAGAATGGTGATTAAAAGGAAAATTCTTCATTTGGTAAACCTGGTACAAGCTGCATGTTTCCTTTTAGTCATTGTTTATTCATCTATTTTATACAAATGAAATGATCTAATACCATACCATGGCTTAAAGTTATTCTAGCCTACAACAATCCCTTCTCTAGAGTTAAATAACGGCACCACTTTCTGAAGCGAACACTTTGGTTACAAATGCTGATAGTAAAGTTGTCAAACTTTGCATTGATTTTTGTTTCATGTGGTTAGATTCAGTTATTACAGAGAAATGAACCAAGAAACAATCAAGAAAACCACCATCTGACAGCAAATTCTCCAATGACTTATGACCATTTCTGCTGCTCTAGATGCTAACCCTAATCCTCCATTTAGCACATTTTATTGTCTTCAAGCTACATCAAATCTTTACTTAAGCTGGTCTCGAACAATAAACATTTCAACTTGAAGAATTCTTTAATGATGATGTGCAGTAAAATCACACAACGTAATAAAACATCAAGGAACATTTTCAGATAATCCCACGATCTTTATCTACCTCCAGTTCTCAATTTTAATCAAACCACGACGTCATTGTTTCAAGAATTTACCAAGCACATTCTGTATGGGGTGTAAATTTAAAAACACGGTTGATAAATTAAACCAAGCTTCTTATTATGACATTGAGATAGCGCAGTCACTTGTACTTCTGATCCCGTCACGCCGCAAATGAAGTCGTATTCTGGATTTATTGTCTAAAGTAAAAGTTCACTGCGTGTTATAAATTGTTAAAACCAGCTCCACATGTTTGAAGTTCTGTTTCTCATTTCGCTCTCTGTTCCTATGATTATGTTAGCTCAAAATGTTCGGAACTGTCTTTGCAGGATTCATCCACTGTCAATAAAACTCCTCTTTGTGTTTACAACTTTCCCAAGCTCCCTGGAGAGTTGTTCGCCCCTTGTGTAGCTAATCACATCCTCTCACGCACGCATCCAAATATCACCAAAAGAATACTGCTTTGACTTTTATTAGTTTCTTAGTAAATACAGAGGAAAAAAGCAAATGAAATATAAGTTGTGTATGTGTGTGTGTGTGTGTTTTCAACACATTTTTGTGCCTTTTTTGTCAGTAAGCAGCATTATACATCAGTGAAGAAGAATATTGATAGAAGGCAGGTAAAATTGAATATGGCTTAAATGTTTTTGTTGTAGTAAAAAGTGAATGGGTTAAGTCACGTATAAAGATCACCAGATTTAAATATGCAAAAGTATAGCTGGGCAATAAGGGGAAAAAAATGATCTGGCTTTTACTTGAAGCCAGATCATGATTTAGATTTTTATTACAATTCCAGTAGAGCAGGCCTATTCAACTTAAGGCCCGGGAGCCAAAGTGGCCGTCCAATGATCTGATCCAGCTTCCAACCCATTTTTTTTCTCATGTCTTCATTTAATTTAGGTTTGGTTCCTAATTTATTCTACTTAAGACCTTGTTTGGTCCTTGTAGACCTGACTTGAAGTTGGCATAACTAACGTTTTTAGTTGTAAATTAGTAAATTTTGTGTTTTCAGCACTTTGTGAAAAAAATGAGACTATTGCGCACTGTCTGAATTGAATTGACTCTTCAGCAAACTGGGTCTGGGCATCACGTCCTCTGCCTGCTTTTCAGATCAAATCTACATCGTACCGGACAATCAGATTAGTTTATTTGCGTGAAGCAGAAGTAACAAAGAAACTGATTGGTCATTTAGACCAAAATCTAACCTCACATTAAAATTTTTATTTTTTTTTGCTTCGCTCGTTCTGCAGAAATTCGCGATGTTTTTCATTTCCATGTGATATTTTTTTCATGTATTTTTTTTTGTCTGGAGCAGCCATGTTGGTTTTCAGACGGCAGAAGATGTGTGTCTCTAATTGGCCAGTTAATCTGTCAATCATGGCTACCAAAATCCGAAAGAGGGACACGGTGGCCAGACGATATAGTTAGGAAAGTCTTCTTACAGCTAATTTGAACCAAATGAGATCTTACCATTGAAACTAGTATTTACTGTAACTGAAATGACTCATGAATGTCTAAGTTTGTTTTTTGTTTATTAAACCACACAAAATGTGACTGGTTACTTGATTTAATATATAGGCATTTTTGTCACTGTAACGAGAGAGCTGCGCCTTCAGAGAGACTACGAGGTGTGTAGGTTTTAAAATTGAGTTATACTTTAAAAGGTTAACTCTGGTGCCCCAAAGTGATTAATTTCATTACTTGCCTACACAATATATTAACTAATAAGTAGTATTTAGAGCGTATTTACCCTATAAGCCTATTTTTAGCTTATTAAATTAGGGTAGGAAAAAACAAGTTAAGGTTAAGATTTACCCGTTAAATCCAAAGAAAATGTTGCCACATGGCTTCAACCAAAATTCATGGTATTTTACGTTTTGGCTTTTCATATCATATTGACGTTTTGTTGTATGTTTCTGGTGAAAAGATTTAAAACTTGTCTTCCTTTTGTTATGTCATCAGTTTACAAATTCTTCCACTTCCTTTATTTGCAGCATATTTTCAAACTTGTAAATCTATAATTTACTTTTGCAACAAGTATGAATTAACCAAATGAAGTTAAAATTGTAACATTGTATAAAAAAAACTCGTCATGCCCACTTTATAGACATTAGATTTTGATAGATAGACATTGATGCAATATTTACAGATAAAGCATCATCCACCTGAAAAGTTACGCAGCTCATCTGTAAGTAAAGCATACTAGTAATAACAAGTCAGTAGTTTTTGTGTGTTTTTTTTTTTTTTCAAATTTTGTCTCCATTTCCTTTCTGCCGGTCCCGTAGCGAGTACTGTGCAGTATTTTACTATTCCGCACGTCTCCCCTCTCGCTGCCTCTCCGCGGGCCTGCCTGTCTGTGCCCCGGCCACACTACTGTTTTTACAAGTGCACAAGTGGCTGCTCCATTGCTCTGCAGCCAGCCGTATAACCAGCTCTTTTCCTATTCTGGGGAAGTGGAGCAGAGGGAACGCCCCGTGCTCCTGCTGCTATCTCTATGAGTGCACTGACTTCTGACCAGAGAGCTATTCTGTGTCCGTCCACTGCCACTGGGGCCGGACATTACGAAAACAAACGGCGTGTGATGGTGAATTTTAGATATACAGAACACACAATGCACTTGATTCTACTCTATTTATTTTGTTTTATGTACGACCAGATTTAGTGCATCATTAAGAAGCGTCTTGTCATGTTTTTCTATTGTTGTATTGCCTTTGAGGTAAAAAAAATCTTGCTTTTTCAGACCCCACTGTGATTGTTAAAGGAGACTTTTTTTCACTTACTATAAAATAAAATAGCATAATAACAAGAGAAGTAATGTGATGCATGGTTACCAAAAACCCACCAGGCAACCTCCACAAATGTAGGCTCAATACAATACAAATATCAATTAATACATAAGATTTAAATGATTCCAGAGCACAGATTCCAGGCTGAACAGAACAAACCATATGGAAAAGCACAATTTTTCTGGAGGAAACATTTTGGAACATTTTTAAACTGAGTTTGTGCAAGTTTTTTTTAGCGCAAATGGAAGATTGTTCTAGATTTTAGCTCCTTTGTATTGAACACTAAACTGGGACTGAATTGTACGGAAATAAGAAGCTCTAATGAGATGCCCACTGTGATTGAAATATCCATGAAATTCTTTAGTATTATTATTAACCCTCTACCGCATAGTGTTGCTTTTAGGCAACAAACCACTTTTTTGGCTTGGACACTGGCCCTTTAAGTTTTTTTTTATTTTTGTTTTTTTATAATGTTAGCAGACATGTTTCTGTCCAATAAAATCAGAGGCTGAAGTGGGTGTGCACATTTGACTGAGTCTGAAGCAGTCATTTCTGGAAGCAAAGTCACATGTGACACAGTGCTAGGTAACGGTAAGATAAATAACACTTTTCTCTGGGTTAAATTGGAATAATTTGATACAAAAAAATATTTTAATGTCCAGAAATATGTCAAGATGCACATTTGATTGTTTACATATAATTTTTACTTGTATGTTTATGCTAATACTGTGTTTTAGGTATGTTGCCCTAGGGCAACATCATGCAGATGTAGCACTTTTGTTGGGAAAAATAGTGCTCAAGAAGAGATGTGTTGGAGTGAATAATGAGTATTATTGCTTGTAGGAAATGGACATAAAAACATTTTATGGGTCCAAGAATGAACATGGTAGTGAAGTTCCATCCGACAGTGAAGACAGTGAGCTTGAGGACGAGAGTGATAGTGGAGAAGAGTGGCTCCCTGAATCAGGTTTGACACTCAGTGTAGGTCAGGGGTCAGTCAGGGTTCTGTAAGATGTGTGTTGGTGTGTGTGTGTTGGGATGAAAATGAGGATGAGGATGAGGTGTTTGAACCAGAGGAAGACAATGGCTGGAGAACACCCCATAATGCCAACTTCCCCGACTATCCTGAATGGCAAGGAAGCCTTCCGAGATCAGAAGATTACTTCAAGATGTTTTTTTCAGAAAATATCCTGTCAGTGATCACAGAGCAGTCAAACCTGTATGCTCTACAGGTTTGACTGTTGTTGTTGTTGTTGTTAAATTTTGTATATCTCACCTGCTCAGGGACTGCAGATGGAAACTAGCTACGGCTAAAATCTGGTGCAAAGCATCTTCAATGTTTTTGCACACTGTCCCTGTTAAATAAACTAATAAACTAAACTAAACTAAACAACCCAAGCAGACCTTTAAAACTCAGCACTAAAGAACTTGAACAGTTCATAGGTACTGTAGTCTACATGTCACTGTTTGGGTTACCAGTCACTCGGATGTTTTGGTCCAAGGCCTCTCGGGTGCATCAAGTAGCTGATACCATGAGTCTGAACAGATGGGAGGCCATCAAGAAAGCTCTCCACTTCAACGACAATGAGGCAATACCTGCAGGAAGTCCAGATCCACTTTACAAAATCTGACCACTGGTAGACCATCTTATTTCAAAATTGCAATCCATCCCAATGAGTGAGAAGCTGGCTGTGGATGAACAGATAGTTCCCTTCAAGGGAAAGAATAAGAACAAGCAATATCTACCAGCCAAACCTAAGAAATGGGGATACAAAATACTCATTTTAGCCAGCTTTGAAGGTATTCCACATAACTTTGAGATCTACACAGGGCGAATAGTGCAACTCCTTGAGCTGGTAGATATAGGTGCAAGTGGGAACGTCATTTCTCCTAAATTGGCTCTTTTTTGGTAAATGTTAGTATTATGTTGAATAAAACCTTTTCTGATACATTTTAGATCATTTTCTCCTATTCCATTCAGTATTGAAAACCTTGGTGTTTGAGTACCCTCATCGCACACTGTTGCCCTGAGGCAACAAACCCAGATTTTTGTGGGGGGGCGTGGGGGGTCAAATGTTATAATTGATATAATGTCAGGGACCACAAGCTCTCAAAAAGTATCTTGAAATATTTTTTTCCTCTAAATAAAAAGTATGCAGTAGAGGGTTAATTTAGTAATAAAACTATTCGATGTACAGGTTCAACAACTTCCTGTTCAAGGCTGCAGAACTTATAAGCCCCGCCTCTTGTATCAAGCAGTGACTCATTTATGCTGTTTGAAAGTGACTACATACAGACCGTTTCAACCTTGCATGTTTTGCCTGGAGTCTGAATTTTCCAAGCACTTGAGCATCAGCTGCAGGACAATACATGATTACTCAAACATGCATAAATCAGTCTAATGTAATATGAAAGAACACTGTTATAACATGGTCAAAATTGATTTTACATAATAGGTCCCCCAGGAGAAGTGGGTGGCAAAAATACAGTATTGAACAAACAGCAGCATCAAATAGAGACATGGTTAATTACAATGTGCACTTTCATCAACAAAGGGCTCCTGATTTTTGTGTCGATATTGTCCTCGATAAGTTAGGACCTGGTCAGTTCTCAGAAGGGAGATAAGAGTGGACTGTCATTGTGTCCTTGGCAAGACACTTAACCCACATTGCTCAGTGTCTGTGTACACTGGATGAGTGGGCCCTTGAGTGTAAACCCCTATGAAGGTCTTGAATAGTGGAAAAATTCTATGAAATCTGACATCATCATGCAACCTTTTAACCCTTTAAAACCCATATGACAGATTATCTCATGTTTATAATTTTGATTTGGTGTGATAGTTCTTGTGGTAAAGTTAAAACATGAAAAAAGATCCGCACAGCAGCTGGAGCTCCCAGGACCGTGGTGTTTTAACTTTGCACTGCTTTTAGGACCCAGCACACAGGCTTTACATTTTTTGGATGTGCGTGTCACCTTTTTTACTCAATAGTTCTTGTGGTAAACATTTAACATAGTTTTACAACAGTTAAGTAGAAAAAGTAAAAGTAGAAAATTACAGGAAGTAATTTAGGTTCTAAAACAGAATCAAAAAGCGCCAAAATGTAAAGACAGATTACACACAACAGACACACATTTAACACAACTAAAGTGTTACAGGTAATAATAATTATGTTGATTTTGGTCCAGATTTACAATGTGGTTGCTAGGTAACATTTGTGGATTCCTCTCCACTATGTCATATTTACTGGACAAAAGACAATAGTGAACTTCACCAAAACAAACAAAATAGTTAAAAAACAAGCTAAATGTTTAGTGAAATCTTAATCATATTCATGTTTACAATGTTTTTTTTTTTTTTTTATGTTGTCTAACCTATCATACGCACTTTAAGCACCAAAATAGCAATTCTGTTTCTAAACTAATACAGAACTGTTTCTAAACTAATATAAATATTTTGAGACTTTGTATTTTCAGAATTGTAGTTCAACTGAAAAACTCTGGTGCCTAAAAGGTTAGTTCTTAGGGTTATAATGTGACTAAAATTGATTTTAGAAAAAACTTGAATTCTTTTGTAACCATCTTGTGTTTTATTTTGTTTTTCTTTGTCCACCATGGCTTCTCACAGGCTGCTGTAGTTCTGTCCTGTGCTGTCACTTATCAGTCGGCGTTAGTGTCAGAGGAGGTTGTGATGCTGGCTGGCAGACGTGGAGCAGGGCGTGTCTCCTGTGGGACTCTCCTGTGTGGCGTGACCTTGTTCAGAGCCAGAGGAGCAGGACGTGTCCACAGCAGCAGGAGCTCTCCACTGTCACTGCCACAACACGGTTATACATTATGTAAATCCACTCAGTAATGACTCCATACATGATGATATGAGAAACACTCGCTGGATAATTTACAACCACTTTGTACTGTTTATATAATTTAGATGTGCCTATTTTTGAAGAGAATTGGTTGTGTTACGTGGCATGACAACAATCTGATAATAATATGTAACACAGATGGAAAGCAGCTAAAAGAACATGGCTTAAAATCAGTTTTTGTTGTAAATTGTATAACTATTTGTCAATGACCACCTTTTGGGAATTGAAGAAAATTATTTCTGTGAGACTGAGGATGTGCTCATCTTTAAAATGCTTCAATTTTGTTTTGGCCCAGTTATACGCCAAGTATCATTCTGGTTTAGTTCCAAATTTGTCTCAGTTTTTCATGTGATGTGTTGGGAAGTGTAAAAGTCCCCTATTCCCTACACTTAGAAGACACAAATGATGCATTATTTGCATCGATCCCATTCTACAAACCTGCTCCAGAATCAATGAAATGTGAAATAAAGCACACATGACAGTCATGTGTTTCCCACATCTGGAATTCACTTAGAGCGCCATCTACAGATTGCAAATTAAATGTACTTGGGAAAATAATCAAATTGATCTTCCCTATGGCAACAATGCAGAGGAACTCAGTCTAGAATGTATGAACAGGCCAGATCTCTACCTGTGACATCACAGAACAGTGCTTTCTGAGCCTTAGAGAGAAAAGAATTGTGTATCTCAAAGATAAACATTCAGAATACAATTAGAAGCTCAAGCTCCAAGTCCATTTGACATAAGATGTATGTTGCAAATTTATTATCAAGAAAATTACATCTGCAGGTCTTATTGCACTCAAAGCCTGTTGCCGCTATTGAACAATGTACTTGCTCCCCTCCACAGAAGCTTGTATGTACTATTCACTGTTTACACTTGGCTTAAATAAACCTGTCACTGGACTTGTAGCCGTTCAGTAAAGTAAATTAGAACCACAAAAGCCTGCAGTAGCTGTACCTTTGCCCTCTCTCTGTGCCTCACCTCTATTCATGGCCCGTATTTCCTCTGGGTTTGTTTGTGGCTCGTGGTTCTCTCTGAAATCCACTCAAATGAGCAGAGCCAGAGCAGAGCCCGTGGGACCATTGGCCGACCTCAGCAGATCCAACATCAGCTCTGCCTGCCCAGCTCCTACTGCAACAGTCTCACTGTGGACTGTGGACTGGTGTCACTGTGCAGCACATCAAACTGTAGTTCAAAGGCTTGTTTACTCATATTCATGTGAATACCACAGGGAGAACATAAATACTACTTAAGTCCTAAGCATCATAAAGCTGATAGAATGTTTCTTTAATCATCTCATATTATAATAATTACAAACAAGACAGATACCTGTTCAAAAAGAGCCAAATAGTAAAAAATGCTGAGGAAAAATATGAATACATGCTCACATTTTTCATGAGCTGAATTCATATGCAAAAAAAAAAAATGACTGGATTACTGTGTTAAACAGTACCATTAATACAAATATTACAATAAATCCAGTTGGATAGATACCTTTGGAGCATCTGAGAGTGTTCTTTTATTGTGGCCAGCCTAGAGCAGCGACTATGAGTGACCAAACTTTAGTCTGAAAGACAACGTTGAGACTAGGAGAGAAGAGAGACGAGAGAGAGGAGATGATCGCTTAAGCGTCAAACGATTGAAAGGAGGTGCCTATGTTCATTACTAAAATCTGTCTATTTAAAGTATGCTTGTGTGTGCGGAAAAGTTGAGTGGGAAAGCCAATCAGAAAGGGATTGAGTGTGAAAGTGTGACATTACTATGGAGGAGCTGCAGTGGGAGAAGGAAAAGTATCAATGAGACACGCTGGGATGGACAGAACACTCTGAAGTTTAGGACAGGAAACGCCGTTAATGCAAGATAAAATCAGAAGGAGGGATGGGGAAAGCATAAGCAGAGAGGGATGGAAAAATGTTAATGTTCATAAATAATAATACATGAAATGAACTGGGGCAGTAACACGTATAGATATGCAAAAAGAGAGATGCCGTGGTATAGATGTATGCTTTTCAGTGACATGGAGTTGCATCTTGCACAATTTGGCAGAAATACATGTGTGGTGTATTGCGTTCATGTGTTTGTTCAGTGTAATGTCAGACTTTGCCAGACTTTCCAACTTTTGTTTTGTTTGTCTGTTCAGGCTCTTTAATATATGATTGATTCACACAAGTCCAGTTTGTCCATAAAAGTTTAAATGTTAATAAAACCTACATATGTTAGCATCAAAACCTGTTCAACTGCATATATAAAACTTCAGTGCTAGTCTGAGCCTTGTGTATTTCTGACAACCTGTAACAGTAGAATTCGTCACTCCTCTTTCCGCCTCCGCTCCTTTCCCATTCTCCTTTCCATGCTCTGACATTTTTATCCTCCTATTAAAACTTTTAAGGGCCCATTATCTAAGAGGAAGGAATGTTGCTTTAATAGTGTTGTGGCTCCGCGCTTAGGCCCCTTCTTTTCAGTTCATAACCAGGCTTAACGTTCCCCAGTCGAGTCAAACAAGAGTCCGGCTCCTCTTTGGGGAACTATATGACGGACAGTTAACCCTCCTCAGACAGTCTTATCCACTTCAGACCGTAAACCCTAAACGTGCCTACTACTTCACATCTTTTGTCTGGTTTGGAGCGCTACAAAATCCCGCTAAGCTCCAGCCATGCTCTCCACAGATCCTTTTGTGTTCAGATCACAGGATGTTAAATGTCTCTAAGAGCGGAGTTTCGTCAGTGGGTTGGTAAAAGGAGTATTTCCCCCGCTGTGTGCAGTTTACTGTTGTTTGTTTTTCCTTGTGGCTTTTGGGCAGTTTTACAGACAGCCTCCAGCTCCTGTGCTGCCTCTGTGCTCCAATACAGATGTTGTGGTGGTGTCGGGAAATGGATTGTGAAAGCTGAAGTCTTTTGGTTTTGGAGTCCTCGTCGGAAAGGAAAATTACAAAAATACTTCTGATAAAAAAGTCACAGAAGGCACAACTGGGTGAACGACGAGGTAACCCTAGCTAAATCATAGTCACATGTTTATTTGATGTTGACTTACTTTTTCTTCAAGATAAAAGTCTGAATCGTGTATCTAATGTGTCAACAGCATTATCTAATAAACTTAAATCTGGCCTAGTCTTTTCACTTTCGACTGTCCATAACATGTAGCTTTGATTGACTGGCTTTGTCTTTTCTTTAAATATTTTGTTTAGGTTTTGTTTTAATATCAGCACATTCAGTGTATAAAAATAAGATACATGTCTACATTAGGCATCTATCAGAAGATTGCTTAAAATATGAGAGTTCAAAGGTACAACTTTATGTAAATCCAGTGTCTGAGCATTTGCGTTTAGATTTTTTACAATGGTTTTGACAATTCGATCATGTTAGTTTTGACAAGGAGCTTGCATTTCAAGGAATACTTAGTTCACATCTCTGTTACAGTGGACGGTGGATGGAAATGAACTTTTGATGCACTTGGTGCAAAACATCTTCTCTTTTATAATATGAACGTGTTTGCACATGGTTTCTGACAAATACTCAACTAAGCATTATCAGAAAAAACTCTTAACCTTAACACTGCATGAAGAGTATTTCTAAATTGTACCTTGGTTTGGTAACTGTGCTGCAAAGTGTAAAATCATATTTCACATTGATTGGTTTGATTTGCAACAAATTAATCATAAAAAGAAAAGGTAGTCAAAAGTCAAGTATCTGAGCAATCGACATGTTTTAACTTTCATCCAAAAGGATTTTCAATTTGACAGAAAAGGTCTGGGAGATTGGGCTTTTAGAAAATATTAAGTTATGGCTCACATCCAACAGGAGAGTTATATCTCAAAACAGTATGTAGTGTCTCTGACCTCTTCATCTGATAAAAAATATATGAAAGTTGAAACATCACTATCTTGTAAAACTTATGAATCACTTTGGATTGCCTTCTCCTTTTATTTCATATGTGTTACATATGAAATAGAAGGAGAAGAAAAGTATAAAGTAAATTTTGACCTTGTTAAATGTATTTTAAGTCTCTCATGTCAAAATCCTTATTGACATACCTATTTGTATTTTGGGAGCATTGAAACACGATATTTTTGGGGCACTTGAAGCATATATCTACTCTCAGCCTCCCTGTGGAAATCCCGCACTTAGTTTCTGTATTCTGACCGACACCAGACTCGAAACTCCAGCTCTTTGTGTGAAATGTCTTTGAATGATTTTTACTGTTCATTTCAAATTTAAACACAAACTACAAGCTTAGCATGTTAAGGGGTAAACTTTTGTGAACTCCTCTTTGTCTTAGCTATAAAGATCCTTTTTGTATAGTTTAGCTTAGGTACTCATGACAAAGCACTGTGTAACTTTTGACTGAAAATAGTTTTGAATAAGCATGTTTGTAATTTTTAATGCACTTAAAACTAATGAAATCTATGTTTTTGAGCTTGCAAGGCCACACAATGGACCAGAAGAAGCTGATTCCTGTTTGTTTCCATAGAAAATTGTTCCTTTAGTTAATTTTTTCACTTATGGCATATAATACAATCATCATAATTCACAAAGCTCCAAAGTATGGTTTTAACTTTCTATTTCCAGTGTGTAGTTGACTTTTCACCTCCAGAAGCTGCACTTTTAAAGAACAATACCAAAGCAAATAAAACATAATATTTGTCCTTTAAGAAATAACATGAACTTTTGAGGTCAATCCATCTTTTCTCCCTTGTCTCATTGCACTTTTATCCAGTCGACTTGATAGTAGTGAGGCGATGTTGGCAGCTTGCTTGGCTCTACTGTAATCATTTCTGTGTAAACAATGTTTTATTTGTGCAGCGGGACTTGCCCTGAGCTGTGGGCTGTGATCTTTAGCCTAATAGTGTTTGTAATGGGACACAGAGGCTCTGCGCTGTCTCCTGTTCTGGCTGTAGATCTGGGGAGAGGCCGGGCTCGACGCACTCACACTTGTGGCTACTGTGCACTCAAACACTCCCACATGTTTTCTTGGTTAATTGCCGCGTTCCTTTTTTCTTCACCGCAACTGCTGTTGTTCAGACGACGCCTGTCAATGTCGGGCCTGTGCGCCGGTTTGAAACGCTCCCTCCCCTTTTCCTTTTTTCTCCTCAAAGACTGCTTCTTATTTCCTGTCCTGCTCTGCGACGCTCTGTCAATGACTTTTATTAGCTTCTATGTACGGAGTTATGTTTTATTGGGAAAAGTGGAGAGGGACTTCAAATGTTCTCATGTCAGAGTGAAAAGCAGCTGGTGTATTGATAGATTTTAAGGCATATTATTTATAAATTCATATACAGAAGATGTTGTTTATGTCACAATGTTCTCTCATCAGTAGTGTATTAGTAATTTATTGATTCATGCTTGTTTGAGGAATCTTGTATTGTCCAGTAGCTGATTACTCAGAAGATCCTGGTTTTCACCTACCACCTTTTCCTGCCCACTTGTCTGTATTTACTTCCAAAGACTTCACTTTTTCTCTGAAGAGACAAGGCTTATCATCTCATTTCTTTAGTTTTGAACAGCAAGTCAACAAACCTGTTTATCTTTCTCATTCGTTTTAATTAATTGTATTTTGCAAGGAAGAAAAAGTCAGTTATAATGTAAAAATATTAGTCCAAAAAGATATGAATGACAATCCACTGCTTGTTATAGTGAAAAAGAGAAGAAGGCTAATCAGGTCTGCAGTTTTGAACAGGATGTCAATGGTTCAGATTCTGTTACTAAGCTGTTTTAGATCAATGTAGTTCAGTAAACTCTTTTGGGAATTAGTCTTTCTGATTGACAAATTAAAGTTACCATAAAAACAGCAAAAACAGACTGATAAAAATAAATTAGTTGGAGATATTCTTTTTTGGACTACAAATAAAAATAAAATTAATTACGTGATTTGAATATACTGTATATAGTAATCTATTAATACTGACATCCTGAGGAACATGTAATGTATATTTTCTTCAGGATGGTGGCTGGTGGAGATGGGGCAAGATCTCGTGCCACAAGATCTTGCCACAAAATTGTGCACACATGTGCAAATGAGTTTCCCCCTCAGGTGGGACATTTGCCTCAGACAAAAATGCTTTATGTGGCTGAGTTACACCTCTTGATCAAGCCGCAGTTAAAGAAAGCAGGAAATACGTAAGCATTAGACAACAAGGAGTTTAAAGAAAGACAGAGCAAACATATACTTACTAAGTATAGACAACAAGAGTTTAAAGAAAGACATGGCACAACATATACTGTACTAAGTATTAGACAACAAGGAGTGTAAACAAAACAGGGCACAACATACGTATACTGTACTAACAAGGAGCTGTGCACTAAGTAATTTCTAGATTATAAGCCGCTACTTTTTTCATGAGCTTTGATCTATGCGGCTTATAAGGCAATGCAGCAGAATTACAGATTCTCATAGACTTACTATTAACAAGTGCGGCCTATATATGTACTTTATCATTTTTCTTACTTAAATCTAGTAGGTGCGGCTTCTATTCAGGTGCGCTCAATGGGGCAGAAATTACAGTAGTTTTTAGGCAAGATAAAGTGTGCTAAAACATGAACACATTGATATGAACAGTTTGATGCAGTGATGCTAAAAAGTTCACTTGTGAATCTGAAACACTGCTCATGGATTGTAAATGTTTGAAATATTGGCTGTTTGACATGAAGCTGATCCCTCACAACAGAAGAACATTACTCATTACTCACAGCAGGGATTTGTACTGTCTGTACTGTTATCATTGACTTTTTTCTTTGACTGTGGTATAAATAGTAGGTTATATGTCACAGTTATAGCTCAATGATGCTTAGAACATACTGTATCTTTACCTGCTCTCTACATATTGTGCTTTAAGACATACCAGCCAAAGCCTGATCCCATCTGATCTCAGAAGCTAAGCCGGTTGGGCCTGGGCAGTACTTGGATGGGAGACCGCTGGAGGAACCTCATGTGCCACAGTGGGGCCAACAAAGCAGAAACTCACCATTGTGTTCTTAGGCCAGACACTTTACCCACATTGCCTAGTTTGGATCTGATGTGAGTGTGAATTGTTGGTGGTGGCTGATGGCAGCCTCCCTTGCGTCAGTCTGCCCCAGGGCAGCTGTAGCTTACCACTACCGAGTATAAAATAAATGAATAATGCAGAATGTGAAGCGTTGTTGGGTGTTTTGAAAAAAAAAAGCTCTATAAATCCAATGCATTATGATTAATATATACATACACACACACGACATACAGTGTAGTCCAGTGTCTTCGACCAGTCAATCCGGTGCTCCGAACTCTGTTTAGTGGGCTTTAAATTTTGGGCAGTCTTTTTCCTTCACAAATAATCAATTCCTGCGAGAGAGCACTTTTTTTACGTGGGGACCAAATGAAGTGACTACAACAACACCACAGAAGCAGTGGACTGAGTATAAACTTTTCATCAGATAGACTGGATCAAGACTGGACTGGAGCTGGACCCCGGGCTCGCATCAGAACTACATGAAATCAGCTGTTAAACATGTCTGCTTTTAAACTTAATGGAGTATACAATATTACAAAATACATAAAGCCGCTGTTGAAATGTGTCAACAATCTTGGAGCCAGTCTTGTGTCTGTTAGGTCTTGTGAGAATTGAGTCTCTTGAGAAGAATTGAAGTAGCAGATTGTGACTGACAGTGACAAACAAGACTGTACATAAGCTCATTCTTTATTTAGAAATGTTTATAATTTACTAATAAATCAAACTATAATGCAAGATAGTTATTACGTCAAATATACTACAGAAAGTGCAAAGAAATGCCTCTTGTGTAACAGTTTAATGGAGCAAATTGATCCCTCTCCATCCTGACTTTTCCATGGATCAGCATTTTTCTCAAAGCCAACATGATTTAGATTTTGTCATTCCTCTCCTGGCACCTCCTGACGAAAGGATGTTTTTCTTTCTGTTTCTCATCAAATGACAAGAAAAAAAATCTTGGCTGCCATTGAAGGAAAGTGCCTCGCTAGCTGTGTGTAGAGCTCTAGAGTGAAAGGGTCATTGTGTCAACACTTTGGGGTTTTATTGGTCCGCCGAGACCAACACCGGGGCCTATACCTTTTGGTTCCTTTCCCAGCATGCAATTGATGGATGGTCGCGTTGCATTGGAGTGGAGGGGTAGCGCCGTGAATTTCGGGAAGGCATAATACAGCCATAGTAAGTGATCGCAGGTCCGCTGGGGTAGCCGATGTGGAAACTCAATCCTTTCTTAAGTGGAGATGTCTGTTTCTGGCTGCAGTGGAGAGGAAACGATTCTGTGTTTTTTTTCTCCCTCTCTTTCTCAAATCTGGGCGAGTGTTGTACTTGAAAGTGGCGCTCCGTGTTGATTTCCATTCACGGTCACTTCACTGGCGGCGCTGCTCTGCATATTTCCTCCTCGGGCCTTCACACGGTTGAAGTGCTGGTTGTGCGTGTTGGAAGTCCAGCCCAGCGTGGTTCAAATGCAAGGTCACAGCAGAGTTTGTGCGTCCATATGTCTGTCATGAGCAAGACTTCAGCAAATTTAAGCTTTTTGTCATGTACTTAATTCAGTGTTTCCCGCAGGTTTGTCCTGAGACTGGCAGAAATTATTATGCGTTTTTTGGAGTGTAAATTCACTTATGGCAGCTAAATTTGATTAAAATCCTCGTTTTGACATGTTTTGCTGTACGAGTTGGATAGATACTGTCCCTCCTAAGGCTCTAAGTCACTGGAATGTGCTCTAATTACTTCAACCCCTAACAGGAAAGCCTGAACTAAAAGAAAGCGTCATAACAGGACAAACAATAGCTATATAATTAGCACGATTTCATGCCTTTTTTGCGTAAATATGACATGCGTTGCAGCCCCAGTTCATTTCTAAGGTGGTTGTAAAGATGTGTTATCTATGTATATTTTACAAAATACTAATACTATCTTAACCAACCCCAAGCCCCAGCCCTAAACCAGTAACTTGAAGTCTAAACTTTAAACCTAAAGATAATGTCCCCACTGGCTTCAACCAAAACTGTCAATTTCACACTATGAAATATTGTGTTTATATTCGGTGTAGCATATATTTGCAAAAATGGCGCTCATCATACGCTATTGATGTGGTAGAAAATGAATTAATGACACTTTTGTGTTGTATAGTCAATGAACTAAATTAATTGACATATAAAACTAAATTCATCTAGAACATTGTCCGCAATTTTGTTTAAATGTGCACTTGTTTTTTTTGTCAAGATAATTCATGTCTTTTCACAGTTGTAACAAAATGTTGATTAGACAACATGAATATTGCACCATGCCTTAGGCTGGCCACAATAAAAGGACACAATGCTCAGTTTTAATCAAGATGGTCACACACAAATGTGTATCTATAGTACAGCATGTTAGTGTCGCGTTATGAGCACGTTTCTAGCCCCTTTTTGCGTGTCTGTTATAATGTGTCATTATTTCACGCTCATGTGTTTTTTTTTCTTACTGTCTTATAGGTGTTTCGGGTGAAGCCATGTGAAGACATTTTCTTTGTGTTTAGGTTGAAATTACAAAAATGGGTTTAGATCTGGGGCATAGAGTTTGTTAAGATAGGATTTAGTTAATATTCATAAAAAATAACACATTTTTACATCCACTTTAGAATGAACTGGGGCAGCGTTGCGTATCATGCATATGCAAAAATAAATAAATAAAAATTGTGATATATACAGTATTAGGCTATATACACATTGTGAGATATATACTGTATACTTACGCATTTTTGTAAGAATTGGTTGTTTTAAGAACACCAGGTGCCACAGTGGGACGACAGGAGTAGATTGTCGTTGTGCCTTGGGCAAGACATTAACACATACTGCCTCAGTGTCCCCGTGCACTGGGTGAGTGGATGCTAGATTGTAAAGCGCTTTGAGTGCCTGGAAAATAGAAAAGCGCTATATAAAAGAATAAATAGACCATTTATTTATGCTTTTGGTCAGTGTGGAAATCAATTACCTTTTTTAAGGAGTCTTCATTTGTCTGAAATCCTCAGGTTTGTGACCAACTCACTGAATATCTTCTGCCATGTGCTCATATCGAAGGTAAAAGTAATCTGTATAAAGAGACCGCATGGAGAGCTTTTGCATAAACTAGATTCAACTGTGGTCTCTGATGTCTCACAAGCCGGCACTACAATCTCCCATTAGCATCTACGCTGCTTTAACAGGTGAACGTAGACATTCTGATTGCACTTTGAGGCTTACAAACTGTACAATGGAGAATTAATTATCGGTAGCAATTTTGTATCTGCTGATTTGCTGATGGAAGTGTCAGAAACACTATAGGTAACAGGCGGTGACAGGGAGCGATCTGCTGCTAAATGAGCCGTACATAAGTTCACAAGTTCCTCCTTCCACATTCACACACAAGACATCCTGCTGCTGCTGTTGTTTTTATGGCACAGGAAAACGCCATGTTCATCAAAATATAACTATTTAGGTTATTTCTATATATATTTCTATCTATCTTTTTCATATCACTGTTATTAATGATATTTGCTGTAAATATATACTGGCTCCTTAAAGTGTATGTTTCATAACATTATTAAACATGATACATACATGTAAGATATAACATAACTGACTCATTCATTTTTTCCCGCTTGTTTCCAGGGGCGTTAGTTGAGAACATTCTAGACAGTGGCCAACTTTTCGGAGGGTTAGACAGAAACTATTCACTCTGCCCTTTCTTCACTAAAGGAAATTTATTGTGATGCCTACACATGAAAGTTTGAAGAATGAGAAAAACCTACCAAGATAATAAACAAAGTACTTGTAACTGAGCTGCTAGTCATAAAGATGGTAAAGGTAGATGTAAAGATGCTGTAAAAGTTATAAAAGTTTAGTTATTTAGCCCTTTTGATGCTTAACGTGGAGTCCAAGTTAAATAAAACTGATTATTATGATTAGTACTCCACATACTTGACCAGTATTCATTACACACATTAAAAAAAAAAAAAAAAAAAAACTTTAAGTAGCGCACTGTTTGTCCAACTTATCATATGAATGATTGCACCTTCTGTGCTTATTGTTAAAAACAAAAACAAAACAAAAACACTTTGAATTTTTGCTGACAGAGAAGAATATATTATGGGTATTTTTGTATGATGAGTTGTCACATAAACTGTTTGAACAATTTGTAGTTGCAAAATAAGAGAGGGAGACAGGGACAGACCTAGAGAGAAAGAGAGACCCAGATAGGAAGAAAAAGACAGAGAAGAGATCCAGAGAAGATAAGAGAGGAGAGACAAACCCAGAGAGAGACATAGAGAAAACCCAGAGAGAAGAGAGAGAGAGAGAACAGAGAGAGAGAGAGAGAAACAGAGACAGACACAGAGAGAGAAGACAGAGATACGGAGGAAAAGAGGGGGAGAGAGAGAGAGAGAGAGAGAGAGAAGACAGACAGACACAGAGAGAGAGACAGACAGAGAGAAAACAGAGACACAGAGGAAAAGGGGGAGAGAGTGACCCAGAGACAGAGAGAGAGAAAGAGAGGCTGGTTGAGTGACACTTCTGGGCACAAGTGAGGGTGATGGAAAGTATGTAGTTGTCATCACACTTATCCTCTGACATCAGTGAGACGCTCAGAAAAGGGCACGCTGTGGTTTGGCAGCGGCGCGTGGAAAACAAGAGGGTGTAATTAAAGACAGTTATGATGGCAACTTAATGTACATAAATAACTCATTATGAATACAGCTTTTGGACTTCTGTCAGAGCGCTTTTTCCTCAAGGCAGGTACAAGGTTTAAGGTTATGCACTGTTTACGTAGCTCCACAAATGATCAAAATTATAATAGCAACATTTATTTTAGTCATACAGTATAAACATTGTGGTGTTTGTTGTTTTATAATTTTTTTGATAATTTGTTAAATCTTTTCAGGATTAAAATTCCACTAATAACTATTTGTAATCTGATCAGACAAAGATCATAACCGTAGTCATGCCGGTGATGCGAATGAAGGCTGAAACAATAACAAGCACACTTTAAACAAAATATTCTTAAACATAGAAGTAACTGAATGCATTGTGTTGTGATTATTTATTTGATATTGACTGTGTATATTAATGAACATCTGCAGCAGTTGCAGTGTAAATATCCAGATTGTGGCCAAGATGCTTATTTTCCATCTGTTGTCCCTAGGGAGGTACACAGACAACAAAGATAATACAAGAATACAATAAAAAGAGAGCTAATACTGCTTGTAATGGTGCTCACATACTTATTTTTTTCTCAGACAAAATGTCCAAAAAAGCCCCGGAAATAGTAAAAAGAGGATTTTGCATGAATTTACTTCAAGCTGCATTTTGAAAGAGGCCTGTGATGGACACTGACTTATTGTCAGAGGAAGACTGTTCCAATAATGTGTCTCTTTAACAGAGAGCACCGTTTGTCCAAATGTAGTGTGTTTGTCCAAATGTGTGTTACCTCACAGTCTGCTCGAGCTGTGGCCCTGGTGCCCATTCCACTCACTGTCTTTGGTTTGATGAAGTCTTTCAATAGAGGAGAAGCGAACTCATGTAGAACTTTAAAAATGAAACAAACATTTTTAAAAAGTATGAAATTGTTAGATTTTAACCGATAATATTTTTCTGCAATGCATTTTCTTCCAAAATAAATACTATCTATTTCTGTAGAAATTAAATGTCACAAATGAATTTGAAAATGTTAATGTGGTCATTTTGGAGAGTTATGAGCATAAATTTAATTAAAATGGAAAAAACGCCTTTCTAACTTGGCCGGCCAGATAAATTCTTGGGAATCTGTCTGGCTGACTTAGCCTATATTAGCAAAAATACTGCCTTTGTTGTTGCTGTTTTTTTTGGTTTTTGTTTGTGAAGGAAAAGTTGTCTCTGCTTTTATCAACTTCACAAGAATATTTTTCAGCCTCTATAATGCATCGGCCAATCATCCTTAAGCTTTTTTCATCATGACGCTCCGCCTTTTGATTGTCAGCTTGAAGGGTCCCAGATGGATATGTAAATAAACCTCAAATTACATCCATCTGGCGTGAGAACGGTGAGGAAAATACAGTAGTAATTGATAAAATTCCATTTGGAAACTCGTTTATTCTCCTAAACAAACCAAGAGTTTGGTACTTGGTGTAGAAAAGGTTGAAAACCACTGATCTGTCTGATGTTAGCGTTTAATTAAAACAATAAGACTTGTAATTACAATACTTAAAGAAGCTTGTTTCTGATATTGTGCCAGATTTAACACAGAGACACCTTCTTGCTAGCACACGTTATGCAAATTCCCAAATCTTATAGCAGCAAAAGCTTGGCTAATTAAGCGCCTCAGACCTTCAAACACCCTTGGGTGCAATGGCAGGTGTGATGAGACATTAATAGAGCCGTCTTCTCGCTCGACTGTTCGCGCAAGAAAAATGGAGAAAGATGTGTTTTTAATGAGGCGGGCAGCGATGGTCCGACACAGAAGCTTCACAACACGAGTCAAAGATCACACTCAAAGTCATTATCAGAGGAGAAAATTAAGTATTTGAAGTGAATCATTATACAAAGATTGGTCATGGTGAAACTATTTGTACAGTTTCCATGGTTTTATTGGGTTGATGGGCTTTACATGAATCACCCTGGAGTGAACCTTTTATTTGAAACTGCACAGTGATTAGCACTCTCGCCTCACAGCAAAAAGGCTGTGCGTTCGACACTGTCACTCTGGTGTCTCAGGCCAATAAAAACGGCATGCTCCATTGATCAAATCTTTTAGTTATAGCAGTTTGTGTGAATCATCTCAGGAACAACTCACTGAACACACTTTACCTGATGTTACTTATCTACTGCTATTTATTCCTTCTGTCATGCTGCTGAGCATAAACATACGTAACTATACCAACAGAAGTCGACTTTTCCTTATATTTCAAGTATTCACTGGCAGTTGTTCATGGTCACATATTGTACGTAGCACTCTAGTGTCCTGTTTCCACTTCATCTATTTATTCTGTCATGTACTGCACGTGCTCAGCCCTCCCAGCAACTTATTGTAAATAAGAGTTTAGTCTGTGGTAGCTACACAGACTAAACTCTGTCTATTTAAGAAATATGTTTTATTGCATGTTTCTAAGCTCATGCTGTTTTTGAACTGTGTGCTGCAACACTGGAATTCCTCCATTGTGGGAGAGAAAAAGGATATGTTGTCTTATCCTTACCAAGCCTAGCACAAATGCTTTATAATCAAGTTGGTTTCACATTCTAGAATTCAAGGCACTCATAGGCAGATGGAAGGAAAGAGGCAATTTTTTCGGTTAATAACATTGTTCTTTGCTATGAAATATTTCAAAAAACTTGTGACTTCTTTGGTGACTAGCCTCATTAATCTTTTGTATTGCAAAAATAAACTGCATTAAAACAATCTTCATGTTAGCGACCCTCCACCTGAATGAAATAACACTGGCCTGTGCAGTTTTGCAATGTCCATGAACCCAAAGTATGATCACTATTGGTGCAAAGAACAAATTTCCCTAAAGAGAAAAAAAAAGGCCACTATAATCTTAACCTGAGCATCTTCTCAACAAACTAATGTTGTTTCCTCTTGCATTATGCACGGCCTGATCAAAAGTTAATTGTTTTAGCCTTTTTTGCTGCACACATTCTTTGTGGCAACGTCCCAATAAGCCTCTGCAATGTCAAAAGATGTATTTGCATTCAGTGTTGCACTAGCTTTTTACCACGATCTTGTAATGATGATGGGAGGGTGTAATTCTCCAGCACATTCCATCTGGACTCTGTGAGGCCAAACCATGTCTGAATATGATCTCTCATGTCCCTGAAATACTTTTTAACATTTTGATCACCATTAATCCTGTCATTGTCATTTTGTAACAATCCTGTGTATCAGGAAAGAAGAAACTGACTGATGGAATAATCTGGTCATGTTCGGGATGCTCAGGTATCTGACTTCATTTTTAGGTGTTGTTAAACTTAAAGCGGCAGCTCCAGTTCTTGCTGTATTTGCATATCAACATAAAAAGTACATAAAGCGTTGACAGAAACCAAAATGATCAGATGTTAATGAGGCACTTGACAGCTCTGAAGGAGAGTTAGTCAGACTTCATCAGTCCTGAACGAGCCAAAAAGTGAAAGAGGCAGACTTGTAAAGAGTTTCTATTATATAAGTTTTCTGTTTTGGCAGGACTAATTTGACCTCAGAGAATATAAATCACGTTGCCCACACCATCTCACCTGTACAGAGGCATTATCCTCAACTATCTGACAAAATAATACTTTATTTTCCAGTCCATATTTCTACAAAACCAACAAACACTAAACTCTTTGTCCATCTGAGGTAACACAAGTGATATATTTTATTCCCTCTGAAATGAGAAGATTCAGAGCTGCTTTCTGCATTTGATAGAAAGTTAATTTAGAAGTTGTGGTTAGAATATCATAAGAATGTTTGTTTGGTTCACTTTGGTCCATTTCAGAGCCTCTTGCACTTGAGCTCAAGAGGTCCAGGCTGGTCAGTAAAAAAAAATGTCTCCTATAGCAAATAGCACAAGCTCATTTAGCCTTTGAACCTTTTAAACACAAATTAAACTATATATTACTTTGGTGACTGGCTGCTCTCTCGACGTGATAATCAGTCAGACCATCAGATCCAGATTTAGCCTGGTGTTAATGATCAGGCTCCGCAGTGTGTGGCCTGTCTGCTTCACTAATTAAATGAACAAAATCGCGTGCTGATGTCATATTTACACCAGAAAGTAATCCTGAAAAAAGCTCTGTGTAACTTTCCTGTGTCTGCCAATTGCTGGACGTGAATTTCCAGAGTATGACATTAAACAGGCTAACTTTCACTCACTATATAACGCCTGACAGCTTCAAAAAAACTCACTGTTCTGACATATTACTGCTATAACGTTACCTGCTTGTCTCCATGGGGATTGTGAAGTCTAAAGCCATGCTATAGAAAATCTGAGGCTAAGCATCTACAAGGAGACAAGCAGAACTTACTAGCTGCATTTCTGAGTGATGAAAGTGACTAGGGCCTAACCCTAACCTTACTAACCAGGCAAAGTAAATATTAAATTACACACAAAATCATGAACTATCTTAAACATTAATAATAGTTAAAAAAAAAAGAGAGAGAATTGCTGTAGCGTCACTTACTATGACTGCGATCTATAAACTCCAAATACACGCCGCTTTCGTGCTGTTGTCTGATTTTACTTCGATGTATTAAATTTCTCTTGTTTGAGCTGAATTCCTTGTGTTTGGATAGAGCGAAGAGACTGAGTCAGGAAAGTCACTAAACCCACCCAGCGCTACTTCTGATAGGTTGCTATTGCAGTTTTTAGCCAATCAGTGCTCTTCTCTTGCTTGCTCTTCCCCAAATAAACTCCTCAGCTGCTCTCTCGACTATCACTGACGAAAAGGTAATTCATTAGATTACATGTTACTCACACCGTTATACTTAAATGTCGTTAATCCCAACACTGATAGAGACAATCTAAAGAGAAAATAAAACACATGCAGACATGGATCAAAGCAACGGCCAATTCAAAACTAGTAAGAAAAATTCACTGTCCACTTTGCGGCTTGGTCAACTGTAAGACATATTTTAAAAAGCATAGATTTGACGTTCCACTTGTTGTAGTTGTTGTTGCTGTTGTTGTTGCTGTTGTTGTTGTTGTTGTTGTTGTTGTTGTTGTTGTTGTTGCTGCTGCTGTTGTTATTGTTGTTGGCTTCATAACAAGAATGTGTGTTCTGAATTGTATTGCTGTTTTGCCCATGGGCTTATTGTTGACTATTATTCCTGTCCTCAATACAAACCAATAGGCCCTACACTTTGCTGCAATGCACTGAAAGTTCAAACTGTTTAATGCTTAATAAAAGCCGAATTTTATTATTACAAGTTTGTGGAACCAAAACTAATCTGTCAAGGGTGATTCATTTGTGTATTTCTATTTGGGATATTTCTCTCAAATAGTACATTTTCCATTGAGTTACTTCTAAATCACGAACACAAGAAGATCCTGGGTTTAACCTGCAGACAACTTGAGTTTTTTTATGTTTGCATGTTCTTCCTGTGTCTGCATAACCTCCAGGTGCCTCTGTTTCCTTTACAATTAAAAACCTGTACATTAAGCTCATCCTTTTCCCCCTTCCTCAGACTCTCCTTAAAAAAAGATTCCGATCTCAGTGGTACTTTTGTGGTTAAATAAGGGTCAGTAAATACTATACCTCGGTCTGTGTGGGGATAATATCACTGCACATATCGGCAGCAGCAGACAAGCCTTCTCCAAATCACGTGCTTGGTTTATATTTGTGAGCACAAACTGCAGAATGAGCCCGTTGCACATGTTTTAGGTTGATATGGGAAATTACAGCAGCCGAGAAAGCCACACATAATTACAGTGAGGCGCGTGTTAAGCACTTTGCCATTCTATTACACGACTGTATAATGAGTCGTGGCCTGCTCTTCTTTGGCCCTGTCATTCTTCTTAATAGTCAGACATTAAGACGCTGTGTAAACTCCTGCTTGTGTTGCACGCCTTTTGAACTCACTTGGCATTGGACCAGCTTCATTTTTGCACTGCCTTTCTCCTCTTTATGGGGATTACCTTCAATTAAAATTACAGTTCTTACATTGTCTCCTGCTGCGGGTTTTATCCTTCCCTTGCACATTTTGAAACATTCAGGCATGTCTTTGCAAGCTCACGTCTCAGCGCTGGGGAGGTTCGTGTTAATGGTGTAATATTCCATTGTATGTTTATTTTTAAATAACAAAAGAAATATAACCTACTGTGGTAGTTTTTTTTTTTCTTCTAATTAGTGCATTTTAGTTTTGCTCCAGAAAGTTTATTGTAAAAGAACTAAATAATAAATAAGTAATTCTATAAATACACAAACTAATCTTATCTGACCTCTACACAAAGTTTTAAATTAAACACACAAAAAACCACACTTTCTTGGCTGTTAAGCTGTGTAGTGTTGCTTCCGCGCTTTGCCTGTTTTAGCACAAATTAAGTAAATTAGCCAGTTCCTTGTCAAAACAGTCACAAACTGAATGTCGCACTGCAAAGGCCAGTGTCATTTCTAGACTGTATGTGACATCAAAACTGTGATGACACAAACACCTGCTGTTCCAATCACACTGTTGCTCTTCACCGTCATCCCCTCCTTATACATTCTCCTCATGCTTTTCATTCAGCCTGCTTTGTTTGACTTGCATTTGTGGGTGGAGTTTAGGAAGTTAGCTAAACAACATTTTATCTTTTAAGAGTAATAAGTAGGTGTCATGTGAGTCACTATATGACTCTTTGGGATAAGAGCTGATTGGCTGTGCTGAGGTTAGAGATATTCACGTGCTTTTTTAATTATAGATCAGAATCTTATTGTGAACAGGGCGACACGGTGGCACAGCAGTTAGCGCACTGATCTCACAGTAAGAAGGTTTTCTGTTTAATTCCCAAATGATCAGACTCCTTACTATGTTGAGTTAGTATGTTTTCCCCGTGTCTACGTAGGCTTCCTTGGATGTTCCAGTTTCCCCTAGCACTAAAAACATGTCCAATAGCACTCTCCTCTTCCCAGTGGACTGCAGATGGAAATGGAGCTCAACAGTGGAAGATCGCCCTGGTTCTAGAAGTTTTTTCCCCATTGTAAAGTGTTATAAGCTTTTTAAAAAATTCAAATATCAAGAGTTTAAAGACATATTGCGGGCTAACCAGCTATCTATAACTTAAAATTCGACAAAATGTCTTAATAACTTCGTAGTTTATAAATTTATTTAGAAATAAATTTTAAACCAAAATGTAGGTCTTATACTCTTGACTCACCACTGGTGATTAGCCCCAAGGATGTTTTCAAACTTTTAATATATGTTTTTCTAAACCCCTATGACGATTTAATATGGGAGCCCGAGATTGTTGAACCAGGAAGTGGGCGGTTACTATTGACCTCCATTAGCTGTGAAGCTGGAATCTGGTACAAGTGCTTAATGTACTTGTACATTGTCCTAATAAACCCTAACAAAATAATGCTCCAATTTGAAAATGGCGGTATCAAGAAATTCACGTTTACTTTGTCCTAAGCTTGTGACAACAACATTTTTTACTTGATTTTTATTTATAAATGTGAATCAATATGTAGCCAGTCTAGTACCACTTTTTTTTTTTTTCACTCCAGCAACTAGATCAGGAATTTTAGTTTTTGTTGCTGCTTGAATCAAGCAGCACAAAGAGACGATTGACCAATCAGTGAACAGAAATTAGGCGATCACATCAAATTCAAGCATCTGTTTGTAGTTTACCGTTAAAGTAGTAGCTGCTGGAAATTTACTGATACATCAGGCTACTCAATATGTACCTTGTGGTATGAATTTTGGTTTGGGTCATTGCTTTGTCACTATTGCAATGTGCTAACTAAGTGGTTACTAATGTGCAAAATAATAATTTCTGATGGATTGCAAAAAGCTAATCATCTTATTTTTCCTATTCTTATTATTGTTTTATTTTTTGTCTTGTACTGTGACATCCATTTCTCTTCCACCATTTCACTGTGTTTCTTCTGTTTATTCCCGATGTGTCCTGATGTGTTGTACTCTCTCTGTATCTTGTAGACGGTTCAAAGGAGGGCCCCACCTGCATGGACAAGAACCACGGCTGTGCGCACATTTGCCGAGAGACGCAGAAGGGTGGCATTTCCTGCGAGTGCCGACCTGGATTCCAGCTCACCCGAAACATGAAGGACTGCAAATGTAAGTCGCCTCATCCAGGAGAGGTCCCTAATTCCCCTGTGTCTGCAAGAGTGTGAGGAGAGACAGGAGTGGGAGAGAGAGGGGGATAAGAGAGAGGACAGATAGAGGAGAAAGGAAGTGAGAGTAAAAAGGAAGAATGGAGATGGAGACGAGGAGAGAACAAGGGAAAAACTCATTGCGAGAAGGATTTTCCAGGCGCTCCGTGGAAAAGGTGGTGTGTGAAGACCTGATGAATAATGAATAGCTACACAAATGGCCTACACCAGGTTTAAAGTAGGCTATAGAAATGGGTGAAATGTACTCTATGTGATGTTTGATACTTGGAATATCTTTTTACTTGATAGGCTGCAACAGATTAATCCATTATTTAAATTAAATCATGTATTATTTAGTAATCAATAAATTGTTAACTGGGTTTTAAGTAGGCTTCAAAACGTGCCATTAGCTGAGAAAAAAACTCAGATTGAACAAAAACTACAGGAAGTTTGTGTAATTTTAGTTTTTTGTTTTAAACCAGGGGTGTAGGTCATATACGGCCCCTTAGATGATTTGCGATTATTATTCATAGTGGCCCCTAAAACACGCAACTAGAACAAAGGTCCAAGGAATACACTGGCCAGAAGGACAAAAGACGAGAGGAATGATATAGGCCAGAATGGATAATAACAATATATAATATAATGCAACATAATGTAATGTGCATAGTTAAAATCTGGACGTATGTAAATGTGTATATTAGCTTTTAATAACTTAAAGGCCAATTGTCATATTTGAATATATCACAGAAAGACCTACTTTTTAAAATGCTTCTCTCGACAACTCTGACTCCAATGAATTTGGCCACAGCTCCATTTGAATTTGGCACCAGTTTTTAACAAAGTTTGCCTCTACACCTCCAGAACACTCTCAAGTAAAATCACCTCAGCTCAGTTGTTTGCACAAATCTTGTAAAAGTGAAAACTATTACTCAACTAAGAGTACTGTTACTTCAAAATAAATTCAACTCGCCTACAGCGTGAGTAAAAATGATCTGCTAGAAAAGTAATCTGAAAGTACATTTTCTCCAAAAAGTCACTCAAATAAATCAGAGTACTAGACATCTCTGATTATAATACAGTGATGTGCAACAATGGAACATTAAAGACAGCTTTATCCTTGTTTTCTCTCTTCTTTGTAAAACATCTCGCTTACATAGCTTTGAGAGTCACTGTGACTCTGGTGTTGGTGTGGTGTTCTTGCAGTTTGAAAACTGCACTTGTGAAGCACAAGTTCACAACAGAACTGATTACTATAAAAAACAAAAAAAACTTCCCTGCAACGTCAGGTGAAAAGAAATTCCTGCAAATGAATCCAGACCACTGCAGCTCCTCTGCAAAGCTCTGAGGGTGAACTGAGACACTTAGATTAAATTAAACTCTGTTCACAACCACATTTAAAGTAGAGCTGGCAAAGTGGGGAGTGCTGAAGGACTAAAGGAGAGCGTGATCGTTGGACAGGAATAAGGAGCAGTGTATTTAGACCTGAAATCTGTCAAATGAACAATGTGATAATGCATTTAAAAGACCTATTATCCAGCCAGGTGCTAAAGTGCAGGTGCAAAAAAAAAAAAAAAAAAAAATTATTTATGAGCATTTTACACAAACTTTAACACTGGAAGATGCACACACAACATACTAAACAAAACACATATGAACTACCTAAGTTCTGCATCTTTAGTGTGTGAGAGAGAAATGTTATTCTGCCAAGGTTTGCTCCCCTCCACTTCACTTGTTTTTGCACATGAGCAAATCCTTGATAAATCTGGCCCATGTACACTGTTTTGTAGCAAAACATTGTTTTAGTGCTTAGTCATTCTTACTGGTGCTGATACTTCTTTCAGTTGTTTTTCTTACAATGACCCCAGTTTGAAAACTTACACTCACCCTTGATTAGTCATTTCCCCCCAAAAAAAACAGTTTTACACTTGCTTGAGAAGTGTCTTGAACCACTACTAGAAGACAGTTTGAGTAATGGTGCTCTTTTCTTTTTAGGCCACTCTCCCCACCTTTGCCTGGAGTGACACGTTACATTACATAATCACATAATCTTGTAAAAACATGTGTCTGATCTGTGACCTGGCCGTTTCCTCCTGCTCAGTGACGTGGGCTGAGGTGGGCCACACTGACGGACAGGTTGTGCTTCCTGTTCCTGAGCGACCCACTTCCCCTGTCCGAGGTGGAGCAGGCCTGGCAGGGATGTGCTGCTGTTTGGATAAGCACTGGAGAAGTGTTATTCTATAGGGTTTCTGTGACGGGCCACCGAGTTGGCAGCAGGCGGACATGGTGTGTTAAAGCAGAAATATGTAACATTTTATATAGTCATAGGTCTTTCTGGCAGTAATGTTTAATCATGGATTTTTCGGGCCTTTGAAGCAGGCGCTGGTGGAAAGTGATTAGGTTAAACAATAGAAATGACTAGATTGGTTTGACATTGTATATGATATCTATTGAATGTAAAAAATTACTTACAACAAGAAAAATTTGGGAAAAATGGAGACCGGACTGTGAAGTTTATAACGACCACTTCTTTAATTCACTTTTATTTTTGTAAAGATGAATTTTTTATTACATCAGAGGCACGCCCAATAGTTTTATTTATGTTGTTGTTTATTTTACAAGAACAAAAAATGGTCAGATTACACAAGTATAGATATTTCATGACAAATTAGAATGTAATTATAATTTAATTATAAATCTCGGCATCTGGCCTTATGACATCATTACATTCAACTACATGAACACAGCCTACTCAGCTCAATGAGGTCAACTGCAAGACATCGCTTTTTTGAATATTTTATGTGGCTTCTAATTAAAACACACACGCATATAATTGGCTAAAAGAAATGGCTGAATCTTGATGTAAAAAAAAAAAAAGGTAAAATATTGCACAGCCCAAACCATATGACAGATGATCACATTTTTCTCATTTTGACTTAGTTTAGTATGATAGTCCTTCTGGTATATATTTATCACAGTTTCCTGGGAGTTTAAGCAATCATTAACAAGATTAAAGTGTTACCACCAATTATTATGTTGCGTTCCAGGCAACTGGGAACTGTGATATTTCCCCAAATAGGCTACCAGTTCCCAGTTCAAGGCATTTCAACCTAATCAACTCATATGTAATCTTTATGACTAATGCTAACCTTTGGCTAAACAGAAACAATGTTAAATAACCTGTAACCAATATTTACACAGTTTTTGTGGCAGTTAAACCCCCAGATTATTTTATTGTGGTGATTGTTTAGCTCATAAGTGACTTCCTTGAACAGGTCCCAGTTCACAAAGTGGTATTTACCAGTTCGAGTGTCATTCTAGGGCATTTTTACATGTGGAAAGTTTGAAATATCCCAGTTCCCTGGAATGCACCAATGTTATCTGTCAAATGTCTGTGTCTGTGTCATGCCTATGCTTACAGTAAAATGTGGTTGATAGGTAACAGTTTGGAAACTACCTCTACATAGAGCAGTCGGCAATTATAAAGAAAAGTGTACTGTTAGCACAACTAACTCAAGTCGAGTCAGAACAAAGTTTAAGTTGAATTCTCTCAGAAATGTAAATAGAAAGTTCTGTAGCTGTGAAAATACCCCTGGCAGTGCTAGCATAACATTAGTATTTAGCTCGCGGCTACGTTATGTTTCCCCCACAGAGGTCCGTTAGTGGGCGTGGCCTCTGATGCTGACTGTATCTATGTTTCATATTTGCTGGACAATTATAAACCTCATCAATTTAGTCAAACTGGATGAAAACAAGCTGAATATTGAGTGAAATTTTAAATACTGTATAATCATGTTCACCAAATTTTGTAAATACTATTGAAACAAATAAAAAAAGAAAACAATCTTTATCATAGAAGACAATATAGTGTCCTTTTCAATGCAAGTTTAGCCTCTTTCTCTGTGATGCTCTGTATTTGTTCTGTTTGGATAGTTGTTCAAATGAGTATCTAGTTTTGATATTATAGCTTTTAGTGACTTTTAGCAGCCTTAGATCCAGCTGAAACAAAGAGAAGTCAGCGTCAGTGATCACGGGGAACAGACTTGTCGTTTAGCTTCCAGTCTGTCATCGCAGGTATGTTAAAAGTGCTAGGCTTAAAACTGCTGTCACCTCCGTCTGCGTATGTTTCAGCACTTTAAGATTAGCAGATTCACACTTGAGCGAAAGAGCCGGATTTGGGAGAATGAGATGAGAAGAAGGTGGGCGAAGTGAAGTGTGTCGGTATTGACTTAAAATGTAAAGGTGTTGATTATGTGCAGTCCTAAGTGCTGGTTAAGAAGGGTGGCTGGGCACATTTTTATTTGGGTCACCTGGAAAAGAGGAGCTAGAATTTCACACGCAAAATAGCTGAGGTTGTCAAAGGGCAATTACTGAAAAGTATGGATTTGTTGTTGTGATTTGTAGCCTTAAAAACACAGGGGATCTTACAGAACTAAAAGTGAAAATAGGTTCTACATACATACAAGTTTTATTTTCACAAGTTTGCAATATCAGATTGATCCCATTTTTGCATGATGAGTTACATGTTCATTGAAACTGCATTCACTTCAAACTGCTAAAAACGAGAGCAGAGGTAGATTTGTGGACACAGAAGGCCATTCTAAACTCAGAAATACTTCTCGAGCAAAGCATCGGTAAAAATGTTTAGTTGTCTGTTGACATGATGTAAATGAATCGCCACCAGAAGAAGAAAACCATGCACTGTACACTATAGCATGCTTTTACTTTCAAGAGCATTAGCAAAGATGCAGAAAAGCACATCTCTGAGTTGAAAGCAGGATTTGTGATTACTTTTGTTTTGTAGTACTTGTGCCTGTTGAGTCAATGCTGATTGCAGGACAAATGCATGACTGCAGTTTTGTACACAGCTCATAATTGTAACATTACCTTATAATGCTCATTACGGAAGTTAGCCTCAGTTATATATTCTGACACCACAGTGATATATATTTAAATTATTAGTCGTGCTACAGAAGGGTCTATTGTACCATTTGGCATATAAAATGATACTTATTTGGAAAATTCATTCTGTATAATTCAATTTTTTTTTTTATTCTTTCAATAAGACTGTTGTAACAACTGACTTCTTATAGGACATTCTCAGACATGGTAATTTTAACAGATCTGTAAGACTGATCTGTGTGAGAGACCGACAGAACATTTAACACATGAGGAAAAGAACACCAAAATGAGGGCAAAAGAGGTACGCAACAACCTTTTAACAAGAACATAAAATTAAAAGTAATACCTCAAATCGGCAATATCCGACCAATGCAAAAGAGAAAACCACATCATGGACTGGGACAGTGCAGGAATAATTGGAACTGAAGTACACAAATACAAAAGATGGATAAGAGAGGCTAGTGAGATCAGAAAGTGAGGTGCACGCACCATTGACAGAGACAAGGGAGCTTTTTCCTTGGCTCACACACTTCTCCAGAGACAAACTCCAGCCGGGACAGACATGGTCAGTCTGACAGATCATGTCATATTCTATTCACAAATATTCTATAAGAGAGACGGCACAACACCAGACGTCACCTCTGACAAAAGCAAAAGAAAGAATCAATCAAAACTGACAAAGAGGGAGCATTCAAATTGATTGTGTCCTAATGCTGCAAAAATACTTAAAATTTATTTCAGGATCTCTTCTGCACTGTCTTAAGTCTAAAGGGGATCTTCTGCACTGTCTTTAAGTATAGACATAAAGACAGCGAGAAAGATCTCTCAAATCTGAGACACTCAGAGCATTGTTTTTGTTTTGAAACTTCAAAGTGGAACAAAATATATCTCATGAGCAAAACTTCAGCTGTGTTTTTATGAGGAAGCAATTCGAATTTGAAAAAAAAAAAAAAAACTCAAAAATGCAACATTTTCTTTTAATTGAATCCCGAGTTTTGTATCTGAAATAGTTTCGCTCACACCTCCACACCTGCGTCAAAATACAGACAAGAATTTTCTGAACCGCAGTTGCCATGTAAACTAGACCAAAAAAAAATAAAAATTCAAACCATGTTACCAAAGCATATGTATCTTTAACTGACAGGCTAAACCTCTAAGACATTGCCTGATTTCACAATTTTAATTACATGTAAATTACCATGGACTCCAGGGTGTGCTCTTTAAATAGGTTTTCACTTCACTAAATTGTGCTGTGGCAAGACACCTGAGATTACATTATGCTGTTGACGTCTTCTCAGTTTTCTCTTTGAACCACGTTTAAGCCGCCAGATATAATAGTTCTATAATTTTGAACAAAACGTGCTGACCTATAGAAATGTGTGCAATTCTTCAGCAGAAAGCACAGTGTTCTGGTTTCTATGGGGAACCTTATATATATATATGTCTTTTGTGTGGATATCTAGGTCAGTGCTCTCAAACAGGGGTACACGGGCTGCTTCTGATGGTACATGACTTATGCTGCTTGAAGGCAAATCTTTGAGTGTCTGTGTTTTTTGGGTAAATCATAGTTAAGAGATAACTAGTTCACAGGTGCCCAACCCTTTTCAGCTCACAAACTATTTTTAGTCTGAGAAACGCCCGAATATCTACCTATGGATTTACATTATTTAATTTAATTAGCAAAGTCGAAAAACTTTTTTTAGACTAGTCTATAGACCTATTTAAACACTCTTGGCTTATAGACTTTCTTTAATAGTGCAATGCTATTTTATTTAAAATGAAAGTTATACCTGTTAAAACGTAGTATTTTCAAAATAAATTATTGTGGAAAACAAAAACAAAAAAGCCATAAAAAATTCAAGCTATCATCACCTCACTTGCGCTTCAAACTACTGTAGCCTTTCATAGATACAGTCAGCAACGCGTCATATTTGGGGGCGTGGAGTGCTGAGGGGGAAAGCGTCTCATGCCTCACCATATTACAGTATGGGAAGCTAAACCTTTTGCCTCTTTTAATATGTTTTCTGGCAAAGTAAGTGCAATTTTAGCACAATTAATTCAAGTCGAGTCACAACCACATTTGGAGGTTACTGATGAGGCGTTATGTCAGAAAAGTAAACAAAGTTTAAAAAGACTACCGTTAGCATTGTTAGATATATTTACATATTTGGAAGGTTGAATCACTTTATTTATCTCCATGTCTTTGTGTCTTTATTCTCCTAAAGTCCACATTTGCCATTGTAGTTTTTGAGCAGTGATTGATAAAACTGTTGTTCTGATTCACTCCACATGTTAACTTTCCCCTTCGAAGTTCCATTTGTGGGCGTGTCCTTTGATGCCGACTGTATCTATGAGTGAACTGTTTTTACATAGAACAAGAGCAATGAAATTTTTGATTCTATTGTGAATGTTGTTTTGAAGTTATCCAAACTTGTTAAACACTAATGGGTTTTAGAGTAAGGAATGAGTTAGAAACATTAAAAACTTGAAAAACATACTAAGTTGTATTTGTACCTTTTATTCTTTTAACTTTTATCATAATGTGTACCCTATAGCATCATTGCAATGCTTTTAATTGTCATTGGGACCTAAGTTGTGTCTCAGCCATCCTCCTCTGAACATACTGTACTGTATTGGCCTAACTTGTGCATCTCTGTCTTTTCTGTCAGTGACGTGTAACTATGGAAACGGCGGCTGCCAGCACATCTGTGAGGAGACGGACCACGGACCCAAATGCTCATGTCACATGAAGTTTGTCCTGCACAGCGATGGAAAGACTTGTGTAGGTGGGTCATCCTGATACTGACCAGTTACAATAAAGAGATTTAAGATTTCAGACAGGCAGGGCAAAGATGTTATTTTTTATTTATATATTCTATATTTTTCAATGAAGTTTGTGTGCATGACAGGTTTTTATAGTTGTAAAATTTTAATTTTATTTAGAAACTGTACATATGTAAACAACAAGAGTTTAAGAAAAATGAAAAGAAAAAAAAGATAGGGCAAAGTTATACATTGATGACATTACAAAAGGGAAACAAGTATATTTTCAGTCTTCTTGTGAAAAGCACAACTAAGTGAGTCTGTAAACATACATTTGACAAAATAAGTGTGTAATGATGTGCTTTTATCTGTCAATTTTAAATCTGTAACAGTCGAGTAAAGTACTCTTAGTACAAAGTACATCTTAGTGTGATGTCATCATTAATAATCAGGAAGTAATATTTTAATCCTAAAATTGACTAATCTGGGATGAAAAATCTTGACAATAAAAGTCTTAAAGGGACTATACCAAATTTTTTTGCAGTAACATAACTAAAATCAGTTTCCCCCTAGCATAGATTTCTTATTAATGTATCAGTTCAAGTGAAAATCAGTCTGCACACTCCTATCTACGTCTAATAATGTCCTGTTTGTTCACCAAACTCCATTAAGTTTGTCTGTTGTTATTATCATTGTGGCTATCTTCCGTTGCCAACACGTCTCGCTCCGAACAGCACTGAAAAAAGCTTAAAACACATCATACTGAACATTTCAGAGGCTGAGAATGCATTTGGTGAGTGAGCAAAACAAGGACTGATGCAGTAATTTTAAAATTATTTCTGTGTTTACATTTAAGGAAGCAAAAGTCGGGTATAGTCCCTTTAACTATAGTGAAACAAGTTGTTGTCAAATACACTTAAACTATAAGACTTTATGCACAATGTTTAAAGATATAGATTATAGCTTTCTGGAGGTGGAAAGTCTCCTGGACACACAAACTTAAACTACAGTTTGGAACATGTTTTATAGAAGAAGTAGATATGGATATTATCAAAAATCATAGCTAAAGGACAACATCTCCATGGAAACAAGCTGGATAAGACTCAAGGCCAATTTGTTTATGTTTTGTCTAAAGGTTTTGCTTGTTTTGTAAAAAATTGAAAGCGAAAATACAGGGTTAAAAGTAGTTTTGACCTGTGACATGGAAGGACAAAAGACTGCTGCTTGGTAACCTCTGCTTCCTGCTTCGGCCTCCTCTTCCTCGCTCCTCTTCCTCTCTCTGTCTCTCTCTGATACAGTAGTTCTGATCAGGGCCCAGGTCAATGGCTCTGCTGCTTTCACTGGGGCTAACTCGCACACCTGACCTAACCTTCCTCTGGCATTTTTCGAGTGGCTACGTTGAGTTGAGTGAGGAAATCATTGAGCTACTACAGAGTACAGTAGGAAGTGGTGGAGAAGGGCATTCTTCCATGAGAGCGAGCCCAGGGGCATGAAATAAATGTGGCTACGCCTGGTCGTGCAGAATGACATCGACATTTCATTACAACTGTTACCTACACGACTGCTGCATTTGATTGAACTTCTGCTGTACTCTGAATCAATCTTTGGTGGATAAATATCAAAGCTAGAACACACTTTTCTGTTTTGCAAATTTCACAAAAACATAGGCTTCTGTTTGCAAAGGTACAAAGCAAGTATGGCTAAACTTATGATGAATGCTGTTGTAGCAGCCAAGGTCATATATTAGTCATTTGTAGGGTTTTTTTTGGCGGCACTGAACCAAAATATATGAATGTAAAACTTTTCTTTTAGCTCCCATTTTTCATGAGCTGAATTCAAGGATCTAAACCAATTTCTACACAAACATATTTCTCCTAAATAGTGTTTACAAATGTGTCTAGAGTCCTTGTAAGCCAAACGTGTGGCACAATCAAGATGCTGATTAGAGAGCATGAATATGTATGAACGACATGGTGGAGCAGTGGTTAGTTTTCTCATGTTTTTGAGTTCTGTTAAGTGTCCATGTTCTCCCTCCGGATGCTTCGATTTCCGTTACCAATAAAAACATGTACAGTAATGCCTCTACTCTAACCTAGCTCCAGGACTACGGACGGAAATAAACAGCAAACTAGAATCTGGTACAAGCATCTCTGTCATTGTGGTTAATGCTATTGTCCAAATAAAAACAACCTTCCACAAGGATTTTCCAGAAAAAGAAATTCCAATCTCACCAAAACATTTCTGGTTAAATAAAATGCCAGTCTTTTTCAGATGTGCCTTAAGATAAAATAATACCTTCAGCAAAGGACAATAGTAAGTGAGTAAGTAAGTAAGTAATTTCTTTCACAAAGTGCTTTACAGAGAGCAGACAAGTTACAACGAGAAATAGAGATAAAATAAGACAGGGTCAACCAAAAATGCCGTCAGCTGCTTTTGGGTTCAGCTTTATGGAGGGATTATGGAAGGGTTTGGGTTAAAATTTTAAATATAGTTTTGGGGGCCACAATGCCATAGACATCACAGCACTGATGTCCTGCCTTAGATCATCTCTCTGCAATGAGTAGGGGGACCACTAGGCATCTCTATTTGGGACAGTCCCTACTTTAAGCCCTGTGTAGCATGTCCCAACAAGAGCATCCAAATCCACTTATTTGTTCAAGTTTTACACAAGGAAGGACAAAATTGCTATTTCCTTTGTCAAAATAGCGAAACTGCATCCATTTGCATTGACAGAAGTTTCTGAGAATATACGTGAGTGAATGAGCCATGAATTGACTAAGTGCCAAAGAATAATACTTATTTACTCGCTATTTTCTCAGTTCAATACCCTCTTCAAAAACTTGAGTGTGTCCCAGGTTTTAATTTTGAAAATATGGACATCCTCTATGGGCAGTACATCAAACTGGATGTAATGTAAGTGTTTCGGGGTTTTTTTGTTCAGCATGCTTTGCTGGCCTTTGCGTTTGTATTTCCTGATTTATCAGGTTCAAATTAGTTGATGTAATTTGAAAATGCATCAAAGTTCTAGATAACATGATGATCATGATCAAATGTTGCCTTAGGGCCAGATTAATCAAGCATTTGCTAATGTGGGGAGCAAAAGCTTGAAATAGCTGATATTTTTTCTCTAACAGAGACTTTGTTTTGTGCATTATGTTACACGTGTATGTTCCAATGTTAAATTGAAATATAATATAATTTGTAATATAAATGATGTAATCCCCCCCAATATATCTGTCCTGTTAATGTCCTGTTTTTTCAGTTTGTCTGTTCTTGTTAGCAATGGACTAACTGCCTTTAGCATACCGACACGTTTCGCTCCTAAAAGCTTAAAAGACATTGTGATTAACATTTTGGACGCTCAAAATGCATTTGGCAAGTGAGTAAAACAAGAGGACTAATGTAGGAGGTTTATTTCTGTTTGCTTACATTTTTTAAGTTTCAAAAATCTAGTTTAGCACCTGATGTTTTCTGTAATAACCAAACATCTACAATCCTTTTAAAAGAAGTCAGCATTTTCAGCAGCAGTTTTAAGAGCAAAGGCCTTGTTGGTAGCAGCGGCTGTTCGCTTTGAAGGCCGAGTTGTTGGAGACAAGCTGATTAGTCCGGTGTTTCTGATGAACTTTATTAGCACAGGCCTGAGGAAAACCAGACCTGTGGAACTTTGGTCAGCCAACCTGTCATTAGGGCGTCCCCCACCAGGCCAGGGCACGCCGCACAGCTCCCCACAACCAAATTATATGTTCTTAGCCCCTGGAGTTTTTTCTCCTGTTCCCATAAGTATAAATGTAGATTATGAAGCCGGAGCGAGGACTGCTTTGTGGCCGACATAGGAGAGCCTTCCTTCAGCCCAAACTGTAATTAATTAATAAAACTAACCGTGGGCAAATGCACCCTTGACAGACGGAGTGACACTAAAATTATTTCTGTAAAGCACCTCCGCTGTGAACAAGACTGCTCCTAAGTGACCATTTAACCACTAACTACATCCAAAAATTACAGCTTATTCCAAAGTCTTGACAAGGTTTTGCATAAAAAGCTCATTAGCACCGTCCTAAGTAACTGTTGTTTACAAATACGCAAACGTGATTCTTTAAAACTTTACTGTAATTAAGAGAAGTTTAGCAAAAAGTGCAGGTCATTTGGTAACAACTTGTGCTCGTGGTTCAGTCGTTAAAGTTTATAGTGTTCTCTTTGTGCCTATTCTCAAAATAAATTAAACATTATTTTGAGGCACATTTGTGGTGGAGTTTTACTGAAAAGCTTCAAACAATAGTATACTTTCTATATGCCCCTTATAAGTAATATTTCTCCATCTTTTGTCAAATGTTACAGTCTAAACTCGTGAATAATGAAAATATAATCAGTTATTTGCTATTTGAAGAGGGCTGGAGTTGCTTCATGTACGCTAGTTTGTGACTCTTTATGCCCTGTGTTTCGGACACTGCCTGTTCTCTGTACTATTCGGCCTGTTTTTAGTCCACTTGCAGTTCATTTAATCACAGCTTATGGATGCACAGGAGCATATATGAGCTTACAAGTGGAGAACACAGAACAACAGTGAAGTTAAACTTATCTAAAGGTTACTAAAAACAAGCTGCAAAACAAATAAATTATAGTGATGTAAAAACTGCTCTGAGAGCCTCCATGTTTGTTTTTATTGGCTTCTGTTTACGTGACATCACAATGTAGACCAATATTATATGTTACAGATTGAGGCCAGGCGCTGGAACTGTGAAGCACAGTTTAAGTATCGACAAATTCTATTTTGAATCATACTGTATGACGGTATGACAATTAGCCTAGCACATTCATAAATTAGAGATTAAAATACAATGCTTCATGATATGCACATTTAATACTCACACACTTTTTCCATGGCATAACTTGTCTGTCTCTCATTGGTCACAGATGTGTCGTATCGACTCCTCCTCATTAGGTTGTTACGCCTCCTGTACACTGACTGCAAGAGGAGTTCGGTCCAAGACATGTGTGAGTTTCTTGCAAAGTATCATGACCTGAAAGTCGCAACAGACCGCTACGACTTCTGATAAAAATAGACTCTCTAGAGATTCACACGCACTGCTCCGACGTGTACAAGGGCGCGATGATTTTTAGCACTTTCTTGCCATTCCAGCCTTGTACGCTCAATGTACGACAGGGGTTAATGTTTCAAATTTCATGTTCGTGATCCTCATTTCCTCATGTTTGAAATCTGAGTTTTTACTGTTTTTTGTTTTTCTGATTGGTCGAGTATCGGTAACCCCGCCCCCCGCCCTGTGAATGAGCATCATAAATTGATCGCTATCGTTTTTATGTAGTTTTGTTTTAACTGAATGGGTTTAGCCACTCAGTCACCAAAATGAACATTTGTGAAATACTGTATATATACAGACTTTTTAACAAGTACAATATTACTATAGGAAAAACACTCCATACACGCCATATAACATCATCACATTCTATAGAGTGAACACAACCTATCTCACTGACTTTTAGTGTCCTGTGGTGGTTATTCACCAGAACAAAACCTTGACATCGGGAAGATTTAAGTATGAACGCCGTTGTTGTTTCACGCATTTCTGCTGTTAATTCCATGCTTATGTTCCGTGTTGGAACAAGCTAGGTTTATTTATCTCCCCCTTGTAGTTCCATTTGCAGCTAGTAGATGTAACCCAAAGTATATTAATGATGTGGGAAAAAAATGCCAAAGCACAGGTTCTCAAGCGCATGAATAAACAATAACAATACAGTTTTAAAATGTACGTTTGTAAAGATGAGAGTTTGTGCACCTCTGTTAACTAAGCCAATTACAACAATAACACTTTCCAAAACAAGTTGAAAAGCAAACGGTAAAGAAGTATCGCTGCTTTACTTTGTATTTAAAGTTAGTTTATTAGATTTTCTTGGGCAAATAAAACATTTTATTTAAACATGTAATTATTTTTTTGCACTGTATTTCTAAAGCCCTGCAAGTAATAATAGAAATGCATCACTTTGGCTGTTAATACGTCACTTCTACTGAGATGATTTAGCATGAAAAAGGATTTGAAGCCTTGGAAGTCTCTTTATTTGCTTTGACACTTGAAGCTGTGTACAGTGTGGACACATGATTACATTAACAGCTCTATAGTGTCAAAAATTGTCAGAGGAAAAGGCAGTTTGTCATCCTCACAGTAAATTCAAAGGATGTTGAGTCAGTGTGCTCCTTCCTCCTGCCCATAATTTTACTGGAATAGTGTCTGCATTCTCGAGTACGTATTTTCTGCGGAATGTAATTTAACGTACAGTAAAAAAGGCACATGCCGACAAATGCCTGTGAATTGAAGCATTCAGATGAAATGCAGGGGTTTCCATGGTGACGGTGCACGCTGAAAGGAGGGTCTTTATTGTGGTGACAGAGATGCAGCGATGCCCGTCTGTGCGTACACTAAGGAGCACATCAGCGCCTCTGTCCGCTCTTACAGACTTCGGCTCAAGGCTTCTCCGTGTAAACACAGAATTTTGTATTGCTCGTAAGCCAAGATTGTAATTCTTTTTTTCAGTTTTAACAAATCATTTGGAGCTGGTAAAGTTTAGTAGAAGTGACTTGCTGTACTTTAGTGTGATTTATCAGGCTGAACTTAACTCCGTCTCCTCGAGCCACAGCTCGAGGAGACTGTGAGGTACCACATAGACAAACTAAATTTGGACAAACAGTGCTCTCTGTTAAAGGGACACATTATTGGAACAGTCTTCCTCTCACAATAAGACAATGTGCCTCTCTGGCCACATTCAAATTACAACTCAAACTATGGCTGAAGGAAAACCAAGCCTGTGAGCACTTTTAGCTCTTCTTTTATTGTATTCTTGTATTTTTGTTGTGTCTTTATCTGTGTACCTGCCTAGGGACTACAGATGGAAATTAGCATCTTTGCTATAATCTGGCATATTTACACTGTAACTGTTACAGATGTTCATTAATATGCACTGTCCCTATCAAATAAATAAATAAATTTGTTGGTGGTTACAATAGTGATGTCAGATGTAAGAAATTGGATTTATATAATCCGCTATATAGGTACAAGTTGCTAATGCTAAAGCAGAAATATGAGTAAGTAGTATGTTCTACTGAAGCCCTTTTCTATCCTTACACATACACATCTTTTCTTTGTTTTTATGTATTTCATCTTGTTTCTGCTCAGATGGGTTGAGCATAGGTTCTTCTGGCCTCCACACGCTGCTCGCTCTCACATGCAACACACAAACAAATGAAACAATGATTATCTCCCCAAACTTTCAAGGCACATTTCTGACTGAACTTACCATAGCCCAATTACTTTTGTTTGTACATCAAATCTCTGTTCCCGGTTCAGAAAGCCGCCAGCAGCGCTCCTCATGTGGAAGTGCTCACCGTGTTAGCACGGCAAATCATAAACATTCACAAATGGTAGGCAGATGGAGACACGCTCGGCAGCTCAATCATCTGAGGAGGAGGTTATGTCATGCCAAACACTGCAGCAAAGGAGCATCCTCACAACAAGCACAGGCAGCATGCATAAACACATGCGTCTGCATGCATCTGCCCCTGCTGTAAACAGGCTCTGCTCGGGTGGTCTGCGGGCGGTCTGGGCACAAGGTCCGGGAGAGTGCTCTCGGCACAAGGTCCGGGAGAGTGCTCTCGGCACAAGGTCCGGGAGAGTTCTCTGGGCGGATTGTCCAAGAGGGTGCTCTGGGCGGATGGTCCGGGAGGGTGCTCTGGGCGGATGGTCCGGGAGGGTGCTCTGGGAGAGGGTGCTCTGAGTGGATGGTCCAGGAGGGTGCTCTAGGAGGATGGTCCGGGAGGGTGCTCTAGGAGGATAGTCCGGGAGGGTGCTCTGGGAGAGGGTGCTCTGGGAGAGGGTGCTCTGGGTGGAGGGTCCAGGAGGGTGCTCTGGGCAGATGGTCCAGGAGCAGTGCCGGCTCTAGCCCTTTTGGCGCCCTTAGCAAGATTTCAAATAGCGCCCCTGATGGATATAAATTCTAGTGGGTTCTAAATCTCTACTTCCCCTTTCCAAAAGAAATGTTTATTTAAATTCTATTTACAAACAGACCCTTAGTGCCATAAGCCCTTAACTACAAATAAATGTCAATAAAACAGGGTTTTGATGTAATTCAGAGGGGTCTGGGGGAATTCTCCCCAGGAGAATTTTTTAGAATTCTGTGCAATTTCCTGCATTTTCGTGAGTTTTAGATAAGACATTTTTAGTATGTGATGTAATTTTACTATAATTAAAAAGACATGATTCAGGTAAATAAAAATCAAAAGGGGGGGATCCCCATAGAGGCCAGATTTAGGGGCCCTATAGTCCCACATGCCCCCTTTAGCTCCACCCCTGTAAAACTGAGCTTTTAGGAGACTGACTTCACCTGACAGGACTGTCCTGTGAGGTCAGAGCAGAGAAAACACCGCTGCTGCTGTTGTACACACTTTTCTCAGGTCAGTGTGTGTTTTATGTCACTTTCATACAAAAATAAAATCTTTAAAAGCCACGTTCGACATTTCCGCGGTGCGCCGTTTTTCGCCGTTCTTTACACACGTTTTATTTCACTGTACATTTTGGACCTTTTCTCCGTATATATAAGACGGATTTGCACAACATTTATATCAAAATGAAGCTCCTGTTTCACAGAATATCACTGTGAGTTCGAAATGCTTCTCAATGAAACGATTTGTCTGTTAAACAGCTCTGCTTCATGACGCTGCATGGACAGTCGCACGCAGCTTCCCGAGGGAGAGAGAAAAAGAGAGAGAGAGAGAGAGACAGGGAGGGAGAGAGAGAGAGAGAGAGAGAGAGAGAGAGCGTGTGGAGGCGCAAATGTTTCTGAATGAGCCAAAGTCGCACTCGGACAGGTCTCAGGTCTAGAGGCGCATGCAGCCTCCGGTTCACCACACTGGTTGCAGGGTCTTTGATTTTACAGCGTTAGTGCTGTGAATGATCAGACGCACGTATCAGACGTCAGTCACCCTTTGAGCTCCGCATCTCCGGAGCATTGGCCGGCGCCCCTCCTCATTCTGCGCCCTTAGCATTTGCCTATACCGCCTATATAACGAGCCGGCTCTGTCCAGGAGGGTGCTCTCGGAGGATGGTCCGAGAGCACCCTCTGGGTGGATGGTCCGGGAGGGTGCTCTGGGAGGATGGTCCGGGAGAGTGTTCTGGGAGAATAGTCCGGGAGGTTGCTCTGGGAGGATAGTCCGGGAGGTTGCTCTGGGAGAGGGTGCTCTGGGTGGATGGTCCAGGAGGGTGCTCTGGGAGGGTGCACAAGTGGACTCCTGTCTGTGTTTGTGGCTGTATCCTGATAGTACTCCTCAGGTCACTCTGACCCTCTGTCTCTGTGCTGTTGAGTGCAGACTCCTTGTGCCTCTGTAGGTGACAGATATTCCACACTTAAGATGTCACACTGTAGAAGTGTCTGACATGGTTTTCATTCAAGTTGAATGGGGGTGATATGTTCACTTTTCCTTCACTGTCAGTTCATGTTACAATCTGATTAGTCTGTCTTTATATAATGTGTGTGATTTAGTTCACAACAATATGTGAGAAACATTACTTAGAAGTGATGTTTAGAAATGAAAAGCTTAATGAAACCAAAGAAAAAGCAAAGTTACCTGTTTCAATTCCTTTTTTTTTTTTCTTTTGTACAACACACAGCTACTGTCCACAATGTGAAGGACTCATACTCTTTCAGTCTAAAGCTTCAGACAAAAAGATGAATTCACTATCAAGAATAACACCACAACAAAATACTGCAGTTGAGATGTTTAGTGAGGATAAAAATAATAGAGGAAAAGATGAAAGCTTGAAAGCCTTAGCAGGGACCCACCACCTGCAGATGGACATCGGGTTGAAGGATGAATGTTGGAAAAAGCTTGCATAACTAGGACTTATGGGTAGTTGGAGGTGTGGCTGACAAGCCGAGTGTGTGGTTTGTGTGACCCCTGCTCCTGAACCTCAGTAACTCATTCTTAACTCCGATTCTAGTGCAATAGTTTGTTTAATTGTCCCCACACTCAGAGGCCGTCTTAGTGACTTTGTGCTCCTCTTCTGCACTTGTCTCTGTTTGCAGACTAACTCTTTGCTTCTGCAGCTCGCACTAACAGCCTCAGCCCTGACCAGCTCAAAGCTCTCATGTGTGGCTCACTTATTTGCATGTCTGCATGTTCCAAGGTTTTGCCTGGAAATGTCACCTCCAAAACCATTGTCAGGAGTCAGGCCAAGCTATATCTGCAAGTTATTGTAGATCAGGGCTCTCCAACTTTGTACCAGTTTTTCTTTACCACATACCAGGTAACTCGCCCAGGGACTTTGGATTGGACATATTATGCTTTATTATTCAAATTTTATGAGACAAAATAAATAAGCTGATGTTTTAGTGCAGTTACCTTGAACTAAGATTAAGCAATTCACTTTTAAGTGAGTAAAAACTTTCCAAAACAACCACGAATGTGTGAAATAGCACAAATAAATCTATGTTTTTGCAGGAATAAAACATGGTATTTTGACTTTTGTTGTGGCCCGAGATAAATAAAGGCGTTTTTATGTCCATGTGTTTGTGCGGCTGTGTGTGTGCATGCAGGGGAGAGGAGTGTCCCGTCCCAGGCAGTGCCCCAGCTCTTCCCCAATGGTAACTATGGTCCGTCCTGCTCCTCTCTGTGGGTGTGGGACTCTGTGTTCTCACCCCTCCTCTCACCTGCCGTCGCCCTCTCTAACAAAAACTGCACTTTCTCCACACATGTGAACAGCCTGCTCCGCAACATGACATCTAGTACAAGTGGATGTAATTATGTTCACACTGTGCTATAGCGCTCCAGTGTGTTTGATGTAGGTCATGAAGAGTTTGAAATAATACTGAAAATGCAGATTTTTTGTATTCTGCTTATTTTTAACCCACTCACACAAAACAAGCTAACAAGTTCAGAAATGTATCACTAATGCACAAGTATAATGCTGTTTCTAGTGTATTATAAAACACGGAGGTATTCAAACAGACAGACTTGTTTCTGTCATGTAAAGCTGTGCAATGTAATTTTTCTAGAGACTTTATGAAAACATTTCATTTTCACTTTCCTTGAAATATTGAATCAAATTGGGCTAATTATGCCATATCTGCTGTATCAGTCTTCTGTCATCATTAGCTTTCACAAAGTTGTATTTGGATTGACTAATTAATGTTTGAGTAAACTTGTGTTGACCTGCAGCTGATGCTCGAGGGCTCAGGAAATGTCTTTTTTCACCTGTCATTTATCTCTGCCTGTCTGCATTCACATATGATTAAAACATTTGAATTTTTTAGATTCCATGTAAAACATGTTGTTCAAAACTGTTATGTAGGTACTTTCCTACAAAAAACGTACACATAAAATATGCTGTTTGATATGCTTAAAGGAACCATATGTAAGCTTTTGACTTCAGATCTCATAAACATGACCTGTATGTGTCACAAAAACAAGATAAACATGTACAAATGTAATTTTAGTTTTACTGAAAGTCCTTGTAAATTGGACTTATTCGTAATTATAATAGCAATGGACATGATGTTCATCAGTTGATCTTTACATTAAAAGATCCGAGGAGGATCATTCAATCAGAAAGCAGAATGACCATCACATGACTCTCATTTGGGTTGCCAATTTAGTTTTTTAGAACCTGAAGCAGATTTTGAACCATGAGTCAAGAACATGTTTGAGATTGAACTCACTCTGGCAACCCAAATTCATCTGTGATTGTATTATCACCACTAGTTTCTACCAGTGAACATGTTTCAATAGGCCACTTTAGATCATCTTTTTGTTTCACAATTAAAAAAAAAAAAAAAAAAAGCATATTGCTTAGTTATGGGAATATGTTTGCCAAAATATTCTAAAGACATTTTGTGTCACTTTCTGTGTCTCTTCTGTAGGTTGTAGATACTGGTTGCTCATTCAGAATGTTTGCTAAATTTGAATTCTTTGCTAAGTTTCTGTTTACATTTAGCAATTTTTCTGCACATGCTCCGTGTCAAGTCTTTCTCTAGTTTTGTGACTTTCTGTGTCAGTGTCACAGTGCCACACTCTGGTCAGTTACAGGTATTACATCCCATTCTGGTTTACTTATTCCTGTGGACGCTCACAAATCCATTTTGTTTGTTTTTTTAAATTATCCTCTTACATTTGATTTTTGAGCATGGTTGCGTCTCCACTGATCTGACCTGTACTTTTTTGTTGACTTCACTTGCTTGTCTCTATTGCGATAGATACATTTAATGTCTTACTGTGAACTATTCCCAACAAAACAATAACATATAGCAGATGGCAGACTTTTATTCAGAAAAAAATACAGTACAGTCTAATAGTTTAATGGCCTTTAAATTTTTCTGTTTGATGTTTTGCTTTTATTTCTAATGATGCTCATGTTTACACAAAGCTAACATCATCAAATGCAAAAACTCTTTCATATATTGTTCTGGTTAACAAATAGGTTCCATTTATACAGTATTTAATACAGGGATGCAGGGAAGCTAAAATGACTATTGTTTAAATGTAGCACACAACACAAAATATTACATTTTGTTCAGTCACTAATAGAAAATATGCTAAATTACCTTCTCGATATTCCACGGCAAAGTACAATGTTATTAATAGGAAAACCTACCATCTGGCCCTTTGACAGCAATACCTTTTAGAACAGAACCTATAGAAAGAACTTGTATGTTTCCATGACAACACCTACAACAGTGGCACATATGAGCTCATAAAACAATCGACACACTTAAAACTGATTGACGTTATTGTTCCCCTGTTTTAGAATCGAATCATTTGAACCCTGATTATCATATTTCATGCTAATTTTCAGAGGAATAGATTAATAAGACAAAAGATTATTATTATAAGCATGCAGTCGGTCCATTTTTGTGAGGAGCAGTCTGTTCTTCATATTAACTTCATGTTTCTCTAACTTCACCACGCTATAGCACACCAGCACCCAGTTCCACTCTCTCCACACTCCAAGTCTGACCTATTTACAAATTTAGGGGTTTCCTGTCCTACTTTATCTTCTTTATAATCCCTTAAAATAGGAATAAAACCAGCAGGAGACATGTGTTGCGTTTTGAGTTCGTTTTGATGATTTTGTGGTTTTGCACTCGAGTTGTTTTTAGAGAGTTCTCCCATAAGGACACCGGTCTTAGTTAGAGCTTTTTCGTACATTTGTGGTTTGGTCAAGAAAAATAGTTCACGTTTTGAGCGGAAGGGAAGCACAAATCATGTTAATAGCCTACTTATAATTAAAGCTTAGTGTGTCTTGCTTAACGCCTTGTTCATTTACCTGCACCTGAATTTTAATAATTATGAATTTTGTTTTTGTTTCTAGTCCTGTGGGAATCGTCCATGTCTGTAAAAAAATGTTTCCCCTAAAGTTTCCTCACTGTTAATTCACTAAACTCAGACGTCTCTAGTCTCTGTCTTAGAATGACTCTGTTTTATGTCCAAATTCAAACTAAATTAACTCTACCATTTGCCATAGATTGTATTTTGTATTGCATTTGTTTATTTTCTCCAAATACAGAAATGTTGATAAAAGTAAATAAAAGACAAATAAAATGTGAGGAATGTGACAGAAACTGAAAGGGAAGAATATATCACTTCTGTTTCAAATAAGTATATAGATGAATAGAACATTTACTCTCTAGTCAAAGAATCTTGTTTTTTGCAGTTACAAACTTGAACAAACAGGGTTAAATATTGTAGGCCAGAAGAACAAACTTAATGCAATAAAGACATTACGTAAATAGGAATTTAAAAATTGAACTCTTAAAGGGTGTTCACACCGAGGCGCCGAACTAGCTCAGTCTCCAGAAATGTCAAAAATGTACCATAAGAACATTTTCTCGCCATTTTTATGTCAATATGTTACAAAAAGGCGAAACATAAAATAACCAAGAATTTAGTTTCAAGCCAGGTGGCGACATTTTCTTTAGGTTTAACAAGTAAATCTAATGCCGCGCTCAGACCGGATAGCGTTTAAACATCTAAATTTGCGTGTTAAAGTGTATTTTGATGCAGAATATTTCCCAACTCCTGCCTTTACCACAGGTTTGAGCTTCCACATTGCAAGACGGCGCGTCTTCAGAGGTATGAAGGCGCATAAACAGACGCCCTAGACACCAATTAGCTTGAACCATCTAAAGAACGCAAAAACGCAAATACGCTGTCCGATCTCATTAACCCAATGTCTTAAACTTACCCATTTTTGTAATTTGTGTAACCCGTTACTATATATGAAACTTGAAAGTTTCTGGAGGTTAAAAGTCCATTGAAGCAAAAAAAATAGTAATTTATTTAAATTTTGGAAAATTCCTATTAGATAAATGTGTGCGGGAGGTGGGGACAGGAGGGTCCTGGCTAGATTCACATCTATGCTGGACCATGAGTCTCACCCCCTGCAGGACGCCCTGTCTGCTCTGGAGAGCAGCTTCAGTGACAGACTGATTCACCCTCGCTGTGTGAAGGAACGGTTCCGCAGGTCCTTCCTTCCTGCTGCTGTCAGACTGTACAACGAACACTGTTAACTCTGGACATCATCACATTTAATCTTGTGCAATACTGTGTTACCATGGAAACATCTCTGGTACAACTCACTCATGTCACTTTATCTGATTTATTACCTCTATTTATTACCTCTGATTACACCTCCTTAAGTGCTGCTCTGTACATAAACATAGGGGGTATTCCATGAAGCGAGCTAAAGCCAAAGCCTGGCTTATTTGGCCAATCTAGGCTTATGAAATCTCCATTTCCGTTCCACTAACGCGGCTAACCAGAGGTGACGCTGAGTTGCCGCAGTAACAAGTGCACAGACATAAACCTGGTCGGGACCAGGCTAACTATCAAGAATATTTTAGCTTTGTCTCAAAAAACGTCTTAAATCACATGTTTATCCTCACACACTTTCACAACTGTGTGAAATCTCTCTCTCTGTCTGTCACAACACAACTTATAACGTCACTTTTTATTCACTTTTATTTACTTGGCATTGGCACCAAAGAGCCGCTCTGACCGTTTCTTTTCATCCTTTTTGAGCCGCTCTCGCTGTGGAGAGACACGTTTGTAAGAGCAAACGTCAAATTGGCTGCACAAAAAGCCACATATTTAACTGGAAAATTAACTTGTAGGTTACTCCTACGTGAATCTAAACTACGTAAGATTTCCCACAGACATGCAGCTATTTCTCTAAAGCATGAAGCAATGAAAGCAGGACTAAAGTGTGAGAGCAGCCGTGGAGTCGTGCTGCTGCTTTTGCGCTCAAAAGCGCTTCATCGCATCTCCTTCCCTCGTCTCTCCTCACACCACGGACATCCTCTGCTCCGATTGGTCAGTTCTGGTTGTGAAGACTTACGCTCAGGTTACGCTACAACTTTGTGACAACTTTACGCAGCAGGACTAGTCCCACATGCGGAGTGGAAAACGGTGCATTGCATTAAAAAACGAAGAGCCTACTACTCACAAATACAATGATAAATCCTCTGGATCTCCACCTCGTCTTTCTCCAGCAGTGAACAGGATGGGAGGGGCAGCCTCTCGCTCCCCGCATCAGAATAAACCACTATAAACTGAAAACTTTTGCGATGCAAATCAAACTCTCGTCCGTGTGCACTTTGGCTCCTCTCGTGTTTCAGTCAAATCATGTAAAATAAGCGTTTTTCTCTCTCATTCTCAGTGAAGTCGTCGCTCCATTGATCTGCCTCGTCACATTCAGCGGGAGCGCGCTCACAGCCCAGATTAATCTTCAAGCTTGAATTAGCGTTGCTCAGACCCAGGCTTACTTCTTTCATGGAACCACTTGAGGCTTAAGTTGGAGATGAAGCTAGTTTCAGCTCAGGATTTTAGGATAAGCCTAGACTTGTTAAGCCACTTTCATGGAATACCCCCATAGTCATACTTTTACCTCATATTTATTACTGGTTATTTATTCTGTTCATCTGCTGCAGTTGTACATAATCATAGTCATATATTGTACATAATACTATATACTATATATCGATGCCACTTTATCTATTTATCCTGTCATATCCTGCACTGTGCTATAGCAAAGATTTATTGTAAATAAGAGCCTTTTAACTATTGTATCTTTATATATATTTTACGTCTATTTTATTTCTATTATCTTGTTTGATTGCATGTTTTTATTTTCCCTGCTGCTCTTAAAATGTGCGTTGCAACACTGGAATTTCCCCATTGTGGGACAAATAAAGGATATCCTATCTTATCTTATGACATTCTAAAGTAGAGCCAAAAAAGTAACATTTCCATGGTAACAAAAGGCCATCTTTTGATCTAGAGTTAGTTTTTTAAAAATGTAAGCTCACACAAAGTAAACAGACACTTTCAATACTTGGCTTTGGTCAAACAAAAACATCACAACTATAAACATTTGTCTTTTTTGTAGATAAAAAGTTACACAATGTGCCTTTAACTTGTGAACTGTGCAGTCACTGCCTAAACTCACTTAATTTCTCCAATCTTTAGTTTTCACGATTGACTGATTAATTTAGATGACCACAACTTTTTCAATGATTTGAATGAAAAGGATATTAAAAGTTTTTCTTTTGTCTATCCAAGCTTGAAGTGATGTGCCCCTTCAATAAACTCATGCAGTTTGGGCTCCAAAATTAATTGCTATCTTATTGAAAACTCAGACTGAATGGTAAATGTATAAAGCTGACTAAAACAGAATCTTAAAAGTTGCATTTCTTTAGGTAATAAGTCTTTTTACAATCTCAGGACCAAATTACAAATATTTTCTCATAATATTATTTGTAAACACATTATAATAACAACAACGGACGATCTGACTGATTTCAGCGAGATTCCATTAAAACATGTTTTTATGTGATCATTTTACATTTGCTTCAGTGTCTTGTTTATTAATTTTGATTATAATTTTATTATTTTTTGATTATATATGATTATATATTTTTTTTACATTGGCCAAATGGCAATGTTAGTTCATCAATTTTAAGTTAAGATATATTGTTTAATGGTCACTTGAGGAAGTTTCTTAAATCATATTATAAATAATGTCTAGTCCAGCAGTGTCAAACCTGTGGCCCAGGGGCCAAATGCTGCCGCCGAGATGATTTCATGTAGCCCCCAGGACGATATCTGATAATTATTGATAGTGGCCCTCTGAATAAAGCTTGTAACAATTTGAACTACAGGTCCCATAATACACTGCAGTCTAGCTTCTGTGTATGAAGTGCAAAAGAGGAGCCACACGGGCCAGAATGAAAATAAACCTCTTAAATGCAAATTGCATAGTTTGTTCAAAAAACGTTCTTGGAAGGACACTCTGCACAATAAAATACAATTCAAAATAATGGCATGTAATCCAATATAAATATGGACACAACTGTCATAATTGAAAATATCATTGGTATTTTAAAATGTGACCCTTGACCAACTTTGACTCCAATCATTTTGGCCCCAGCTCTGTTTAAATTTGACACCCCTGGGAGAAATACCCAAATCGATCTAATGCCGCAGAAATCTGAATAATTTGCAAACTTAAAGAGGACCTGACTTGTAAAATCGACTTACTTTGTTACAGTGTTATAACAATGCACACTTGTCATTCTTCTTACTCACAGTTGTATTTGGATTGATTTACATGTTATAGTAAATTGGGGAAAAACACAATAGGTCTACTTTAATAACTCAGAAACATACAGGGGAACGTGTTTTTGATCCGAAAACAATACTGGAACAAGAATAAAAACTCAAAAAGGTCTATTCTGGATGATAGTGTAGAAACATGGCAGGACTATAAAACAGCTTTTGTTGTTTAGATTTTCATTTGATTTTTATTATACCGAGCGCCCACGTGAGTTCTATTTCCTGTCATAATCACCTGCTCCAAAAGTGGACAGAGCTGAATATTTTACAAGTTCTTCCTCAAGTTCCTTCTCCTTCTCTGCACCCACAGTTCTGCATCTGTGCCCAGGAGGAGCACAGACTTCTGCAGAAACAGCCTGTTACCTAATGCTTAATACATTTCTTTATTTATTGACAGAAGGCCTTGTGCACCGTGGCTAATTGTTGGTCTGGTCGCGGACACAAACCCACGTACATACCCTGCAAACCATCATGTCAAAAATACATCTTGGTTCCTGCAGAAGTGGATCATTACAGTTTGGTGAGATGGGCCTGACTAAGCGATTCCAAAGGCATGCTGTTTCGCTCTGCCAGTCGTCTCCTCTCACACTTTGCAATTATGTCAACCCACAGGTCTGCGCTCTCTCGCCGCGCGGCCTGAACCCTGCCCAGAGCCACTGACAGGATCATTACAATAGGCCAAAACACAATTAGACAGGCAAAACAGAGTGGAGACACAGCTTTTATATGTAAGATTTGTCACAAGCAGATTAAAAGAGATTAGATTTGCCTATACTTGCCTGCTTTGCCTTTAATGCTAGGGGTTATGCATCATCAGCGATGCAAAAAAACAAAACAAAACAAAAAACATTTCAAAATAAGCTACAATTGCTTGATTCTTGGATTTCAACCTTAATTTAGGCAATTGTGACAAATTATTTAAAGTTGCTTTACTTGATTTTTTACAATATAATAACTAAAATAATTTTTCCCCTTGCACAAGGTAAGGTAAGGTATTCTTTATTGTCCCCGTAGGGAAATTTGTCCTCTGCATTTGACCCATGCTTTAATGCCTCTGGGCTGGGGCAAATCCTCAGGAGCAGTGTTTGCCACAGTGCAGCGATCAGGGACCCATCTCCAGGTGTTGTTGCTAGGCTTGGTCAGGACGGAGGATGTTACCCTAACATGCATGTTATTGGTTGGTGGGGAAACCGGAGTGCCCGGAGGAAACCCACCCATCATGCAAACATGCAAATATCTTGTTTATATATTTAGTCACATGAATTTGTATACACTGTCCTGTCTCTGTCTAATAATATCCCATTTGATCCCCAAAATCAAGCCCTAGTGATCAAAGATGGCGGGTGCTCTGCGTTGATGGTTTTTTGATATTATGGCCGTTAGCTTTAGCCTTTAGCTAGGTGCTCTACAGGGTATGGAACATACACAGTTGTGTTTCCCCCATGATTCTTTACGCAAGGAGCGGGACGTTCTGACTTTCAACCAATCAGAGCGAGAGTAACGGAGCAACGGAGTCTTAAAAAGCCATTTTACATAAACAAACCACTTAATCGTAAAAAAAGAAGTTTATGTTATGAAACTAGGTAAGAATTTCTACAAAATCCAACAGTTCTCAAAACTGTAGATGCTGTTGTTGCTGAAAATGAGCAGTTTGTGCTTGCATTGTGCTCCCAATAGCTAGTAGAGGAATTTTGCAGTACAGATGGAGCGGCCACTGTGGCTGATTTACAACAGCTAAAAGCTAGCAATGTCCTATCCAGATAATATAGTAGATCCATGCCCAAAATCTACGAAGTTCATCTGGTTGTTGTTGTTGTTGGTTGTTGTTGGTTGTTTTTTTGGCATTGTGGCTAACTTCCTTTAGCATATTAGCAGGTATTCCTTCACACAGTTGTGAAAAAAGTTTTAAACATATTGTGTAGTTTGAAGACTCAGAATACAATAAGTAAGTGAGCAACACATTAATATTTAAAATTAATTAGTTGCTTTTGTTTACATTTTTAAGGAAGCAAAAATTTGGCAATAGCGCCTTTAACTATTTATTATATTACATTTTTCTTGTTTCATGATGTTTCAGAAACATTTCAAGACATTACTTCTTAATTTAACCCAGTATTAAGAAAATTGTAGCTTATTGGTGAATTTCTTTTCATGTTTTAAGCCAAATTTTCTTATACCCAGTAAGAAATACCTTGAAACCAGTGAAGTAATTAACATAAATCTTGCATGTCATTTTAATCGATTGTGAACAAAAACAGGGGTGTTGCAAAATCTCTAGAAACTTGATATTGTCATGTACCTGCCCCAAAATGCTCTTGAGTGAATATGACCACAAAGAAGTCACAACGAACATTTCTATAAAGAATCAATCACAAATATTCACCTTTCTGCTGTGTTCCTATAAATTATACCTTTACATGAAATTCTGCTCTAGCAGCTTTTCCGCCTCCAGAGTTCATATTCTATATTCTTTTGCAATACATTTAAATTATGTACCAACCTTTGTGTAAAATAATATAGAGAATATAGAGTTCAGACTTATGTTTCAAATGCAGCCATATAATAACTTTGTTCAAACACATTTTCTGGTGATATAATGACTCGCAAGCCGTAGACCTACACATTAGTTTCTATAGAGTGACTCGTGTTGCAAGAACTCAATATATAATGGCCACAAGATTGTAGGAAGATGTAGAAAATTATCGTTTGAGATGACGATAGGCTTGGAAACATACAACAAAAAGGTGAAAATGCTGCAGTTACACATATTGTAAAGGTTCCAGTTCAGAGTTTAGTTGCTTAGGCCCATATTTAGTTCAGCTCACAAAGGAATCATTTTACCTTGGGTTCTCAGGAAAATAGTGAACATTCTCTATGTACATGTCTGTCACGGACAAATCTACAACCAAAATCATGTTTTTATTCTACAATTCTACATTTACGCTCAAACCGGAAGTATAACAATCGACCTTTTCAGCACGAACAGCGGTGCTTTCATAATGTTGTCATTCTGATCGCCAAAACAGCTGTTATAGCAGGTCATTCACTCTGAAACAAAATTAAGATAGTCACTTCTGCCATCATGAATGAATGAAAAGTTTTTTGTCCTCCATTTCCACCAATATACTTGTTGAAAAGAGTAAATTGTACTGTGTCGCTGTTTTTTGTTCCCTATTTACAAATGAAAAACTAATCCCCACGGCTCTTGTTATCAGACTGTAACTGCTTTTTCATATTTTAGATGTTTTAATCTTTTCTCACCACTGACTCAAACACATTGGACTCAAACACTCACTGCTAAGATTAAGACTTCTTTGATATTATCGGCATAACCTCTTTAAAGAATAAAATTGGCCTTGTGTTAAAGTAATGGAAATATTTAATTGTTTATCTGGAAACTATCCTTTTATCTGGAAAATTCTTCATCGCAGTAACAGACAGCAGTGCCTCATATTTGCTGTTGTGGTTGTTGAGCAGTGAGTGATAAAGTTGTTTTGATGCACTGTTCATGTTATGTTTCCCCCACAGAGGTCCGATGGTGGGCGTGGCCACAGATGCTGACTGAATTACAGAAAAATTCTTAAAATTATAAATCACGACTTGCTTAATCAGTTGCTAATAGGGTTTGAAAAAGAATTGTGCTTGAAATAACATACCAAGTCCTACCTTAGATTTTCTCATTTCAGTCTTAATTACGTCTAAACTGTCACTAAGTTTAAAATAAACCAACACGTCGTAGTTATCATGTAGTGACCTTTTCAATGCACATCTTGTAAAACCGAATGTTTGTCTCTTTAAATTTACATCTCGCTCCGTTACACGCCATGTTTAATCGCGTTGCCACGGCAACCGGGAAGGACTAAAATTGCAGCCTTAACACCTGTTTTACCTTGACGCATCATATCAATCCTGGCAGCATTTTTACGCAGCCTTTTATAGCTGCTCGCGGCGCCACACTTTCGAGTATTTAAGTGCAGAGAAGTGTTTCCCCAAAAGCGATCTTCATTGGCAGTAAAAAAACTAAAATACTGCAGCTGCATCGCTTCATCTTTCTGATTCGAGAGCTCTGCCATCTTTCTGTCCGTGTCAAAGCTCCGGGCTGACACTTATAGCTTCCACTTCCTATTACCCGACAGCCGAGGATGGGCATTTGCTGCTCCAAAATAAGATTCTTGCCGTGGCCCTTATTTGACAAACACATTAAAGGAGACATATATTATGATTTGTCACCAGTTCCTGTGAAACTTAAAGTTAAACAGATTAAACTACACTTTTCAGTAAAACGCAATGAACATAAATACATTTAAGATTTCACTGAACATTTTGCTTGTTTTCACCCAACTTTTGTCCAACAAATATGTCATATGCAGAGATACAGTAGTTCCACAACTGTTATCTTCAGCTTCATTTACCTCAGGATGTCTTTATTCTGGAAATGACGACAATCATGCCTTGATTTATGGACAACCTTTTGCTTCATTCATGACTTAAGCATTTCTTGTGTTTGGATTTGTTTTATCATGTATGACCTGAGTTTGCCAACCTAAATGTGGCTTCTTGTTGCTGTGTCCGTCCATCAGAATCATTCATTCATTCATTTTCTACCGCTTAATCCTGTTAGGGGTCATGGGTGACTGGAGCCTATCCCAGTAACTTTGGGCCTTAGACGGGGGAACACCCTGGACAGTGGCCAACTTGTCTCAGGGTTAAACAGACAACCATTCACTCTCTCATTCACTCACAGAGGAAGTGATGCCCAAATAACCTAAACATGCATGTTATGATATGAACCATGACGGAAGTCTGACTCGTTAAGCTTGAAACTATGTTTTTCTCTGCTTTTTTTCACTCACCTGATTGTATAAGTTGTAAAGACAAATTTTATTCACAAATGTTGATTTAGCAGTTTAACTTTTGTTTTCACACAGTGATAAACTCTTGTGGTTAGCTAACAACAGCGCCGGTTAGTGTTGCTGCTACAGCTTGTGTCAATCAGAAAAGCTGTGTAGATAAATAATTTGCAATTGAGAGAATTAAAAATCCCCCTTTTAAAAGAGACATAATGCAGTTTTTGAACATTCTTAGTAATAAACCATAACACATGTAGATCATCATTCATTTTGTTCATTATAAACAGCAACATTAATAAAAAAAAAAAAAATCTTTGTCATCAAAATAGGTGCACTGACTTCCTGTTCAAAACTGCAGATCTGGAAAATCTCTGTATTATGAGTGAAAATTGTAATCAAAGTGTTCAGCTTCCTGTTGCTTTGTCAGAGCTGGACATTAGTTACTGTTTAGGTTACCATGGAAACAATCTCTCTAGTCAGTATTATGACTGGTTGTATCCATTTCTATATTACCAGACAGTGAGAAGGAGTGCACCTCTTCACCCTGCAGTCAGGTGAATGTCCCAGTCTTGTTTTGGTAAAAGGATAAGTTTCTATAAAGCTAACTGTTAAAGCGCTCTCTCTGTGAAAACAAATGGTCCGTGTGCTGAAATTTGTCACTTTGCGGAAAAAGAAAGTGCCACTATCCCATTTTGACTGACTATAGGCTTTTTTTTCTCCTTCCAAATGGCCAATACAGGAGTTACGGAGACAAAATTGCTTTTTTATCCCTCAAATGGCTGGGAGGTGTTGTCAGGTGCTGTGGAAAGGTCCGCATTGGTGTGATAGCTGAAGGCGAGAGAGGTGCAGAGTTTATAATTCAACCTTGACCAAAGACAAGCATGCAGACAGATAAACTTTGCTCAGTTCAGACCTACTTTTCACGAGATTTTCTGGCCCTGCCGGCTGTGTCGAACAGGAATGTAAAAGTAGTGTAAACAAGAGGTGAGGAGAGGAGAGACATTCAGCACCGACGCCGCTACATACAGTAGTTCAATACATGTACTGTGACTAAATGAACTAGAAAACAATGATAGGAGGATATGAAAATGCATTTAGTTGCCCAATATTCATTCATTTATTTTCTACTGTTTGTTTCTGTTACGGATCGCGGGTGGCTGGACATTGTGCGAAATCTTTCTGAAAAAAAAAAGGTAATTCTCCTGGCGAAAAATTACCAGCAATTCCATTTACTGTTACAATTCCACCTGTTAAGTTTTTATTCTCCTCTGGGCAAAAAATAGAAAGTTATGTTGATTTAAGAAACATTTTCATTCAAATTACGGACTCTTCTGCATTTTATATCTCCCGGAGATTTCGTTCATATAATGCAGCATTTCTCACACAAAAAGGACAAATTCAGTAAACATTTAATAAAACATTAATATTACAGCATAAACATGAATAGTAAAAACAGATTATCCTAAAATCAGAAGAAAGACATGTTTCCTTCAGGTTAAAACAGCTTTATATCTGAAACAGTTCAAAACCACAGAGTTGCTTTCAAATAGAAAATACGGACAAAACATGTAGAATATAAAAAACTGCCTCGTTAATGTAAAACTACAGAGAAATGTTTTTCTTTTTACAAACAGAGCTGCTAAAACACATGAAAACACCCAAGCGAAGCCTATCCCAGTGACTTTAGGCCTTAGGCAGATAATTAGGCAGTTGTTATTGGGTAGCGCCAATAACAACAATGTAAAATGCATACAACCGACTATTGCATATAATGTTAGCTCTTTTTTTGCTTGAATCTGCTGTTTATTGGATCAAGTGGCACTATATTGTCATAGTAAAGGGAGTAGTTTATAGTGACTACAAAATTAAAATAAAATACATTTTAAAGGTTTCCCTGGGGCACTGTAGGTGATTGCCCGCGGCTCTGTTTGGTGCCGGACCAGTGGTTGGGGACCTCTGATATACCACATAATCACAGATTATGTCTTGATGACCTGGAGAGAACCCACAGTAAAACGAGTAGAACATGCAAACTCCACCCAGAGAGATGTTGACTTGGCTTGACTCAGGAGTCAAATTCACAGTCTCCTTTTGGGAAAGCCAGAGCTCTAACCACTCTACCGTTTACGCCTACTTGCCTAATAAATGCAACAAAATGTACAGTATATTCTCTCCAGTACAGAATTCAGAATACTTGAATATTTTTGCATTGAGTTGGTTTCTATTTTGTGTAAAAACATATGAATAAAACCAATTTTGCCATGCATTTTTTCAAAGATATAGTGTCCTTACATTTGATAGCAACACTTAAAATTGTACCTTAACAAATTCCATGCTCTTTGATATTTAAGCCTAAAATTGCATGATGACAGTGTGATTTAAATGTCTCTGATTTGAGTTCTGCACTTCGTCAATGTGGGCTGTTGCTGAAATCCATCTAATCAGAACGTCATGACGAATATTTTAAGTGTCACAACAGCAAAGGAGCCATGAAATCACACTTTTTGCTAAAACCAGTTGAATCTCTCTATATGCAATATTCTGTTGATTCATTGACTTTTGGAGTACCATCTTATATAAGTCCAGTTCTAATTTTCACCGTTAATCAAAATAAGGATCAATTAATTCTTAACAATACTTTATCCAAGAAAGACAAATATATTTCTCTCTAAATGGAGCAAAATGCTAGTCTATGGGCCCAGATCTTCACCAGATTCAGCCTGCGTATCACCACATTGCATTATTCAGCTCTTCATCTCTGTGTGGTGAGGCTCACAATCTGTGCCATCGGCCTTTCTGACCATCAATCACATCACACAAACAAGAAGGAACAAGGGTTTTGCTTAAGGACACATTTCCAGCAGTCACACATCCAAATACTAACCAGGCCTGACCATGCTTAGCTTTCGAAAACAGACAAGACGATGCATCTAAAATAATGATATTGTTGTATCATTGCACTAGAAGCTGATTTTTTTTTTAGACCTGTGGTTGACCAAATAAATTTATGACAATATTTTTTTTTGTCCAATAAAAGTTTGTCCCATTGATCAATTAAGATAAGACAATAGATACGTTGTTGCAGAGATGTGGTCAGAGTAAGATTTCTCGTCGTTTCTCTCCTTATGTCTGCGGGTCACTGTCGCTCTGTTAGACCTAGAGCATGTGAACCTTTACATCAGACAGCATCTGACTTCTATACCTTGTGACAGCGACATTTAAAATATAAAATAAAGAAGTAACATCACCTTACCAACTGTAAATAATAATCTGTAAATGGGGAATTCTTCTTTATTTCATAAAAAACATTACGCACACCATCTTCAAAGTATAAGTTGTTTTTTTTAACTTATAATGACCTCTAAACTCACAGAGGGCTCGATCACGTTGATTTATGCAGTGTCCTCCTGAACGGCATGCACTGTGTTGTTTTCTTCCCACATCATGATGCGACTGTGAGATAATAATTGTTGTAAACTGGCCTGTGCTGTTTTTGACACACAAAACTCCCTGTTTGACTAAGGTTCTGAAGTTAAAAAGTACATTTTCTATATGATCACTGTGCTTATAAAGTCTAAAAATGTATACAAAATCAACTAATTTTGTGTGTATTTGTATTAAATTACACACAAAATAACTGCAATATCTTAAAGGTGGGGTAGCTGATTTCCACACTGCAACACAATTTAGATTTTAAACCTGACAACATCCTCTCCTAAATCTTTCGACACATGATTATTATCAACATTTATTCATTTGGTTGCATTTATGGCTTATAAATTTCTTTTCACAAACAACAAAGTGAAACTGGAGAGAACCACCCAAGCTCAGCCAATCAGAGAGCTGCATTCAGCTTCTGATTAAACTAATAATCTTTATTATTCAGTTCAGACAGTACTCAGAGGTCTCATTTTTTTCACAAAGTACTGTATTCACTGCAAACCACCAAAATCAATCAGGAGCTGCGTAATGTGTAATTAATCGAATTTCTGTGAGTTCTCACCCATTTCATTTCATCTCCTCACTCTGCATTTAAGGAACGCTACTGTTCTGCACTCTTTCTAAGCAAGTAATCATTTGAATAATTGTACTTTTATTTATTCTTTAAATAACCATGATTTTTATTTTTATCATAATCGAGCAGCCCTGGCACAGTCACAACAACACAGGTCAAACTTTTGGGTGAAACTGCACAATAACCACGCTCAAACAAGGGGAACTGCAACCAAACAGACTATAAATAACTGATAATTATGAGAGAAAAAAGACAATGACAGCTGTAGTATCACTAACTGTCTCCAAGCTGTAAACCCCAAACACACGCAGCACTCACACTTTCGTCTGTTTACTTCCATGTAATAATATTGCAAAATAATGAGCTAAGTCCTTAAATCCACAAGTTTTGGAATATTTTCTCATCATGTTTTGGAAAGTGAGCAGTGAGTCTTTGCATTTCGCTGAACCAGTCGACAACTTCAGGAAAGTCTCTTCACCCACTCAGCACAGCTTCTGATTGGTTATATTACACATTCTACCTCTTCTCTGTCTCTCTTTTCCCAAAATACACTTGACAGCGACTCTGATCACAGTAAAATAACGAGCTGCGTTACATTGACAGTAATTAGTTAAATCAAGGGTTCCCAAACTTTTCAGACTGGGACCCCTAAAATAAAAATGTAACCAACTCGCGACCCCCACAGTAAAATGAAATATCTGCAATAATTTTAAGTGGGAAAACCATTAAAATTTGGTTGAAATGCATTTATTTTAGTATATTATATGATGGAAATTCTGTCAAATATGATGCTTTCAGTAAAAAAAAAAACAGCTTCAAGACCAAATCAAAAATGTTAAATTCCATCATGAAACCCTTTTGTGACCCCCAGATTTTGCTTTACGACCCCTCACGAGGTATCGACCCTCAATTTGGGAACCACTGAGTTAGATTACACATTATTGATGAAAATAACGCCATCAGTAACGCCGTTATCCTAAATTTTCAGTGAAGCCTTTTTGTTGCTGTTCGATATAAACCTGTATTATCTAAATACAACAATAATATACATTTTGGACGACTAAGACTTCCTTCAACCAATTTATTGACTACACAACTATAACCTTGGACTTTCTGGTATTTTTTTTCCAATTCATATACATCTGAACTGTAGAGTGAATAAGTCTACTAAACTAAATAAGCAATGCAAGTTCCAATGTACTATATATATTGTGCTTTTTCAATAAGAGCAGATTTTTTTGAGAATACACTGCTCTAGACATGTTGTGATGATACATTGCCTAAGACAACACCTATTGGCCACAGCACAACACTACCCACTATTCACTGACAACTCTTCATGCATCTTTTGTTTTTCATCTTTCTTCTTACAATTTCCGCCGCTGCAAAGTCCCGTGGCTTCTTATTTCTACCTGCTGCTTGAGACAAAAGAATGACCCTCCTAATTTTTCCGAATTGGACTAACCCGCATGTCATCGAGGTGGGGGAGAATGAAAATCCTTTGAACTGATTGTAAATGTGTTTTTGTGTTTGTGCAGAGACCTGTGCGGTAAACAATGGTGGATGCGACAGCACATGCCACGACTCGGTGACAGGAGTGCGCTGCAGCTGTCCTGTGGGCTTCACTCTGCAGCCCGACCGAAAAACATGCAAAGGTAAAGTCCATACACACTTCATCATGTGGAATCAGGAGAGAGATCCGGAGCAGTTTTCTCTTTCACGGTTGTATGAAGATGTCAGAATTAAGGCTGCACTATGTAACTTTCAGGTAGAGACGTTGTTCTCTGCCTGATTTATTTCACAATTATTTATGCTCCAAACTACTTTGAAAAACAGGCTTTAGCAGTGAGCAGGCACACTCTCTTCTTTACAAATCTGTCTTGATAGTATCATAGTAGTTTGTCTCCATGTAGATGTCTTAAGTTAAACATTCTATTGGCATTCTAATCTCTTACAAACCTACCTCTAAAAATGTTGAAAAGACAAGTTGATGTTAACACGTGAGACAATGCATGTTACTTGTAGTATAGTAGACTACGTTTTTATGGTCTCAGTCTTGTCTCGGACTCAAGCACATTTGTACTTGGTCTTGTCTATCTTGGACTTTGTCTTGGACTTGGTCTTGGACTCGGTCTTAAACACTGAGACCACATTTCATCATTACCTCCAGGCTCTGCTAAACTCTTATTGGCTTCGAAGGACTGCAGTCTTGGTCTCATAAGTCTTGGTGTCGTCTTGGTCTCAGTCCACACTAGTCTTAGTCTTGTCTCGGTCTTGGGACTTTATGGTCTCGGAAATCTCTTGGTCTCGATTACTGCGGTCTTGACTACTACACTAGTCTCTCTGCAAAACAAGAGACAGGCATTAGTCTCTGATTGACTAATGAATCTGCCAATCACGCCCACTGAAAAAAGTGCTCTGGATTCCAGGCAAGAACTTTATAGCTTAAAGAACTAATCCCAACACAAACGTAAAAAAAAAAAAAAAAAGTGAAATAAGAAACAGACAAAGCAACCAGGCGAACTGTCTACCCTCTGAAAAAGTTTGTTGAATGAGTTTTAGCCTTTTAAAACAATTGAGTAAATATGTATGTATGATTTAGTGAGTTATCTGAGTTACAAAGTACAGAGGTACTCGGACAAAGCTTAGGAACAACCGGAGACAAAATCAGTGACACCACAATAGAGCCAGGAAAATAAGTGTGTTCTCCCAAATGCAGCAAAGAACACAAATTATACTTAATACCAGCCATAATTTAGGTTGTTATACAATTTCAGACTCCTCCGCCCTTCCTTCTGATGCAGATGAGCCAGGAAAATATTTCTAGGACTTTACATGTGCAGTGCAATCAGATCTGCAGATAAATGTTGTTCTGATTATAATTTATTTTCTAACAATAACATAAATGTGAACTATCCTTAAAATATATTCATTTGTAGTTTATGTTATTCAATTTTAATATTGCTTTATAGGTCTAAGTTGTATTGATGTTCTATTACATTAATATGAAAAATGTAAAAGCAACATATCCAGCAGCTTATGCTTTTGAAAACAACTTTTGGTAGAGAAATAAAAATAATGCAGGACAACAGCAGTGGTGGAATTTACACAGTTCCTTATGAAGTCTGTGTGATTGTGCTCTGCTTAAACTTTCAGAGGGTAGTTTTATTGTGGCCAGCCTAAGATACACCTGTGCTATATTCATGCAGTTCAATCAACATATTGATATGCCACAACTGTGAGCTGGGATGGATTATCTCGACAAACGAGAAGTTCTCACTAAAGCCAGCTGCACACTAGAGGAGTTTAGCATAAAGAGATTTACAATGATTATTTGTCTCACAGTCGCATCATGTGGCAGGAAGAACAGAGTGTTTTCTTTCGTGTGCGCGGTTATAAAAGTGAAACCACAACAATGATGAAACGCTAGATGATCAAACCAGGTCTATAAAGGTCACAAAGAGCGGAGTGTCATTAGAAGAAGAAGCTTGACGTTTTGTGAGCGTGAAACAAAAAAGTTTAACAGTGTTTGTCCATTTTCTAGTCTAGTAAAGTTTCTTCTCACATTATTTAAGGATCAGGTGCATTATTTAGCTGCAGTCACAAGGCAGATGCACCAGATGCAATCTATTGTTGGCCCTCACACTGGGGGCATGCAATTAATTGATTCATTTATGATTATTGTATTCATTGACAAAAATTGTGAAATGGAGTAAATTTACGTATGAATGCGTGTCTTGAGTGGAAAGGTAGCTTAGAAACAGTAGTTAGTAGTCATTTATTTGGTCTTTGCATTCAGAAGTAAAAATTACACAGTTATTTGTTCCCTTTTTCATTTATCTGTGTGCATTTAAGGAGCGCAATTGTCTGCCTTCTTTCTAAACAAATGACTGTTAGCTTAATCGTGATTTTTTTATTTTTCCATAATCAAGCAGCCTTACCTCACACTCGAGCAGCATGAAGAACTTCACAATAATGCGTCCTGACAAAAAGTCGTAACAGAGTAGCAGACAGAAGTAAAGAAACACAAAAGTGTCTTATGAAAATCTACTCTGGCCACGCTTCCCCAAACTTGTAGAGGGGCACATCAGACTTAAAATCGGGCCAAAACTCTTGTAGTGTGCAGAAGACCTAATAAATGTAATGAGAAATGTATCTTTTTTGTACCAGCTCATGCAACATACAAATCAAAATCAAACTTGGTAATATTTTTGGTCAGTTTTTAGTTGATTTTAACCAAACACCACTTGAAACATCGCATTCCTAAAATATCACCATCATTTTTAGACTTTTACCAACCATTAATAAATAACACGACAGAACCTTTCTGTTTTGTCTGGATTCATATAAAATCTCAGCTCGCACACAAAATACGTCTGCCGTGCTCTGACAGTTTTTCCCTCATATTACCATCATCCACTATTGTTGCCGAAGCATCGTCAAATCAAGCCGCGACGCAGTGTAGCGAGGAAGCCTGTATTTTATTTATACTGTGTCTAATAAAATCAAATCCAAACGCCGGGTAGAAGAACACACAGTTTTATTAGCAGGCTCTGAGAAACAAAAGCCTCCGTTACTTTGACAGATGGAGGGAGCAGCGGCAGCAGGCAGGTTACCCAGACGCTTGTGCATGTTCTACAACTGGAGAGATGTCACCCGAACAACTGCGATGAAAGGACTCTGGCTTGTATTAGCGAAAGGAATAGACGGGATCGAAACAAAAAACAGATGAGCTGCGGGCCAGGCACTTGTGAGGAGAGACCAAAGCAAAGAGATTTACTGCGTGCATGCTTTTTAACCAAATAATGAAGATCCTCTCTGCAGACAGACGCCTCATTTCAGATCATTATTCCCCGAAGCTAAAGCCGAGACAATTGCACGATGCGTTGAATTTGTGTTGGCGCTGAAAAGAAAGGTGAAGTCATCTCGAAATAGACTGATGGTTTACAAGTTAAAGAGCAGACTTCTGTGGCTGCTGCTGTTAATTTGAGCACAGGAAACTTGCAGGAAAAATAGCCTGTATACATGCAAAAATATATATATTTCACAAAATATCACATTAGTCTGTTTACATTAAAAAGTTGCTTTTAAACGAATTGTTGGACTCTCCCTTTAAAAATGTATTTGAGGGATGAATCTGATCTGTGCTCATTTTAACTCTGTTCTGACTTGACTTTGTTCCGTATTATAACATTCTTCTTATTTCGAGCCAAATTATTTGCCAATGTGTTAAGAAAACTGTTCTTAACCCACTGGCACATTTTTGTTCTTATTTTAAGCCAAAATCTCCTATTTTGATACCAGGGACATTTTGAGGACAAAAATTTGTCCTCAAAACTGCCCCATAGACACTTTACAACAATAAAAATGAGTCATTTAAAATCTGTTGCTTTTTACAGTTACATTTTAAACTGAAGAGGCCGGGCTAAGAACTTCTGCAGTTTTACACAGGAAGTCACTTGAGCTGTTTCTATTTTTAAGTCGGAATAGATCATTTTTGTGTTTTGCAATTACTAAATGTAAGTTACTGATCTACATGTATGTTCTAGTTTTTACTAAATAGTTTTAAAAACACAATACCCCCCCTTTAAGCAAATTTAGATTTATAGTTTTTGCAATCTGGGTCTGCAGATTGTATTTAGAGAAGGCGTGTGTGTTGTTTCGATCCCAAAACGGTCCCTGAATGAGCCATGTGATTGGCTAATTGGCAATGGGACACACGCAATAGTTCTCTCCTACTTCACACAGAAGTAGAATCACACAAACCACGTTCTCAAAATACAAGTGTGAATCTGCAGCCCCAGAGACTGCGCTGCACCGATAAGAACTGCACTTTTCTGTCTCGGGCGCGGTGCTGAAAGTGAGAGTCACAGCAACGGTTTTGTGTCGTTTTCATACAAGTACACATAACCGCGTTCTCTAAATACAATCTGCAGAACCACACTGCAAAAACTATAAATCTAAACTTGCTTTTAATGACTTGGAGTCAGAATTTGAATCCACTTTTTAGTTGGATAAAATTTAATTGCCTATGTAATGTTTCACTGGTATCAAGATATTTTAAACTGCTTATTAAGAATTAGCTTAAATAAAAACAAAAATGTACCAATGGATAAGAACAGTTTTCTTAACTCACTGGCAAATAATTTGGCTCAAAATAAGAAGCAATGTCTTGAAATTAGTTTGAAACACTTGAAACAGGGAAAATAATCAAGACTATACAATAAATTGACTTTAAATGAGTCAAAATGGTTGAAATTAAGAATCAAATCCTAGAATCAAGCAACTTTAACTTGAAATTCATATTTTGCAGTGCAGAGATTGTGCCGCGCTGATATGAACGGCACAGTTTTGTCACTGTCACTGTGCCAAACGTGACAAGCATGAGTCACAGCGGCGATGTCAAGTTTCAAGAAGTTTATTTGCCATTTGTGCATACACAGAAGTCCATACACATTGGAATTCTTTTGCTGGACTCTCAGGAATTCAAGTTCAAGCATAAAAATAGACATATTTAAAAGTACCCTCTTGAACACAACAGTGAGGTCTGCTCGGCATGATCATTGTAATAAATATTACATTTTTAAATATCAAATACAGGTTGGTCTGGTCAATATTTCTTTTGAGCCATCAGTCTCACAGTCGCATGAACAAAACTTTTGTAAAAACGTGTGGTGTTAGTCCTGATACTGTCAGCCTGTTGTCTCAGGCTGTAGTTGCAGTGCTTCTGTTTAAACAGACAGAGAATGCGCGCATTTCTATTGCTGCGCTCGGTCTGCACAGCTCTTCTTTACAGAATCATGTCTCTGTGAGTGTTTGGTTGAGGGCTGTGTGGTTCAGTCCGGTCCGGTCCAGATCGAGCGGTGCTTGGACTGGACCTGGGATATATGCAATAATCTTTACCTAAGACTATAATCGAAATATCGTGATATCAAAATAATATTGTGGCCTGTCACAATACAGTATATCATTTACTTGTCTATAAAGAAGTGCAAAAAGAAGGCACAGCACTCAAACAAGATTACAAATGTATTTTATTTTTATTTTTTTCTGTGGAAACATTGATTGAACAAAGATTGCAACCTCCATTTACTGAGCTCACATCTTGGAAATACATTTACATTTTAGCTCTTGTCAAACTGTTATCTGTTTATACAAACTCTGTAGACAAACTCTTCACTTAAGTCATGTTCAACCCACTTACAGGTGCTAGGAGGATTGTAAAAATGGCTTTATCTTCATTTTAACTCTGTATCAGTTATTTCATGTAAAAACACCACATTATTAACACTTATTAAGAAGCATTCTGTGAAATTCTCCCTGTACTTAAGTCTTGAAGTACAGTGAGTCGTGACTGTGTCTGATTTCTTTCTCCTCAGATATTGACGAGTGCCGGCTGAACAACGGTGGGTGTGACCACGTGTGTCGAAACACGGTGGGAAGCTTCGAGTGCAGCTGTAAGAAAGGCTACAAGCTGCTGACCAATGAAAGGACCTGTCAAGGTAAATACAGTGAATCTGCAGCTGTGTGTGAAGCTCAAATTATCCCCAGACGTGTGGTCGTTTATGCCGACACAATGTGATGTGGATGAAAAGGCTTCCTGGCAGGTGCTTATCAAGTCGAGAGGAGATAGCCGTAATGACACTTTTAAACTGCTTTTAGAGGCTTTTGATTTCCTGTGCCAACAATTGAGTTTGTATGTAGATGTTTAAGTGGTTTTACTGAGCTAAAATGTGTACAGAACTGTTCAGAAAGCTGGAATTTGAACCAATGACCCTCTGGAGCAAATGGTGTATTGAAATAGCTTCAGCTTCTATTTGGAGAAGTTTTTACCATATAACAAAGCTACACCTTAGAAATATACTGTATATACAAGTTGTCAACTACTCAGTTTAACACTAAGACAAATGCAATTTTATTCGAATAAGACTCAAATCTCTTAAATTTAACTGATCGTCTTTCAACTCAGATGGGCTATAAACGCTTTTTACATTTTTATCAACAATTGTTGGAGTTGGAGATGTCAAAATACAAAAGTTTGCGCCTTTGTCACTGATTGGTTTGATCCAATATGGCCAACTTCCTGACCACAAGATTCATTGTAACAAATTATGTCTTGACCATCTGTTTTCGAGTCTGAGTTCCATGTTTTGTTGATCTTTATAGTGTTTATTCAATGTAACTGAGATGCCACTTTGCTGTTTTTTTATGAGATTTTCACTAAAATTGTAGTTAATTGAGTTTGATTTATCAAGCAAGGTACTAAATTGTGGATTCAAACTGAAAATATATACTCAAATTAATATTGGAACATTCACATACCACATATTACAAAAAAGAAATGCACCACCCACAGATTATACGTACAGTCTGTGTGAGGAAAAAATGTCTTGTGTTTGCTCTCCATAACTTACTTGCACATGAGAAAATGCTTAAAGGGACTAAACCTTTTTTACAGTAAAAATATTTTAAGATCAATTTCTTCCAGAGCACATTCAGGTGCAATGTTTTGACAATGTCTAAAAAGGCCTCTTGTCTCCACTAAGTTTGTCTGTAGTGGCTCTTAGCGCTAACCTAACCTAACCCTACTGTATTGTTAGCACACCAGCACATCTCGATCCTAACAGCTTTGAAAAAAGCTTAAAACGCATCGTGGTGAACAATTCAGAGGCTTAGAATGCATTATGTAAGTGATCAAAACATGTGGACTGAAGTAGAATGCCTAAAATTAATAATTTCTGTTTGTTTGCATTTCTAATTTTGCAATCAAAATTGTTTATAGTACGTTTGTAAATCCGGGCCAATTATTGATTATTGCCAATCAGAACCATTCAGCCAATCAGTTGTTGGCATGTTACTAAGAATTCAATCTCAATTTCAATCTTAAAAAAACATTGCTGTTTCTCAACCCAGATTTCGATAGCATGATCATTTAAAAATCCTATTTTCGAGTCAGGGTTTTTGAATTTAACAATGTTTCTATATAATTTATTAAATGTTGTGGTCTTATGCAGTAGTAGATCAATGTAAAACTGTCCAGGAACATTCACATTGTATCTTCTTAATGTGATGGCCTTTATTATTCAGTCGTTCTCAAATGAGGGTTTGGTATCAATATCAGTTTTTGAAATATTATACTAAACACATTTATATGCGCAGCAGAGTAGCGTTTGGGAACACTCGAACTGTGAGAGAAAACTTGGGAGGAACTAGAGACCCAAAATTATGGAAGCTACTGACCTATACTAGAAAATGATCCGTTTTTTATGACCCTGGTTGAAAAAATATCCCCGGTCAAACTTGCCTCTAGTGTTTTATTGATTCGAAAACTCATTAAAAGTTCAATTCCACAGCATGAAGAAACATTTTTGTTGACCATTTATCACCAGAAAATAGTCATAAATAAATCCCAAGCATCTGCCGCTGTAGGATTAATGTCTTGGTAAAATCCATCTGTGCTTGAATGAGTTAAACACAGTGCTTTCTGAATTTCCCTATAGATTCAATTTGGTCCTGTCCGATGGTAATGTCCCATAATGTGTTCCTTGACAAGCGGCGCTGTGCAGTAAAGATGAAGTCAGCAGCATTTGTGAAGGCAGAGATTTTTTAAAACTTTGTTGAGCACTTTTCGCACTTTTGTTCCTTGTTCTTGGTGAGCGGTGCTGACAGCCATTGTTCTTTTTATGCACCGAAGCTTAAATGTTATATACAGATCATTTATTGGAAAAAAGCTTTACCTTGCAAAACCTCAGAATGCAGCGCGATGGGAAATGATTGATTGTAGTGATTTGAGGGCTTGAGAGGGCGACTGGTGCGAGGTGTGGTCTCATTTCTCAACTTAAGATATTATGTATTCATTATTCATGGAGGCCCTCATTATTTATTTACATTTAAGAGCTAATGAAACATTTTATAGACCTTAGATCACATTTTTATATCTTCATGTACAATTTGTCAACCATCAGCTGTTTCTCAGTGCTTCATTCCACTTGGTTGAATCCATTTGTCACAGACCATTACATAATACTTCTCTTACTAATACTTCAGTTTATTCATTTCCAAAAGAACCATGTCATTTCTCTAATCTTGGAAACAGCTTTTTTTTATAACTACTACATGTTATCCACAGTCTTCCTACCATAATATCAGCTTCCTAGCAACGTTGTTTAAATAATTTGCTTGCAGAGTCTGCTTCGTCAGTTGCCGCATATGTAGCTGTTTGATTGGCCTGTGGTTTCTGAAGAACCAGTGAATCAGTGCGCTGGAAAATCATGCGGGAATCGGAAAAAGACACTTACAGAAAAGCAGTATTTAGCCGAGCATGGACTGTTGTTATATACACGAGTGCTAACAGATCATAAGTACAGAGGAGAATGGCTACTTTTTGGACCGAGGAAACAAAGATGAAGGAGTTGCAGCGACCGCAGTACAAAGGCTGGGAAAAAGCTTAATCTGTGAGGTAAGATTAGAAACATCTTCGTCAACTACTTGTGCACAACTTATGTTTTGTCATTTTCGTCAACCATTACAATCAGCTTTTAATCAGCGACTGGTGGCCGCTTGGGTTTGTGTGAATGTTCTTTTACATCGATGTGCCCCAAAGACACTTGAACAGACACTGCATCGCTCGACCCAACTGACAGCGACTGGGGGTTGTGTTGGTGTGAAAGACCCTTAAGACCGCCGGGTTTCATTTTCACAGAAACTCGCTAAACCGGATGTTATTGTAAATGTGTAGCGCAAGGACTTTTTTAGTATGAAGGCTCTCAGCACGAAGTATTGGTTACGTTTTAGGGAATTGAACGTTCCTGACTGTATTGAACGGATCTGTCCTTGGTTCCAGAGCCCTCTGCATTCGGACAGACAACAGTCGTTGTTGTTGTTGTTAGCATTTTATCAACTGCTTTGCAAACAATTGTTGTATTGAAATGACTGATACCAAACAACAATCTAATTTTGACCCATCTGTTTGAGTCAAAGTGAGGCTGCATCTAATTATGTGTGTACTTGAGAAAACAATTATTATATTTTTTATTATTATTTTTTTTTTATAGATATAGAATCTAAAAATTTAATGTTTGCAGTGAATTTTGGACAGTTTGCTTCTGTATTTTGCCCATGTGTATTCATTGTTTGATATTCTAACTTGAGCCCTGGCATTAAAAAAAAAAAAAGTTTAAGTTTTATAAGTTGAATCAGGAACAGGAGACAAAAATATTGTCAAACCATAAAGAAAATTCAACAGAAATTTATTAAAGAATGTCTATAACTTAAACTTAAAACCAAATGCTCCTATTGAAATGTATCGGATTGTTTGTAATGTATTCATTGCACAATTGAGTTCGCTGTGAACTGAAACGTACATATTATTACCTATTGAAATGTATTTATGAAGTGTGTTTTCCACTGTCTCAATGATGTGTAAGTGAGGTGTGTGGATGAGCAAGCCAAAGAAAACTTTCTACCATAAGAACTTTCTTTTCTATTCTAAATTTTGCAGTTCAATTATCAGATTATGATTATGTATTTGTAGTTTTTTTCCCAGTATGTAAGCCTACTATATATCTACCACTTGGCTAAACTCATGGATGTTTGGCTCTCTCTGATGAATTGCCTTGGTGCTTCTTCCGTGTGTAAGCCGCTCTCTTTCCTCTTTACCCGGGTTCTTCTCAGCTCACTCTGGCCTGCGGCGTCTTGCTTGTTACTTTCGGTGGGAGTCGTCTCTCAGCGGGGGCGCGCTTGAGTAGCTACAGGACAAATAAAGAGTTCACCGTAGCACAAGCCAGGTGTGGAGAACGACAGCCCCCGGACTCCAAACCGCCGCTTTTGGGAGTAAATCAAACCGCTAGAGAAACATCTGGTGAGAGAAAAGACAGGCCGCTGCAACTGCAAGTGGAAAAACACACGACAAAAGCCCTATTCGCACGGGATTACATTTACCCCGAGACCTCAGGTGAATGGTAATACGAATGTCATTTGTGTGTCTAGTCTTTTGTGAACTGTCTGTGTAAAAATATCTATGAAGTTTATCTAAAATTTACCAGCTACATAGCCAGGTAATTTTTTATTTGTAAGTTTAGAGTAAAAGAATGGTTGATGTGACTGTAAATAAGAGGGTTTCAATAGATTTTTATCTGTAACATGTCAGAGAGCTTGAGAGTTTTTTCTAGATGATAGGCAAAAATTAATTATTAATTAATAAATAGTAGTCACAAATGTTTTTTGTCTGTCATAGTCTTAGATATGTTAATTGTACGAGTTAAAGGTGGGGTAGGTGATTTTCACACTGCAAACACAATTTAGGCTTGAAATCTGACAACTTTCTCTCATAAATCCTTTTAAAACACTGCAAATATCAATATGTATTAAGCTTTGGTTGCAATTTTGACTTAAAACCCTCTTTTTTTTTCTCTTTTAAAGTGACTCTGGATAGCGCCACCCAAGCTCAGCCAATCAGAACGCTGCATTCTGCTCCTGATTAGAACTAAAATTCTGTACTGTTTGATTCAGAGAGTGCTTTGCGGGCTCCTTTTTTCATAAAGTGCTGCGTGTATCATAGACTTTTTGGTGGAAAACACAAAGTTTACTTATTTACAACTAAAAAAGTTAGCTACCCTAACTTTAAATGGAGTTTCATAATGTCTTTATTCATAAAGACGTGAAGTCCTATACTCTAGTCATTAAAAAAAATACACTAAAGCCAGTTGACCTCGATGTTTGTGATGTTTCTTTAGTCTGAGCAGATTAGATCAAGTTTATTAGCAGTGAATGCTTGTGTTTTTTTACAAATATTGAGTTCAGATTGAGCTTAAAATAAACATGTTAGTGATAATCATCGCATATTTAATGTTTCATCTCGTATGTATTGCCTTAGAGTAGTCCAATTCCAATGGTTCATAATGTTATTGTCTATGTCATTTCTTGCCACTTTAAATGTGTTTTGCGGATGTTCGTTTCCTTAATTAGTCTTTCAAACTGTGCAGAAAGTGTTACGCCGGTAAAATGAGTGAGAAAAAGTGCGTCTAGGCATGTAGGAATGTTCTAAATTACTGTGTTTTCTGTTGTGGCTTCATCAACTGGGTCATGTAATGGTTGTTAGAAAGCAGCATTTCCTATGACATCAGAACATCCTATTGTCCTGCAGTGTTTATGGGGCAGGTACAGTTACTAAAGGTAGCATCATTTAGCCATAAAAAGAATAAAGTACTTTGCAACACTTCAAATACCAAAACAGTTAAAAGTAAATTGTGTTTGAGTCTGTAGGTGAACACAAGTAACTGGAAAAAACTGAAGAAAGAACAGACAAAACAGAAAATATTCAATAAATTGTAAACTGTTTCTAGGGATCAGTGTATGAGCTTTTGTGTAAGAGAACTTTTTAATAGGAAAATCTATAAATGTTTAAATAACACCAGCAATTTTACTCAGGGGAACTATACTGCAGTCTAAATGGTTTTATATTAGTAGAATTAAAAATCTTTGTCTCTCTCATTCTCTCTCTCTCCCACTTCTTTCACTCTCCACCCCATCCTCTCCCTCTCTCTCTCTCTCTCTCTCTCTCTCTTTCCTTTTCTCTTCAGTCTCATTCTCTTCTTTCCACCTCTCCCACTTCCCACTCTTTCTTTTCTTTCTTCATCCTTGCTTCTCTGTTCCTCTGTCTTTTTCCTCACCCCTTCTCTCTCTAGCTCACCCTTTCTTTTTTCATTCTTTCTTTCTTTGTCTCTCTTGCCCCCGTCTCTTTCTCTGCCCTCCCACTGTCTCTCTTTCTCTGTTTTTTCTCTCTTTCTGTTTTCTCCCTCTATCTCTCTCACCTTAATTCTTTCTTTCTCTGCCTCTCTCTCTCGCCCTCTGTCTCTCTCTTTCCATGTATGTCTCTCTCTCCCTCTCTTTCTGTCTTGTGTGTCTCTTTCTCTCTCACTGCCTCCTCCTCCACTCTCAGTTTTTCTTTTCTCTCTCTCTTTCTCTCTCTTTTCTCTCTCTTGCTCTCTCTTTCTCCCCTCTTTATCTCTTCCACTGCCTCCTCCTCCACCATCTCTCTCTTTCCCTCTCTATCTGTCTCTTCTCTCCCTCTCTCTTCTCTCTCTCTTCCCCTTCTCTTCTCTCCTCCCTCTCTCTCTTCTCTTCTCCTCCTCTCTTCTCTCTTCTCCTTCCTCTCTCACTCTCTCTCCTCTTTCTCTCTCTCTCCTCTCACTCTCTCTCCCTATCTCTCTCATTCTCAATCTCTCTCTCCTCCTTCTCTCTCTCTCTTCTCTCTTCTCTCTCCCTCTCTCTCTCTTTCTCTCTCTCACTCTCTCTCCTCCTCTCTATATATCTCTCACCCTTCCCCCCTCCCTTTCTTTTCTCTCTCTCTTTCTCAATCTCTCTCTCACTCTCTCTCATCCTTCTCTCTCTATATATCTCTCTCCCCCTCCCTCTCTCTCCTCCCTCTCCTTCTCACTCTCGCTCACCTCTCATTCCTGTCATTTTTCTCACACGGCCGTCAGACACAGGAGGAAGATTATAGTCGGGGGGTAAATTCTCAGCTCGATAAAGTGCCGTCGGCGGCTGTAAACACTGCTCTCTATTTTTGGACAAAAACAAATAAGAAAAAAATGAGTTTCTGTAGCAAACATGTAATTGAAACATATTACCGGACACTTATTCCTAACCTTCCAATGCTTTACATTCTTGGATCGCCTATAAGAACGTTTCAGCGTGCTCACACAACTTCAGATGAGATACAAAACAAATGTGTTTCAAGTTTCTCGTCATGTAATGTCTTATGAAATATCATATTGAAATAAGGCCTTTTGTCTGTAAAGACGGACCAAAATGTTAATGTTTAAGAGCCAGGTTGAAACTTGTTGCTTAATTCTGTTAGCATATTAGTTACAAAATAATAATCATAGATATAGGTTTTATGTTGTAGGAAAAAAGCCCTAACATCATCATGGTGTCAGGCATTGAGATGTCTGTCACCATGGTGATGTTAGGTGTAATATTACATTCCACCTTTAAAGGTGCCTCTCTATCTTTCTGGAGGTAAAAAGTAAACTACATAATTGTGATGTAACATAAAGTTAAAGCCCACTTTGGGACATTCTGAATGGTGATAAATGTCAGATGTCAGAATGTGAAAACATATATCTTTTCTCTGGAGAGATACAAGAAGTCCTCCTCCAGGACAAATAATGGTCTGTTCTGTGACCATCCCAGACTGCTCAAAAAAAACAACAACACATATTTGTTTTCTCCACTAAAAGACATGATTCTATTCAAGTCTGTCTTTGGTCAGAAGTTACACACTGCGCCTTTAAGTAATTAGGTCTGACTGCCTAAAGTGCCTTTATATTTTAATGCTTCAGATTTAGAAAGAAAATCTAAATTTTAATGTGTATACTGTTGATCTCATTTGATCATATGCATTTTGCAGTTCTGTTTTTATGTATATATACTAGGAAGTGCTAGCACCACGTTAAATTGAGCTACAATACCCTCTGTGTAACAGCTTTTTAACTTGAGAAGTAAAAGTCAGTAAGTCACATGCATGTTTACAAGATCTAAAAATGTGTGAGAAATTGAATCTTCTCTTTCTTAGTGTATGATTTTCAACTATTTTATACTTCATGTTTTTTCAATCTTTATGATTCATGTCAGAATTTGTGTTATTTACAAGAGTTTAATCTCCTATGAAGCTGGATTTGTCAAATTCATTATAAGTAATAGTAGTTTCACCAAAGATTGTGAGGTTTAGTGATTTGTTTTCTCCATGAACAATGAAACAATGTCCCTCTGGGTGAAGTGTACAAAATTACAATAATCAACTTTAAGAGCAGATTGAACATTTTTACTATTTCCACATGAAAGATTACATTCTAACTGAGCAAACTGTAGTGTCTTAATCTAGCAACATAAACCTGCTTTGGTCTGAGAGGCACTTTTCCAAAAGCTGTTCATAACAAGCTCACTGAAGTCAGTCCAAGTTCGTTAGCACCTCTGCTGCATCTGTAGCTGATGCATGATAAAAGCCCACGCAGGTTACAAGCATTTCATTTTGTGTCAACACGTGTAAACAAACTTAGCTTGTTATTGTTTGTTTATTGCAATATATAGACTTGGCTCAGTAGTTTCATTTTCTAGTCACACTATAGGATAAAATAGCAACATAAACACCTTTGACTATGCTTTTTAATCAACACTGAAAATGATAATTATAGCTGTACTGAGCACTTCCTGAGTCCATATTTCATCCATAAAGCTGACTTCATTTGTTTGTCTGTTTGTTTATTTTTTCATTTATTTAGGAGACATGTAGATCACATTTTGAGCAATGTCAAACACAAAAATGACCTAAAATGGCTTAAAATTAGGAACAGGTCAAAGGCACTTAAGACATTTATTAACATTGAGAAAGTAATGTAAGCCATCCGCTAATGGAATCTTATTTTGAAACATTTCCAACACTAGTGTATATTTATCGTCATCACTTTGCCGGGTCAGAATTGCTCAGTGTAAAAAAAGTTTACCGTGTTTTCTGAGGCTAACTCTGAGGCTAAACTAACTCCTCTCGGACTTCATCTGAGTTTAATAAGTCACAGTGATTCCCCTTAGTTTTCTCTGGGCAATGCAATTTCTCCACCAACCAATAGCATGCAGGTTAGACACCACGTTGGTGGTCGGTGGTTGAGGGGCCTGGTGTTAAGGAACTCTCTTCTTCTTCTGAGTGGGGAGGTGCTGTGGAGCGTCTGTGAAAAGCGCTATACAAATAAAGCTTACATAATTTGAGATCGGTTTTGTCTCCTTCTGCACCCTCTCTGCTCTACTCTCCTTGCTGCACAAACAATAGCAACCGTTTCCTCAGCTTAATCCCTGCCGTACACTGAGTTCGAGTTCAGTGCGGGTTGGAATTTGCGAGAGTCCCGCAAGACTTAGAAAGAGCTTAAAACCAATGTGCCCTTGTACACAGACCTCGGAGCAGTGCAAGCGGACGTTCGAGAATTCCATGAGTGTGCAGAAAGAATCCGCAGAGAGTAAATTTTTTCGGGATATCGCAACAATCTGATGCGGCTTTCAAGTCATAATATGAGTCTTCTCATGGGAATCCATGTAAATCTGAGCGACTTTGGGCGAATACGGACCACAGTAGGCTGGAGCTGGTCGCAAGAAACTCGCCCAAGTCTTGAACCGTGCTCGCCTCGCTGTCAGTGTACGCGAGGCAGAAGTCTGTATGAACAAAGTATATCAGGCAGAGGGAAACAGGCTCATCTGGCAGGACAGGTACAGGTTAAGAGGCATGTGGACTGAGCAGGTCAGGAGGAGGAACTGGTCCAGAATGATGTCAATAATACTCAGGAAGTAAAATAATAACCCCAAAACTGGGATGATTTTTGTAAAGTAAAAATAAAAATCTTGAAAATAATGATCTTAACTTATAGTTAAAGGACTAGTGCAACTAAATGATTTAAGAACAATTAGAAGGTTTTATAAGTCATCTACAAACGCTAACCAGTGCATGAACTAACTAGCACTTTGCATATACTTTTGCTAAAAGAATCTTATTTCAAAACATGTGTTGCTATATATCTTGTCATTGCTCCTTGACACTTTGCTGGGTCAAAATTGTTCAGTTAAAAGAAGTTTACAGGTGTTTTGTGAGGCGTGGAGGTGTGTAAACTAACTCCTCTCTGACTTTATCTGAGTTTAAAGAGTCACAGTGCTTCCTGCTTTCACTGGACCGAAGCCCATAATTCGAGATGGGTCTTGTCTTCTCCTCCTGCACCTTCCTCTGCCCAGTCTCCTCACTGCATAAACAATAGTAACCTTTTCCTCTGCTGCACTTTAATTAGTCTCTTCTTTATTAAAATATCACAAGCCCTCGATGTGTGACTGAGCGCGCCGTATATTTTTATACTTTGAATGTGACACTAGCAAATTAACACCAGAGAGTCCCAAGGGCCTTTTGTCTGGAGCGCACCGTGAAACTAGCTCAAATAACAGTAATGTGGCCTTACTTATTGCGCTTAAAAATGGTAAATTTAACTATACCTAATTTAAATATGAAGTGCTGTCTAGCGCTGAATCACCCTTCCAACCTTCTGGACTAATTTCAATCCTGTAATTTTCTCTGCAAAAGTAAAAAAAGAACTTTCTTTTGTCCAAACCAAGGTGTTTCTTATTTGGAAAAGGTGGTGATGTGTTCATGTGCTTTGGACAAAACACAACACTCTTATCAAGTACTTTTACATTCTTGGTAATTAGCGGTGATTGTTGCAGTATATATAATTTAGTTAATGAATAATGTCTTGGTAATTAGACACATGTTAACACACAAAAGAACAGTGCCATTTTCTTTCTATCTATAATTTTCTTTTCCTTGTTGTCTTGTTTTGTACACTGTTCACATTAGATCCCAATCTGAGAGGGAAATGTGTTTAAGATAAGATAACAAGTGTTGTGTTTACGTTCAAGGTAATGGATTTTAAAAATGCATCTAAACAGGTGTTTGCGTAGATTCAACAAAGCAAAGCAGAGCAAATTTCCCACCCAAATTCTCAAAGACAGGAAAAATGTGACTCTATAAATAATACAGTATACATAAAAAAATCTTAACTTGAAAAAGCAAATACAATTTCTGCCTTAAAGTTTTATGTGCATTAAACCTATGTGAGTTGTCTGTTATTCTCTCTCTCTCCTCCTCATCTACTCTTTCTCTTTTTTGTTCTCGCTCTTGCTCTGTCTCTTCTTTGTCTCTCTCTCACTGACCCACCTCTCTTTGCCCCCTCTCTCCTTTCTCTCTCTTCTCTCTCTCTTTCTTCTCTTCTGAGCTCCTTCTCCTTTTCTCTCTTTGACTCTTTCTCCTCTCTGTCTGACTCTCTCTCTCTCCTCTTTCTCTGACTCTCTCCTCTCTCTCTTTTCTGACTCTCTCTTTTTCTGACTCTCTTTCCTCTCTCTGGCTCTTTCTCTGACTCTCTGGGTGTGGTCTGGGGTGTGGTCTGGGAAGCGGCTGGGGCGTGGTCCCGCTCACAAAACCCTGTTAACATATGCTAACTTGCACATTGCAATTTTGCTGACCAATATTTCAATTGTGATTTGATTTCCAATTTATGTTTTAAAAATCTGATTTGGTTCACTTTTCAAACATATCCAGATAAATTGAGTGAAAAAAGTCTACTCGAGAAATATAATTCTGTGATAACTTTACTTTAGTTGAATGATTACTTTGCCTGCTCTACCACCTCTGCTAGTACAGTTTGGTCTCAAATGTACAGTATGTCTTTATCCTGTTACTCTGCAGTGCCTCGGTACAGTTTATGCTTTAAAACTCTGGTTTCAAGAGAAATCTGCTTCAAGTAAGAACACAAATTTGCCCATGGGCTTAGTACAATTTCTTAGCCCAGTGGGAAACAACTTGCTCAAAGTAAGAAGCAATGGCTTGAAAGAAAAGAATGTAGGCTTTGCAATAAATAGGGCTGAAGTTTGTCAAAAGGTTTAAAATTAAGGCTCAAATCCTAGAATCAAGCTACTGTATTTTAGCATGTCTTGAAATCATTTTTGTCTAAAAGAACTGGCAAAGACTGAGAAATGAACTGACAAGCTAACCAAAACAAAAAACAAAAAAAACACAAAGCCATGTTAGACTTTAGAATTAGATGTCGCAATTACAGTTTTAATCATGCAGCCCTATAGGTGGCGGCCATCTTGAACCCTCAGAGTTTGGTGTTAAAGTGCAGTTCACACAGTCTTTCTGCTCTTCTGTTCACTCTTTAATCTGGCTTTGTTTGAAGTGCACTCTTTTTAATTGCTGTAAAATACCTGAATATGATCTGCGCTCCCGTCTGGCTCTGCCTCACACACACACTCAAGATAAAAGTCCCAATTCTTTGTGTAATGAGCCAAAAAGACGTTCCTCTTCTCACACGAGATTCTGCCCCGACATGACACATACTTCAAATCATCACCGAGTCCCTCCAGAACTACTGCAACATTAAACAGGACACATTAGGCAGGGGTGGGGATTTACTAATAAACTATCATGCACACAGATCTTATTTTACTGTTTTGTTTTGAGTAAGCCATGATATTTATCTAAAACGACTGAAACTGGTTCATTGACTTTTTGTTAAAACTGCAGAACTAATTCTCTTGTGGGGACATTTTATTAGTAGCAGATTATAATTTTTGGTGTTTTAGCGGGTGACTGATTCTGAATCCAAGTAAATGCAGACCTTTGGGCGGAGACAATGGGAAGGTGAAAACTGGAGTCACGTCACTCACATCTGGACAGCATTTGATCTTAAGAAATGCTGTCCCGATGACAACTTTGAAGCCTTTCTACTATACCTGGATTATACTTTTTACTTTATACTTTTCTTCCTGGCATCATTCTGAGCGATTCACAAAAAGACACGTAATAAAGTCCGTGGCGCTGTAACTCGAGCATCAGCCTGGTGGAAACAAGAAACTACTTCAATTTTTTGTCACCTTTTTACAATTTTATTTTACTTTTTTGCAAAGCTTTTGCGACTTGTGCTGTATTTTATCCCTGTTTTAGTCAATGCATTGAGGTTGGATTATGTTAGGCACATTACGCACATGGAATACGCAACCCTTATACATTTTTGATTCATATAGCTGTTTGATATTCTTGGTAAAAAAAAAAAAAGTCAAAATATATAAAAGTTACACAAGACGGGTCCTAGTATGGGCCCCAGTCTTCAATGCTAAAGTTGTTGATTTATCACCATTAACCTTCACTAGTTAGGAGCCACCTGCCAAAAAAAAAACGACATACAGTAAGTTTATTGAAATCAATGGAGAGTTAAAGTATTTGATTTGGCGAAGCAATAATTTTCAACTTGAATCATATTTGAAAGCTTGCTGTTGCAGGATTAGATTTAATTAGACGCATCGTCTTTTTTTATTTTATTTTTTTTCCCTGTGCAACCAACAATCTCAGTAATTGTTTTAATAGTGATTCCTTGAAATGGTGAAATGTTGCACATTGAAATATGCACAAACATTCATTCTGGTGTCATTTCTTTTTGAGGTTTGTTTAGTGTGAATGACCTGAGCTGTAATATAAACACATCTTTTTTCAAGTTGCAATCAGCAATCAGACTGAAAATGTAGCAATCATATTTCCTATCTTCCTATCAGTTGTTCCTTCTTCCTAATACTTTTACTCTGAAAAAGCTTCTCCTAAACCTTGCAGAGTGGACATTGAGAATTAGCTCGGGCTGATATGTTGTAGTGTGTGACATGAACATAATTGTCCCTAACAAATAAATCTAATTAATATAAACTGCCCAAACTGTCCCAAGTTTCCATTCTTCTTGCTGGGTTGTACTTAGGACTATCTTTTAGCAGGAAGGTAGCAGTATAGAGCCCTTATACTGTATTTTGAGTTAGCTTATTTTTCCCGTATCTGTCTAGTTTTCCTCCAAGTGCTCTGCTTTCCCCCACTACTGAAGACGTAGACTCTTATTCCAAAACTCCAATGAAAAACAGCATTCAGATCTCAATGGGACTTTTCTGGTTGAACAAAGGTCAATATTTTGAATTTTGAATTTTCACAAACTCAAAACTAACCACAATGAGACAGACAGTGTTTGTAATTATTATCATTTATTCAAATGACACTGGCCTTTGACTGATTATTTTGACCTGAAACTATAACTTCCTTTAAAGCTGGGATACCTAATTTTCTAAAGACAAAATTAGACATAGGAATTTAAATGAGTCCAACAAGCTCTTAGCTCTTAACGTGACTTTGACACATTTGCATTTTGACTACAATCATGACCTAAAACATCTAACTGTAATTGTAGTGGACCACCCAAGCACAACCAATCAGAGCACTACTTTTGTCTAAAGCTAACAAAAAACAGTAACTAGATATTTTGTAGTTTGTATAATACTTGGGAAAAAGTTTATCTACAGTACATGCATAAAGTTGGGTACCCAGCTTTAAACATACTTCAATCAAACACAACTCTGAGTAAGTCAATAAGGCTAAAAAGTGCATAATATTTCTCCTTTAGCACTTGAAGAGTACTGGGTTTTGGAAAAGAAGTCCAAAGATTGTCAACTTCAGAGTCCTATTATAAAGTCCAGCAATCACTGCCCTGTCGACGCCGCCTGTTTCCGCTTGTTATTTCCAAAATACTTTTCCAATTTCGGAGCGTCGGAATGGAAAACCGGCCCCACCAGCCCTGAAGGTCAACTATGACAGCGGCAAACAGAATTGGTCCTTTTCTCAAGTAGTTGTTGTGACTGTGATTTCAACCCCACAACAACTCGCACTCAACAATGAAGCAGATATAGAAAAAAGGGGATTGTGTGGAAAGTGTCTATTGTTGAAGTCTTATAATATGTTTTTGGTTTGCTTGCAGATATTGACGAATGTTCCTTCGACCGCGCCTGTGACCACTTCTGTGTGAACTCAGCGGGGAGCTTCCAGTGTCTGTGTAATAAAGGCTACGTGTTGTACGGCCTGGCGCACTGCGGAGGTAAGGACACACTTTCAATAGGCTCTGTGCACAAAACGTCTGTCGGCTTGTTTTTATTCAAAATAGCTTATAACCTATGTACTCAAGAGTATTTCTTGTTTTGTCAGGTCTGTTAGCCTGTCACCAAGCACTAAGAACTAAATCCCCACATTTCTTCAGCCCCTGTTTGCTCTGAAGAACTACCCTGTGTGAAGTGGCTGTAACTAGCATTAGCATCTGTATAGTCTGGAACATTTAAATAAGTAATTAAATGAAGTAGACAAATGATGGCTCCCTAAATTGGGCCCATGACCAACATGATGTGGCCCATCACGGTAAACCGGGCCATCATGGTAAATCTACAGATGCAAATTTAATAATCAGATTTATTGGAATGACAGTGATATTTAACCATAATCCTGATTTAGTTCTGGCTCTAGTTTTGCTGAAGATGTGATTTACACCTGACGTAACCCAAGTATAAACTTGGTTTAGCCCCGGGCTAAGTTCTTAATCTGTTGTTATGAACTGCTTCAACTCAAGTCTGGCTATTGATCAACACTGGATTTATCAGTCCTGCTTTCAGCCTATGTCTTTTTCTGACAAAGCAAATAATAATATATATTTTTTTATTATTTACTGCTGTGGAATTTTGATCATTTTGTGTTGTTTGTGGATGTTAGATGTAAAGATATGCTTTGCTGTCCAGCCTTGGACCATGCTCGTCTGAAATATACCCATGTATACAGAATTGAATGGCCATATGATAAATCATAAAACTATGATAAATAAAATCACTGACCTTAATCCTTTAAGCACCAAAGTAGCAATTCTGCATCAAGCTGTTTCAAGCTCTCTGTCTTCAGACTTCAGATTTTCTGTTTTTGATAAGATTCAAAAGCTTGAAAAATGCCAAGCCAACTGTATCCGTATAAATAATACAGAGAAAATCTGTTTGGATTCTCCAGGTGACAGTTATAAGACTTTGTATTTACAGAACTGTATTTCAACTGGAAAATGTTTGCGCCTAGTTACCAAAAATAAAACAACAACAACTAAATTCTCAGTTATTCTTTAAAATAGTTAGAATTTACAAATTTAATGATGCATTTTGGCAGCTACTACTTTTAAGAAAAAAATCTCTACGATAATTAAAGTACTTTGTGTGAAAATTGAAAATTTACAAAACAGGTTTCCAAGCAGTGTTGTAATGGTACTTGTGTCAACAAAAAGTTACTGATCTGATCTGAAAAGACCTCTCCCAGAGCAGTAGTTTAAAGTTCATAGTTCCTGCTCTGTGTGAAACAAAACAAAACAAAAAATACTGGATCAAAAAAGTACTAGGAACTGAAAAAAGTTTCTACATGTAGGCCGAGTGGAAGGTGTGGCTCTGGATGGTTGAACACTCGTATCATTCAAAAGTCAAACAACTGCTGAATGTGTCTTTCCTCGTAAAATCCACTGTTTAACCTCAACATGTTTTCACTTCTTTTCACCAAAACTCACTGTTCACTACCCAATCTTTCAAACGTGTATTGATTTTAGACTGACATAGTAAAACTTCCATAAAAATGAACTGAACAGGAAACACTCATGAGTACAGAAGTTAGCTGTTTTGATTATAAACAAGCCAACTGACGTCCTCTTTTGAAATCTGGAGCCCGTATGTATAACAGCGTCTAATTTAAATATGACACGCACTGGTAGCTCTAACCTTTTCAGACGAACCCACTCACCTCTATTAAATCTCTTTTCTTCACAGCCATTTGCATTGAATCATATGCACTTATACCCTCAATTATCTTCTGGATATTTATGATCACCATGGAAACGCTAATTATAAAGGTTTTGTTGAAAGTAGGAGTTAGTGCAGATTTTTGTTCAGTCTTTTCTTCTTCTTTTGTCTGTCCAAGCAGGAAGAAAAAATACCTAAAATATGTACTTTTCCAGTTCAGATGCTTATATTAATGAAGCTTTTTGTTCCTTTGAGTCTCAGAAAACACTGTTCTGAATGTTCATGTTTTGTGGTATAATTTTATATTTTATTCAGGCTTGTTGTGAGCATTTCTGCAGCATTAGCATTCAGGCAAGATTGACTGCAAATAGATGAAGCTTTAAAGTTCATATACCCAATGTTTTGCTTCCTTGAAAATGTAAGCAAAGCATTCATTATGATCTTCTTCATTAGTTTACATGTTTTGCTCACTTACCTAATGCATTCTGGGCCTCTGATTTGTTATGCTAAGAAACATTACACATAATGCTAACAACAACAACAACAACAAGAGATGAACTAAGTGGATTTTATGTGAACGACATAGTCAGGACGTCGCGTACTAGTGCATGGTTTTCTTTATATTGCTTTATATTGGTGCATGAGATCCCAAAGTGGGCGTGCTAAGATGGTGGGTGGTAAGAGTTCACAGTTTCATTAAAGTGAAGCCTAGACTCTGAAACAACTTTTTTTCGCTGTGTATATGATGTCTAAATAGCATTGCTTACTGTTCTGAGTAATTTTAGGCATTTTTAGTTTAAACTGAGCAAATGAGGAAGTTCAGGTCAAAACGATCACAAACTGACTGTGTCTCATTGCAAAGGCTCATGTCATTTCCAGACCATGTGACATCAGAGTGTATTGTCCACTCAAAGCTGATACAGACACCGCTGCCGGCCCAATCACACTCCTTCCAGTGCTTCTCAATGAGTGTGCTGTGCTGTGTTTGAAATGTTTGTGGGTGGAGTTTTGGGGGTGAGCTTCACTTTAAAAGTGGAGAGATGATCTTCACACTGCAAACACTCATAAATCCTTCGACACATGATTAATATTGACATGTACTCATTTCGGTTGCAGTTAGAGCTTATAAACTTCTTTTAACAAACAGCAAAGTGAAACCGGAGGGGACTACCCAAGAACAGCCAATCAGAGAGCTGCATTCAGCTCCTGATAAGAATTCTTCATTATTCAATTCAGACAGTGCAGACTGTTTCATTTTTTCATTTTTTCACAAAAGGCTACATCTATCATATACTTTTGTGGAAAACACAAAGTTTACTAACTTTCAACTAAAAAGTGAGCTACCCCAACTTAAAGAAACCTCTTTCTGTCAGGAGAGAGTTAGCGTGTTTCTTTGTAGGTTTCCTTCAATTTTCTACACCAACCAAAACCTGCACCTAGATAATCCTTCAGCCACTTAAGTTCTGACCAAGCCTAGTATTTACATCTGTTCTCTGTTGTGTCCCGAACACTGCTCACTGCCTCTGAGGAGATGTCCCACTGAAAAGTGGGTCAAATGCAGTAGAAAATATCTGCTGCTGGGATGCAAAGGGAACTTAGTGATGATAAAATAAAATTATATATAAATTGAAAGGAGCACTGTGCTTGTATATGTCCTTAACTTTACTGGAAAGTTCACAGTAAGCATTTAACCATCTATCTTGAATTTATTATTTAAGTGTATATGACAGATTAAGACCATATTTTCATCAAAACACAGTGAACATAAATACATTTAAAATTTCTCCAAACATTTGCTTGTTTCACTTAGATTGACTATTTTTATGAGGTTTGTAGTTGTATTTGTCCAGCAAATAGACCCATGTGAACGCACAGCTTTACTAGCAACTGCATTGTAAATGTGTGCCAAACACACGTAAATGACAGATGTTATGATATGACAAATGATAATATTTTGTAACACTTAAATATTGTTAAATGATCATTAAACTCCCAGAAACTGTCATACTTTCTACATTTCTCTACTTTTATTTGTCAATTTCATCACAATTTGCAATTAACTACTGTAAATCCATGATAAACATTTAGCTCACACCAAACAAAGTAAAAATTGAAAATTTTTAATTAATCTTTTATTTTATTTTATTACAACAATAAATATCTGAAGTGACACTGCAAATGTGATTTAGCCGAGTGACACAGCTGCTTCTCTACAAAAAAATTTTAATGTTTGATCTTTTTTTCTATTGTCATAATTAAAGATTTTTCTTCTTGTATTCAAACTACTCCAATAAACCGTACTTAATGGCCGATATGAACACATCTGTGAGACATCTTCAAGCTTAACAACATTTCTAAACACTTCCCAAAATCGCAATTATCCTCCCGTGGCTGCTGAAATGATTATTTTTCCACAAATTCACAGCTCCAAACATCATTTCATCTTTTCATTACATTCCAGCAGTGGGTTTAAAAAAGAAATTCTGTGTCGTTCGTTTTCATAGATCACCTTTTGCAGAGCCGTTTTTAGACCCGGTGAGCTGATTTTTCTGACGCATTGAAATGAGACGGAACAGGTGGCTACCCGGAAGGCGCTAAATCAATCAGAAAGCAGCAGCGCGCGAGTATAATGTAAAGCCTCGACGTTTTGTGCTGTACTTAATGGACTCAGACGTGGGGGGAAAAAGTGACTATTGGCCCTTGTGAAAGTAAGCGAAGGAGCAGCCACATCTATCAGGCTTTAGCAGGTAGCAATTGTACCGAGGTCTGTGCGGATATGATGGAGCGAGCTGAGATGGAGTGCAGTGCTAATCACCTGTCTTTACCGCCTTGGGCTCAGGTTTGTACCACGAGGAGCTGTACACTCCAGTGAGCGTGATGAAGCGGTTGTGTAGAAGTGCCTGTTGTGCATTGATCCGAACAATGTAAGTAGAAAATGCATTTTGATGAAGGCGTGTAAGAAAGGAGTTTTAGTAAGCTCACAATCTATATAATGGTCTTTGTGCACAACCTGGCAGGACGAAATGAGTCAATATTGGCGTCAGTGAGGCAATTAGAATACATATTAGTCTGTGGAGGGCGTGACACTTTCAAAATGCTTTTTTTTTCTCCAATAAATAATTTTCTATCACTTTGTTGTTTTTTTAAAAGTGGCACAGCACAGTTGTTAGTTCTCTGGCCTCAAGAAAGTCCTGAAAACTATTGAACTGGAGCATTTCTATGTGGAGTTTCCATGTTGTGTTCCATGTTGCGTAGGTTTCCTCCGGGTTTCCCCTGCAACTAAAATATGTACAGTAGCGCTTCCCTTCTCCCCTTGCCCAAACTTTTCTGAAAAAGAGACATTCCTGGTTAAATAATGGTCAGTTTTAGTGGAAAAGGCTTGATTTGGTGCCCTTTGCAGCTTTAAGTTTAATCAGAAAGATACTTCTTACAAATCTATGCACCCTATAGGTCCAAGTTTGGCTCACGAGCCCCACTTGGGCAGCTTTGAACTAGCATAGCATATGTCAAATGTTATGTTATTTGAATCTATTTTGTTTAGTATGCCTCATCAGTAGAAATGGCATTAGCATTGAGACACAAACACATCTCTTTGTGTGTTTGGTGAAAGAAACCCTGATTGATAAAGTTTTTAAAGGACACATATTATGCAGATTTTAGTTTAGTTTTTAATCCCGTTCCAACATCATTTCTCATTAAAAACACAGCTGGAGTTTTGCCTGTGAGATACTATTCTATAGCCTCAGAGAAAGCTGTTTTGAATGTCCCGGTTTTGTGATTCATAGGAACATCTCTGCTTTCTTTTTAAACCTATAGAGGATTTTCGGTCAACATAATTTTCCGCCCTACTGCGCATGCTTTATGCAGAAAAAGCCGCTCTCAGTTTGCTTAGTTGGGGAAATTTCTTTGAATAAAACAATGAAACGAGACGAGAGCAGCTGTTTTAATCAGGTCTGAACCTGTCTGACAGACGTCTGTCTCCTGAAGCTTGAGACAGTGTTTTTTCACTTACCTGAATATAACTTTTATAAGTTGAAGGGTCCAATTTCATTCATAAATGTTGACGTAGCAGCATAACCTTTGTTTCCTCATAGTGATAATCTCTTGTAGTTAGGTGAAAACAGAGCTTTTTTGACTTGTTTTCACTGTTTGTCCATGAGCGGTGGCTCTTTCTGCAGGTCAGTGCGCGGAATGCCTGTGTTGATAAACAAAAAAATCCTTCTATAAATTATCCACATTTCTGCAGCATTAGCATATCAGGCAAGATCAATTTGATTATTTTCCCCGTGTAATTTCCTTTGAAGGAAATAGATCGTACATCATATTAGGTTTAATAGTTTTAAAAGGTTAAATAACAACCTTTTAAATGTAACAATTCTGCACTAAGTCATTACAGGTTCCAGGAAAAATGTTCTTCAAAAAGTCAAAAGAAAAAAATAGGAATTTTTTACTTCAGGAATTTTAAAGATGTGAGTGACTTCCAAGCTCTGTAGTTTAAAGTGAACAAAAACAAGGAAATATGTCGGCAAAACTTGTACAAACGTGTACATCAATCACTGTCCATCACACATTTACTGTCCTAAGTGGCTCTGTTTAGTGTTGACCCAACTGTTAAACCGCTTTGAGTCTCTGGCGGCCATATTTCTTCTGATAAACGACACAGCGAGACACTCTCACCTTGGTTATGGCCTGTAGTGAGAAACTGCCACGGCGAGCGCCATAAATCTCTGAGGTTATCTGAAATTTTCAACAACAGAAAATGGAGAGGAAATCGTTCATCACCGGCGTCTGTTTCCGAGGAGACTGTTTTGGCGGCACATCTCCTCCTGTTTAAATGCTCCATGCGCTCCATCATAGTCCATCATGAGGCGAGAAATGATCCCTCGCTCCGCTCAAGAGGCCTTCTGCTCCCGTCGCACACATTTCACTGTTTGGCACTTGGAGAATGGATATAATAAAACTGTAAAGAGTAAGTTTAACACAGCCTTATTTGAACTGGGCTGGCAAATTGAAGGAGGAAATCTGTGCTGGATATGGCCGGACTTCAAAAATAGTTGAAGTTGATACAAATGACTGTTCAAATAAGTGTAGAAGGTGATATATTAATCTAATCTTGTTTAGCCTGATTTTTTCTTTATGAATATTAATTTAGCATGCAAACCTCAGAGTTTCTGGTCTTGTGAGGGCGGTGCAAGTGAAATATTTGGTCAGAACATTGAGACACAAGAGGGACCTTTGAGTCGATTAATTACATGTCTTAAGTCGACCAAAAATGTCTTTAGTCAAATAATTTTTCTAACCATTAAAGTTCAACTAATACATTTATTGATGTGTCTGGTTTCCAGTTGGTTTGAGATAATATCGTCTGAATATTGTAATTGAGATGTGCCAAAAAATGATCGTGATGATATCGCCCCTCATCTTACTGGATGTTCATACTTCATAATGTTTCAACCTTTACACAGCCCTGCCTCTCCTAGATTCTGTTCGAATGCCGAAGGGTCTGGAGCCAAAGACAGATCCAATCACTTTGTCGTCCACTTGTCGGATGATACAATCTCAAACGGCTGCTCCACTCTCCTCCACCCCTCGCCACTTTTTTTTTCTAACTGTTTCAAAACATTCAAGATGGCGGACGTAGCTGATAGATTATTTTCTTCGGCTCTTCCTTCGGTTAGGATCGTGTCAATTCCTTAAAATCTTGTGCAGCATATTCACAGCCCCTGCCCTCGACTTTGAACTTCGGCACTCTGATTCCAGACCTTCACGTCTTTGTAATGTTGTCTGTCAAAGCGACTGGCTGGTCAGGCAACTAATCTGTGGACTTTGTAGTGCAATCATTTGTGATTTAGGTACACTGTGCACTACTTTCTGCTCCAGTTTAGGTTTCTTTCTCAGAGAAGTAAAGGAATAAAAAGTGATTGTTGTTGCACTACTCTCCGCTCACTGCAGGTCACATGACTCTAACAATTATCAGGACAATTACTGCCAAAGTGTCTTTGACGATGGTTTACTGTCGAAGAAAGAACCTTCAGTGCAGGTCAGCAGCTCTAGTGAATGCTACACACCAGTCTGTAAAAGCCTGATCCTGTCAGATCTCAGAAGCGAAGCAGGTTGGGCCTGGGCAGTACTTGATGGGAGACTGCTGGAACCTCAGATGACGGATGGCTGGAGGAGATACTGTCATTGTATCCTTAAGCAAGACACTTCACCCCTTTGCCTATGCATGGAACTGCTGTATGAGTGAATAGTTGGTCGATGGCACAAACTGGCAGCCTTGCTTCTGCCAGTCTGCCCCAGGGCAGCTGTGGCTACAGTAGCAGACTACCAAAAGTGGAGAGAGTGAATGAATATTTCATAATGTGAAGCGTCTTTGAGTGGCATGAAAAGCACGAAATAACAATCCAATGTGCTAAGGCTGAACATTTCAGAGTGTCCTTTTATTGTGGTCAACCTAAGTATCAGCTGTGTAATATTCAAGCTCTTTTATCAGCATCTTGATATGCCACACCTGAGAAGTTAAATAGATTATTTCAACAAAAGAGAAGTGACCACTAACTTTGATTTAGTCAGAATTTTTGAAAGTATTATTTTGTTTTGTTTTTATAGATAATGAGTTCAGATTTTGAGCAAAAACAAAATTATTGCATTTACCTTTATGTTTCTATATGTTTAAGGAATAATTATATTCTATTTGTAGAAATGAATTGGTTGTTCGGAAATGACCAATAGTAATAAATGTAAAAACCCATTCTCAAGCTTAGGCAGAAAGTTGCCAAATAGTTTTGCTTTCATCTCTAAAACCTCCCCCGAAATCCAGTCAACATGAATGAGTTAGTGAACATTTATTTGTGTTTTCAAACTGCCTGCTTGTGTGTAAGCCGCCTTCATGAGTAGCTCCAATGAGATGTCAAACATGTACTTTTATCCCCTCGTTTCTTCTTTGAATCCTTGTTTTAAAAAGAAAAACATGTTGTAAAGGTCAACGTGGATCCTTTCTCTCCCACTCAAGAATAAAGAAACTCCAAACAACTGGCAGATGAGCTCACCCTCCATCAGAGATTCATTAAAAGTTCTTTGTCTCCTAAACCGCGGAGCTTTGATGCGGGCGGATAAGTAGCGTATCTCGTGCTACATTTGCAGGCAGGCCGGGCGGCGCGTTGGCAGAACTGATGAAGTCATAGCACTCTCAGGGGACGGGAGAGGCGCGCGCGGGCTCTTTGTGCACGCTGAATAATTGAATGAGACAACCTTCCAGCATTTCATATCAGCCAGCCACATCATCAATCACTGCCATTATCTCCAGTCTCATCCCCGGGCCGACCACGACTGCACCGCTGCCTTAAAACACTAAAGTCATTACATGTGCGGCCCGGATGCTTTTAGCGGCCCACAGAAAGGTGATAGTAATTCTGCATGAGCTGCACCAGGAGCCACTACGGGCTGTGTAAAGGCTTCTTTATGCTCTGCTTCAGATGCATATGGATAGAGATATAGTACAGAGGTTTTACGTTTGGTTCGTTTGTGTTTTATGTGTTCACGACTTTAGATGCAGTGGAGTTGTTCGTGAACAGCTGGGGGCAGAAGTGAAACACAGAGCAACAGTAGAGCAAAATTTACTAAAAGTTACTAAAAACATACATCTATACACGTTTTTTTTGTTTGTTTTTTATGGTTTTTTTTTTTTTTATGTTTTTTTTTTTTTGGCTCTTTTCCAACAAATACCACTAAAAACAGCTGCGGATACTCCTTTTTTCTGTTTGTTCTTGCAATTAAGTAAATTTTCTAACTTGTCTTCACTACGTTCTGGTGGTTGTTTACTAGAACATCGCCTTGTCTTTAGACAAGAAACTAATTCATTTTATGTCAATTAAAGGTATTTTTGCATAGCCCAAAATTACAACCACAGTTGTTGCAGAGGACTTCACAAAATTGTTTATTTGGTAAACAAAATTGTCAAACAATAAAAGCTTAAGGAGAACCACAGTTAAGGCAAGATCCACTCCCCTGGATGGACAGGCTGTAGATGTGACCAGGACTGACGTGTATTTTGTTTGTATTTATTTAGATCTCCATTAGCTGTATCGAAACAGCTATTCTTCCTGGAGTCAAGTTGTAATTAGAAATTTAAGTCGGTGGAGTCGAGTGGCAAAGGGAAACAATTCATCTAGCAGAGCAAGGACGGTAAATTCAAGAGAAAGAAAGGGGAAGGAATAAATGTTAGAGGGGTCCAGGTCCTCACTCTTAGAGGGCATCCAAGATTCAGACTCCCAACACTGGAGCAGCAGCATCTGAAACAGATACACTCTCTACAGAGAAGCATGTTTAAAGCTGTAGCACGCAACATGTCTGAGAGTTTATTTTTTCCTTTGAAACGTTTAGAATATTTTCTTAATTTATTTGGTTCCAGATCACAAAACTACATCACTGTCCAATCTAAACCTAAAGATGTGTCATTATTTCATTTAAGGTTCATATATTGGGCAAAATTAACTAATATAAGATGTAGCAGTGACATTTACCTTATTATGCCCTGCCCACTTTCCTTGGCAATGCATTTCCTGTTAATCTGTTTTCAGCCTGTAGAATTCAGTCGTTGGGTTTATTTTGACTCATTATATCAATTTGAGATTGACTCACAAAACAAGCAAAGGAAGCATGTTGGCTACCTTCACAGTTGGCAAAATAAGATGAATAGTGTTGATTCTTCATCGAAAAAAAATGTGTGCTTTATTTTATTTATAAACATTTGAGTAATCCTGCTTTTCAGTTTGTTTTCCTCGCCAAAGCTCAAAAAGCTCTGTATGTCCAATACATGTGTCTCTTATGTAAGCATACTACAGAAAAAGTTTCTAAATAATTTCTCTGAAGTGAAGATTTCTTCTTGTTAAAGAGGTAAATACAGTCATCTGCTTGTTTTTCTGGTCAGATCAATCCAGCTGTCACTCAGCCTGACGCAGAGCCATAACAGCAGGACTGTGTTTGAGAAGATTCAGTTGCTTTAAAGTCAGTCACAAAATGACAAAATTGTTATGTTGTTACTCTCTTTATAAGTTCTTTCAATAATGCATTATTTAAGCTAAGATCACAATGACCTAAATGAACAAAACTTATGAGCCGTTTGTAGAAGAAGGTGATTCTAACTAAAATCTGTAACAAGCGGACTGACTTGGCTACAAAAGCAGAACTTACACACTTTTTGACCTTATTGGTTACATACGTATATATGTATATGTAGGGTATTTGCAGCATACATCACCTCTCTCAGTTGCCTTGTGATAGAAAATCTGCACTTGCAGTTTCTAAATTCTGACCTGACACCTAACCTGGCTTTACCATATAGATTTTTGTGATTTTCTCCATCAGAACAAACCCTGATCTTTGTCATTGGTCTGGCCAAGGTCAACCAACCAATCACAACGCAACAGTGAACCAATCACAGTGCAGCATTATGATGTGGGTGAAAGCACTAGTTCAAGCCAAAACAAACACAGAGGCACTGATGAACATAATGTGGCCTTTTTTTGCACACAGAGGAGATTTGTGCATTTTGGATGAGAAAGATGTCTATTCTTTTTACTCAAGTCACATTTTTTTTAACAAAAAATGTGACTTTTTGACAGCTTCCAAGTTCAGACGCCGCAACCAGTCAGATTCAAATATTGCCATGGTTCTTCTTTGTTTCCTGACAGCTTTCAGCGGCAGTCAGTCCAGATTGACAATCTGCAAAACTCAATTAAGAGTGATACATAGTGAGCCAGGTTCCCGACACCAACTCTTCTGAGAAACCCTGATTTTTTGTGTGTTTGTTTTGTGTTCTGTGTTTGCTGCCTTATTTCAGTACTAAGATACACCAACATGGGGAAAAAAAGTCACTACTTTTAATTTTATGTGTATTTACACAAGACAAGAGAGCTGCAGAGCGAGCTCTACTGCTGAAATTACTTAGAACCGACCACAAGTACTTTATTTTCGTAAGGCTTCTTCTGAGCAGAGTCAGACACATCATGGCTACTTCACATAACACTTCTCACAAAGATGGCAAAGTGCAGCCAAAATTGTCCAGACTGTACAATACATGATGACTTTGGAGAATCACAGGTGAGTCAACAATTTCTGCGATTCTTTAAAGTTTGTTCAGAGGAAACTTTTGTATTTGCCCTGGTCACATTCAAAAGGTTTTATCTGGTTAAAGAAAAACGTATAAATATGTTCAAATCAAGAAATCCGTGACTTATACCGATGTGATTGTGTGAGACTGAGATTACACAAATGACTTCTTCCCTTCCACTCTTTACTTTACTTTTCAACCCAATATGAAGCGTAGTCATTATAAAATATATAATTTCATATTCATAGCCTTGTATTAAGTCGCTATGCTTTATTGTGTGCTCCTCAATAAGTTGTACGTGGTGTCAAGATGGTGTTAACTGTATATCTGCGTTTTTCAAAAGATGATTATTGACTATTGTTGGCTTTTTTATTAACCAGCAGATTTCTCCTTCAAGGCCAGTCTGTACTTCTGTTGTACTACTTTAACTTTAGTTTGGATAGTTAAGTTTTATTTAAAAAAAAAAAAAAAAGGTTCTCCAAATAGGCTAGGTTGTATTAAAAAAAAAAAAAAAAAAATCAATTATGGGTGACACAACTGCATGTCTTTGCTGTTTATGACCTAATCTTTATACCTGGAGTTTTTTGCACAAATTAATTTATGGGACATAGAAACTGACAACTGCTTTTCTGTTGTCGTGGCAACAGTGCAGAGCTTCACTAACTAAGACATTTTAGCTGCAACAGACTCAAAAATGTGATTTAGAAGAAAATAGAGTTAATAAGTTCAACTGTGAGTGACCTCCATACCTGTGATAAATGTGACAGCTAAAGTCTTCTTGTTTATCTGCTTTTCTGCTACTGTTTTCTTGATTTTCTCAATTACAAACCCATTGTTCAGTAGAGTTGTTGTGGGTTGAATTTGTTCTCACGGTGTAGCTTTTTTTTTCCTACTTTAGCTGTATTTTGAGCTCTTACAGGAGAAAATGTCCTTTTTCATCACTGTCTCTCATGCATTTTTGCCACTCAGTGCTAACTTTTAGAATGCTGTGAATCTCTATACATATAAACTTAAGCCGTATCTATTTGAAATTCAGAACATAACATTTTAATCTATTTTTCATTGCTAATTAGCTTTTTATGTTGCAGTTTTTTGTTCTTATACTCTTGTTTTTTTCAAATAACATACAACGCGCCTACCTCTATGACCTCTTTTAACCACAAACTCAATAAATCAACAATAAATCTCCTCAGATAGCATCACATTTTGTCCTATTCTGTCTTTATCTGAGCAGTAATGTCCATGTATTCAACACTTAACCTAACACCTAAACAAGTTAGCAATGATTGCCTCAAGTCCGAATCTGGACAGTAATACCCTAAGTACATAGAAAAACATATTGAAAATCCACAGTCAATCTCAAAATGTTTTAATCCATTTTGTAGACAAGATCTTGCCCAGGGCTTATGGTGTCTCTTTTTCAGAAATCTCAGAGCGATTTTTCAGTCTGGTTCTCGAATAAAATCTAAACTAAAATAAGCAAAAGTGTTTGATTATGACTTAGACATCTGACTATTTACGTTTTCTTCTCCTTTCTCCTCGCTCTTTGCTCCGTCTGTTCTATATTTTACTAACTCGGTGCACTTATTGTGTGGTCTGTGTTTTACAGATATTGACGAGTGCAGTATAAACCGCGGTGGCTGTAAATATGGCTGCATAAACACACTGGGCAGTTATGAATGTACCTGTCCACCTGGATTCAAGCTCCACTGGAACAGGAAGGACTGCATTGGTATGTGGCTACACTGCCCTCTGCTGCACGCTCACTGCACTGCTCTCTCCCTTTAATGCAAGCTCAGGTTTATCAAAACAACAATAAGGAAATAAGACAGTGTAAGGAAGTCAAAGAAACCAAAATATTATGTTATTATTAGGCATTATAAAGTACTTTTGTAGATGGCTTTTAATTCTTTTTGATAAGATAGGAAAGCCTTTTTTGTCCCGCAGTGAGGAAATTCTAATGAAAATAAGAAATAGGCTTAGCACACCCTTTACTTCAGTGATTCTCAACCATAGAGCCAGGTTCTATGGCAGCTTCTTGAGGGTCACACGATGAGCAAAACACAATACATTTAAAATGAGATTAGGCCCGAGGTTACTGCACTTTAATAGGCCTTGAGGTCAAAAAGATTATGAACCCCTGCTAAGGTGCAGCAAAGAAGGTTTAGGGGAAAATAATTCTTAGTCAGTATATATCATAGTATAGAATTTACACCTTGTACAAAGCAGTATATGGACAGCTTAATCAATGAATAAATGTCATAGCAGTTATAATTAGTTATAAATAAATATTTGATAAAAAAGCTTTTGTGTTTGTAAAACAATTTTTGCAAAAGCAATAATAAGCGTATTAAGCTACTGTCATCAACCAAGTGATAAATACTTGTTAATATCTTACATGTGCATATAAAATATAATATTTTTGAAGAAAATATTATAATAATATAGTATAATATAATTATTTTGCTGAGTTAAAGAATTGTTGCTTAGAAGCCGTATTTTAATACAATACCAAATAAGATTTAAAGACTTCTTATAATAGTACTTTTTTACAAAATACATTGTACCTGTTCGGACATACAGTATATTAAAAGACACTCTGTAATATTAGCAAATAAATTATAAAAACAAAATTTTAAAATTAAAAATGCTATGAATTGACGACTTTCGACAAGGTTGACAAGTTAACGACCTTTATTTGTCGCATTTCAACCTGGTTTCACTGAAGTGTGTATATATAGCATGCAAATTTAAATGTGTACATAATATATATATCACACATTTTCTCATTTTTTTGCATTTCTATGATCCAGTTGTTCCCCTAGCTTAAATGGTTAAAATGTGTCGCTTTTCACAGTGTCAAATACACTATATTAGACATGCAAAAAAAGAGGTAGAAACACCATGTTGCTCAGTTTTAAAAGGTTATACTTCAGAAACGTAGCCTTGTGTAAGTGAAAAGTGGCATTGTGCTGTGCTCTCCATCCATTGTCATTTCTGCCCCTATTACAGTATCAATGCATTTATTTGACAATGCTGCTTCTAATACCTTGTCTGTTGTCATCGTTCACTTTGTTCTGCAGAGCTGGTGAAATGTCCTCCTGGGCTCGTCGCTCCCAAAGCCACTCTGACCTGCAGTAAAACAGGCAAGAAGGAGAGCTGTTCCCTCACGTGTGCCTCCAAAGCTCACTATCTGGCAGGTAAGCGTCATCTGTCTTTAAAAATGCATGTGGATTCTATAGGCGCACGGCAATTTGACTATACTGTGGAGTTGCAATATTGAACTTTAATTTACCCTGAGGAAATATAAACGGCACACTTACAGTACGTGGAGTTTGATGTTCTGCTGTAATCTAATGAGACGACTTTAGAGACAGCTTCATCTTCATCATCGTGCTTTTTCCTGTACAAGGTTGGACAATTCGCTAGTCTCAATTCACAGTTCATCCGAGTGCGTCTTCATAATTCAGTCTTATCTATTGTCTGATGTTTTCTGTTCCTCTTTGCTTCTATCCTTCCTTCTCTTTGCAAGTCGTTGTAACTGATAATGTGGCCTAAAAGCTGTTTTCTTTTATGGAAGTTCTTGCAAAGATCTTCCTCAGTGTCAGTCTGTCTTCTGACTTTGTTGTCCTTCCCACAGCTTCACATCTCAAATGCTCTCAGACGATTCATCATTTGTTTTGAATAGCAATGTTTTTTGTCCATACATACATGTTGACCATGCAATACAGCTAAGCATTCTTATACTAGTTCTGATTTGACAGATAAGAGGCCTTACAACTATATTAGACATTTTGGAGAATGTTGTTTAGGCAGTAGATATCCTTCTGTTTTCATACAATATTTTCTTTTTTTTTTTATCACTGTAGTATGGAAGCTCAATACTGCCAATCTCTTTTTTTTTCCAGTTGTATCACGAAATTTCACGAGGTAATAACGTATTACAAATATTTAAAAAATAATTGAAAAAATATCAGGTAAAAATGTGATAGTATCAGGTAATAATGTGATAATACCAGGTAATTACTTGATCGTATCAAAACAAATCAAAATGTATTTAGAGAGCACAATTCATACCAAAGCCATTGAAAGTGCTTTACATCATTTAAATACAATAAAAATGACAAGCAATTTCTAATTGTAACAATGTAATTATAATAAAAATAAAACATATATAAATGCATTTACATTTTTTATTTAAAATACTATCTAGTTACCAAGGCATTTTGTGAATATAAAGTAGAGACTGACAGTACTCAGCTTCCGTACTTTAACTATTTAAATACTGTATATAAAAGTTGTAGCTTGTTCTCTTTTAGCCTATGTTACATAAATGAACGTGGTGGAGATTCTTGTAGAGAACAGGCAAACTTCATTCTCCATTGTGCTTTATGAAATGACATGAATAAATACAGCAGGTCAAAGTCATGTCTGCCAATTTGAATCATGAGCATGAGATATGTACTGTTAGACAAAAACATACATTCAATTATGATCTATGTTTTCTAGGGCTGTACTCAGTGTATCGTATCGGGATACATCGTGACAAGCTCATTGGCAATACGCGTATCGTACAGGAAGGTGTATCGGGATACGTATCGGCATACTAAAATGTATATAATTTACACTTATAAACCTGGACAGCAGGGTTAAGGCTGAAACTATTAGCCAAACAATAGCTTATTTGTAAGACACTTGTATGTAACATAAAGAGTAGTTTGAAAATAAAATTCCTTGCATTTGACACTTGATATGTGACATATTAAGAAAATTATATCAGGATTTACATGTATCGGATATGTATCGTATCGTGACCACTGTATCGGGATACGTATCGTATCGGAAGGCTCTTGGCATACCCAGCCCTAATGTTTTCATCCTGTGTGTTTTAGAGTCTGACAACAGTTACTCTGTGAGCTGTGGCATCCCCATCCTGAGAGGAAAGAGCTCTCCAGCCAGACTCAACAGCAGCAGTCAGACATGTATAGGTTTGTGCAATAAAACATCACTTACAACGTTCACTGCAACACTACAGACTGAAGCCAGCTCTATAACGCCTATTTATGACACAACATACTTTATGATGAATCTTACAAGACATCCAGTGAGAAACTTCCACAAATCTCCAGTACTATAAATGCCACACTAACTTGGTTTGAAAGCTGATGTTTTTTCTGCAATAGGCAGCTTCTGCAGAACCCAAGAGTGTGAAGCAACAAATTTAATCTTTTAATTTGACTATACTAAAAAAGTGACACCATCATTCTGTAGGTGGAATGTCACTTGCATTATATCAGGAAATTAGAAAGTTGAACCCATATATTGAAACATTTTTGGACTGGATTTTAACTTTTGGGCTTTTTAACATAAAAATATACCGTACAACAAAAATTGAGGACTAAAAGTAGAATAAAGAGACAATACTGTTAACATAACATGGCTTTAGTGAAGAGCTATTGAGGGCCAGATGTTTGGGCGGGCAGTGACCTCTAGACCAGACTAGCATGAGAAGCTACCATCATTGTTTGGGTTCACACAAAATAATCCTAGTAGATCTGTTATAACATTGTAAGCTATCGCTGCATTAGATTTCTAGAGGAAAATTAAATTTGGATACTCAAAAAGAACAAGACTAGTTATTAAGACCCCAGAATCAAACCCGTAAATAAGAACTAATATAATTTAAGACCCAATGGATCTTTCAACCATAATAGCCCTGCTTTAGTGAATAACCCTACTTTAATTAATAAAGTATGTCAGGGGTCCTCAACCACCGGTATTAGGCCCAAAACCGGGTCATGGGCCATCTGCTACTGGACGGTACTGATCCTTACAAGAAAAAAAATTGTGGACCACTGAACTTTGGCATAGATGTCAGGCTTTTTGTGGCTTTTATGTGATGAAATTGTAGTGGCTGCATTTTGATACATGCTGCTGGATAATTGTCTCAGAATAAGTGTTACATTTGTAAAACCAACGCTGTGAGTCAGACTGCAGAGTTTGTATATTGCCTGTTGTTTTTTTACTCACTGTGCTGTGCTTGTCTGTAGAGACTCTGGCCCCTCCAGTGAAACAAACTGCTTCTTTCAAGATTAAAAATGCCAAGTGCCACCTGCACCCCAAACTGACGGGTCGAACGGAGGACCGCGGGCGTGTGCTGGGACCTGGTCTGTCTACACCTCTCTACACACACACATTCAAATAACTATAGAGCCAGATACTTTACATACATATCCACCCAGTTTTCTGTATTTTCTTGCATTACTCATAAAAAAATCAGGTTCTGAGTAGGGCTACAACAACTTAATCGATTTATCGCAACTAATCGATTATTGAAATAATTGTTAACCAATTTAGTAATCAAATAATCGTAATAAGTTTTTAGTATGTTTTGCTTTTGTTATAGTTTTTGTATTAGATCATTCTACATTGTTCCAGAAAAAGCAAATTGAGTTCTATCCAATGAAATATAGATTTTAACTCACTTTTTTGTGTTTTTTTTAGCTTGTCTGTACATTTGCGCCTCTAGAATGTTCTTTTGTGATTCTACCTCAGCTCAAAATTTGCGCACAAAAAAATATTCAAGTGCCTTTTGCATTTTAAGCAACTAATCGTTTAATCGAAAGAATAATCAAACAGCTAATTGTTTACCAAAATAATTGTTTGTTGCAGCCCTAGTTAAATAAAAGTCTCTCCATGGACTAGCACCAAAGTACATAAAATAATTTAAAAAAGCACCTAAAAAAAAATCTAATAAAATATATGTGATAAAATAAACTTTGTACATATAAAAAAAATCTCTGTTTTCCCTTGTACAATAAATAACCCTGCCTAGCACTATATGATTTTATTTTGTTTTGAAAGAGAAAAAAGCTAGTTCAGTGTCTACAGAAGTGTTGGTTTATATCAGGTTTCAGTACTTAAAGCCAAAGTCACACAGCCATTATAATTTACAGCACAGTTTAAGATTTAGAAAGTGTACACTGCTTAATAATGTGTGATGTCTAATTTTAATCATTTTACCTCTCAGTCAGAATGTTGAGGAACATTTTCAATTAAAAGAATGTCACTGCAGAATCTGTAGATAATAACTTTGCTAATCAAAATACAAAACAGTTAGCGTTTGTGCGAGTGTGTCCACATTCATGACCCATTATTCCACTCTATTTACCCAACACATTTACATTTTAACCTGCCTCCTCTGAAACTCACCCACCTGTAGAATACCAATGCGTTCTGAAGTCCAGCCTAGTGAATTGTTAATGTGTTTTGTCTGTGTCTGCAGGAGGAGGCCAGCCCTGTAGTAACTGCCTGGTCACATTTGTCAACCTCAAGTGTGACTCCACCAAAAAGTCCAAAGGCCGTCGGGCTCGAAACTCCCCCAACAAAGAAGTGACGCGCATCACTCTGGAGCTGGAGGCGGAGGTCAAGCCCGGGGACACCACCGGTCAGTGCTCGGGAAGATTAGGTTTTTAAATGAATAGAGATTGAGTAAACACTGTGCTTTCATTCAGTGTGTTATAGCTGGAGCTTATCCCACTGACTTTGGGCTTTAGGCAGAAAAAAGACCCTGAACAGAGGCCAGTTGTTGCAGCGTTGACTACTGTCCAGCTGCACTGCATTTTATAGATATGAGTGCAGTTATTTAAAGGTACCATAGGTTTTGGTGCACAAAAAACCTTTGTGAAACTAGGGCTCTTATGCTTGTGATTTCTTGTGTAATTTAAAGAGAAACATTTCAGTCTTTTTTCACAGTATACATTAAGGTCAAAGGGAAACCTATTGTGTTTTTCTATGTATTTAGGAATAAATTGTAATACATGTACATTAGTTATTTATATTTTGTTTTTTGTAAAACACAAATTTGATATAAAGACAGCTTGGACATAGAAAGAGGTTAATTTACTTCCTGTTCAAAATTGCAGAACTGAAAGTCCCGCCTCTTCATTGCAAGATTTTAATGTAACAATTTTAAATGTGTAATTTTTATTGTTGTAATGTGGCCATGTGACTTTTTTGAACCATTATGCATTACTAAAAAATCTGCATTTTTTTTAAAACTATTACAGTTAAATACAGACAAGGCAGGATAGGTGGTAGGTGAGGACAGGGCTTTTCAATCATCAGTTACAGAACAAGACAAGATTACTCAAACGTGCATGAATCTTTCCTAAAGAAACTTATGATGAGAAAACTAATGATGAGAGAAGGCATTAATGACAATGTGAAAAACATAGAAAACTTGATTTTACACAATAGGTCTCCTTTAAGGTTATTATAATGGACAATTACATTGAGCACAATGGCAGATATGCTTGTGCCAGACTGTACCAGACTCTAGTCTGACAGCTAATTTCTATCTGTAGTCCTGGGAAGGGGAGAGGTAAGGTTCACTGGACATGTTTTCAATGGTAGAAGAAACCAGAGCACCTGGAGGAAATCTTCGCAGACACGGGGAGAACATCCAAACTCCATACTGAAACGCACGAGGCTCCCTGGTAGTCGATTCAAGAAACTTCTTCCTATGCTTTTGCCATTAATCTTTCCCTAAAGTTCACTGGCCTATTATGGCAGCAAGAGAAAGCAGAGCGATATGGACATTTTGTATCAGCTATTTGATAAATTTTGCCATGTTGATGTTACTGACAATATAATAGATGGTAGACATTATAGACTTTTTTGTAGCTATTGGAGTGGTTGTTTCAAGTTTTGCTTCCATTCTACAAAGCCTCTTCCAGGAAGTCTTGTGTTTTAGACTCTACAGAGCCTCCACAGTCATGGTCAACACAGCTTGGGCATTAGATTTGCATGCCTAGAAAAATCAGCTGCAGTTTGTGCAAAATTATCGCACACTTTCTTTTGCCTTAAAAGTCACAGGTAATAAATCATGAACAGTATGATATGTCACAGCCCTACAAGTCAATCACACAATTAAAAAAATGTAGGCAGAAAACTATTAGTAATCGGGTTGCATATGCTCACAATTAAGCTTTTGTTGTGAATATAAATACTTTATTATCTTAAAACTTAACTTAATAAACCCTGGAACTGCTCCATCTGTTTCTTTTGTTTGAATAGGGAGTTGTAACTTGAGCTGCCTCAGACAGCGGATGGAGAAGCAGGTGAAAACTTACATCAAAGCTCTGAAGAAGTCCATAAACCAGGAGCGCTTTCTGATCCGAGTGGCAGGGCTGGAGTACGAGGTTGCCCAAAAACTGTCCCAGGCCGCTCCCATCCAGGAGATCTGCGGCCCCGGCTGGGAACGGGACAGCGGCAGATGTGGTAAGAACAACACGACTTAAACATTGTCTGACACAGAGAGAATGCATATTGGTCATTCACAAAAATGTTTGCCCTTTTGTTTGGATAAACATATATTTCAATTAAAAAAAATGAGATAAGGCAAAAATACAGTATATTAGTTTAGATTAGGACTTAGCGATCTGATATAAACTATAAGATTTTTTTTCTCACATTTATTAACCTTGATTTTCAATTCAAATTTGTTTAGCCTTTTCAAAAACAAAAGAAAATGGCCTGAAGTAATACTTTAATAAACCTAAGTGAAACAGACTATTAATGATTGAATAGATTTACATATTTATTTAGATAGAACATTTACACAGATGGTTCATTCAAAATTTAAAAATATGTCATTATTCTGCCTCTAAATTTGACTTCTGTCCATCTTTTATACACAATTTGACACGATTGAATTTTGATTTCTTGATTTTTTTATTCATTTCCTCACCTATATCAGTTGTACCAATGTTACTTTAATATATTCTTATTCTGTAACATGTAGGCCTATGGACAGACATTCAAGCTTATATTCTTTGTTTTTACAAGGTAGTACAGCAGATGCTTTTTGAGTCATAGCCCCTGTACATATGTTGAATATGTATTAGTGTGTTTCTGGGACTTTTTGTCTGTTGAAATTGTAGTTATAATTTATCTAAGACAATAAAAGACTTGTTTTTTGTTAGCTTTCATCCTCTCTTCATAATGTCACGACGACGCATACTTCTGTGTTTAAATTGTTCTTGCTGTCCTCAGTCAGATGTTCTCCGGGGTCGTATTACCACGGCGAGCAGGAGCGCTGTGTGTCCTGTCCGCCCGGGACGTTTCAGGAGAAAGAGGGACAGCTGGCCTGTGACCTGTGTCCTGGCAGCGATGGACACGGCCCAATGGGAGCAAAAACATCTCGTCCTGTGCAGGTGAGGCCCCGGGGATCCGACATGCCACGGGACAGTTTAGCCTCTCAGGTTCAGATAATCTTTTATATACTCACAGACAGAACTGGTCTACACTTAGTTGTCTTCTGTACAGACATTATATAAACTATAATTACAGCCTGTAATAGCTCAGTGCAATTGGTGTTTCTGCAGCTTCACGATCAGTCACAGCAGTGCTTCCTCTCTGCGCTAAAAGAGTGGACTCATACCTCATTGTAAGGATTCGTGTTTTTTTGGGATCTCATTTTACTGCTCCACTGCATTGAACTTCACAAATGATATTTTCAACTCCACTGTGATTATGTTTATACCATCCACAACTTTTTAAATTACGTATATTTATTGATAGTAAAGATAGTACTGAATAAACCAAAATACAATTTGCTTCATAGAAGAAGCCAAATGTATAACCCTATATGTTTATGTCATGAATTGCTAACTTAAGGTATACTTACAATAATTAGACTGAACTTAATGTTACTTTTAATGTAGTATTTTCATTTGTGTTAATGAATAGTGACGTTACAAAATGCAGAACTTATTTGAAATAGTTTATTTTTATAGTTAAAGTTCTAGTTAGACAACATTATTCAGCTTCTTTTAACCCAATTTTTTCTGCTTAATATGATTAATTTTATTTTAAAAATAATAGTCTTTTTTCCAACAAATATGACATTATGTAGCGGTAATTCCACAGCTGTTACTTAGCAACCACATTGTGAATATGAGCAAGACACATTTGTTACAATTTGACAAATGATAATATCTTGTAATTTAGTTTTGTTAAATGATCAGTTAAATTGACAAGAAACTGCGTCATTTATGAGTAAATTGTCTTTGTGTTTTGGTGCTTTTTGATGAGATATGTGGAGTATTCTGTTTTAAAACTCAAACTACTACCTGTAATTTTCAACTTCATCTGTTTCATCTACGTATTTACCACAAGGACTATGAGGGACTAAGTCAAAATAATAATAGTCTGTCTATGGACTTTAAATTTGACTGAGTTTACATTATCACATTACAATATTTGCTGTTAATGTTGCTGTTTCTGTGTCCGTCCAGGCCAGTGTCCCACAGGCTTCTTCTCCAGTGATGGTTTTAAGCCGTGTCAGCCGTGTCCACAGGGGACGTACCAGCCGGATCTGGGCCGGACTCTGTGTTTCCCCTGTGGAGGAGGCCTGAGCACCAAGAGAGAGGGCGCCAGCTCCTTCCACGACTGTGAGGTCAAAGGTCAGTCCTCTACACTCTGACATTCTCTGGAGGTATAAATCTGTCCTTAAGCCAACATTGTTTGTACTTACATTTTAACACAAGTTAACTCAGTTTAGCTTATTCGCTTACTAAAGTAATTGTCAACTGTGTCAAAGCTCTACATGGATAAAGCCAGAAGGAACAGAGCAATGGACTAAACAAAAATACAGCTTTCAGTGAAAAACTGCATGTAAAATACTTATTATAGCATGAAAAGCTGACTCATTTTAAAAAGTTGTCGTTATTTAAATGGTACATTTCTGTAGTTTCTGTTCCTCAAATCTGTTCTTCATTGACCAACCCAAGCAGATATATTTTTTTGGTTCTTGTCAGTCTTTTGTCTATCTTCGTTAGTAAGGACCACCAAACAGAAATAGTTGTACATGTTTATTGAATAGACTGAGATGAGGCGCGTGGTCAAACTGAGACATGGCGTGAGCTGGGATGTGAAGCTTTCGTGACGTAGGTTGGTTGAGTGGGTGCGATGGGGCGTGGTCTTTGTCACAAAACTAAATTAACCAAGTTAATACAGCATGTTGTATTATTACTGTATATAGTTGTCTCCAGACCTGAGTCACACTGGCCTCATTAAGTCTCAACATGTTCAAACGTGTTTCTGCCTTTTAAACTCTGCATGAGTCATGTCTATACACAAATACATAAGAACATAGGGATTGAACATTTACACTGGTCTGAGGGTTTTTACACAACAATACTTTTTATTGTTTTCATTTCATTGAAGAATTGTTATAAATGTTATTGGACTTGTATTGTTCAATGTTTTAAAATTACTCAAAGGTGCGAATAACTCAAAGTAGTGTAATTCAGTTACAAATTAGAGTACAGTAAGTAATATTGTCAAACCAATATAGTGCATTTTCATTTGAAATGCAGTAGTACATTTTATATTAAGTAAAGAGTCAGACCGTGATCATTTATGTGAACTACGACAGAACACGTTTAAGAAGCAGGTCAGGGGTGAAATAAACAATAATGTACAGTCTAATGTATTGATTTAACACTGTGTGCAATAACGTAATTCATTTTGAATAAAAGGGTTGGAGTTCAAGTGTTTTTCATTTTTAGAATGGTTTACATTCTATTCAATTTACAAACTAATATGTGCATATTGTCAGATAATATTGGTAAAATTAGATCAAACTAGCGATTGAAACTATATATGTAAGTAACACACTTTAACTTTTATTCATCAGGAATTACTAAGAGAATCTCTAAAGAACAACATCAATAATTCTGGCAAAATCTTTTGACTTCAGTCAGTATCAGTTGGCCAAGGAAAGAAGCATGACTACAAAAATCCTGGTTCACCACATTTAGGATGCACTATAAAAAGAAAAAATAAATACTCTGGAGTTCTACGTTGCTACATCCAACATCAGAGAATGTGCTGTGTGTTTCTAAAACCGCTGCTCCTGCCCCATGTGAGCCGGTGACATTCCAATATCCAGTCTGAAAACCAATTGGTGTTTTGTCTTTGTTGCAGTCCAGTGTTCCCCGGGCCATTATTACAACACGTCGGTGCACAGGTGTATCCGTGCCCCGTGGGAACGTATCAGACTGAATTTCGACAGAACTACTGCATCACCTGCCCCGGAAACACCACTACGGACTTTGACGGAGCCACCAGTGTGTCCCAGTGCAAGAGTGAGTCGTGTTGTTACAAGAAAATAACTCTATTTCAATACTTCTGAAAATGTCCATCTGAATTGGCTGCTACACATTTTGATAATTCATGAAGATATCTTTCTTTGCTCATGACCCCCACACCCATGGTCCTCGCTCCCGAAAAGTTGGAAGTGTGAAAAGTATAGATCAAGGCAACATGTGCTTCTCATACTGATTAAAAAATTAAGTAATACAAAGGGATACCCAAACTTTTTCACTTAGCGAGCCAAAATGAACTGTTTTTGTTTTCTCAAAGGGCTTGTATAAATTATTTAGAATTTTATGTTGTGTCCAAAAAGTTTATGTTCAATAAAATAGTGATTAAATTGTATTTTTATGTCTAACCTTAGGCCTGGATCTTTGAATTTATGCTTTATACACTTTTTAAAATGTACTTTTCTGAGTTTTTAATCATGCTAGAGCAGTGTTCTTTCATCATTTGCTCACTTAAAATTGTATTTGGATGGGTTCCTGCATGTTTGAGTAATCTTATATTATTCTGCAGCTGTTGTTCCAGAAAATCCATGTCTTCACTTACCACCTATCCATGCCTACTTGTCTCTATTTACTTGCGATTACTCAAATATTCCGATTCAGAGTAAAGCATGTAGGGTAAAAAAATTATCATGTAACCACTTTCCAACAAGAAAAACTAGTCCTTTAAAAATGTGTGACCTGTCAAAGCAAATTTGACACTGAAGAGGCGGGGCTTATCAGTTCTGACATTTTGAACAGGAAGTCATCTGTTTCTATTTCTAAGCCATTTTTGATGATTTTTGTATTTTATAATGAACAAAATGTGAATTATTGATCAGCACATTTCATAGTTTCTTCCTACATAGACAGAAAAATCACATTAGGTCTCCTTTAAGGAATTGTGAATTAACTGCAGATACACTAAAAGTTTAACACATTTTTTGGGCCATGACAAGTATTTGCTCACTTCCATTTTTGTTTTGCAAAGACCTCGCTGAAGGAAACTGTTGGAAACCCCACCCCTGGGGTAGCTATACTAAAAATATGCACAATATATCTGCATTACAAAAAACACATTTTTATTATTAAACTGCATTAACATTTCTTACATTTTTTTTTATTGAATCACTTTTACTTACACAAATGCATATTTTTCCTCAGTGTCAATACCTGCTTGAATGTTTTGAAAGCACATTTAGGGCCAGATTTATCAAACATTTGCTCATATGCAATATGAGTTAGAAGGAGCAATTACTTGGCCATAGCTGACATTTTTCTCTCACACAGACACTATAAGTGCCAAATTTGGTTTGGTTCACATATGTTTTGTGTGATGTGTTCTATGTTCATGTTCCATTATTGACTTGAGAGCAAAACACTCACAAATAACACAAGCATTCTTTTCAGTTTGCACCTGCACTTTAGCTGCTGGCTTGATAAATCCAGCCTTATTTGCCTAGTGTCTTTCTGTTTTTAAACAAGTGAGCACAAGAAAATAAGTGTTTTGTGTTTACAGGTTGTCTCGATACAGACTCAGATCTCATTACTTTTGTTTGTGTACGTCTAGACAGACAATGCGGCGGAGAGATGGGCGAGTTCATGGGCTACATTGAGTCACCAAACTATCCTGGGAATTACCCAGCCAACGTGGAGTGCATCTGGAACATCAACCCCCCGAGCAAACGCAAAATCCTCATCGTGGTGCCCGAGATCTTCCTGCCCTCAGAGGACGAGTGCGGAGACGTGCTGGTGATGAGGAAAAACTGTGAGTGTTAGCGCCTCCTGTGGGGGTGGCCGCGTAAATACAAGTGGAGACAGTTGTAAAAGTGGAAATCAAAATCATATTGAGAAATGTACCTGCTTTATACAAATGAAAAAACACATTTGTAGATATTTTAACACAGTGTTTCTTAATAGTTTACTTGATGTAAACCGAAAGAAATTAAATACTGTGTGTGTGCTAAAAGCTCAAGTATTTGATCATGCAGTGTAGATTCAAATGTGAAAAATAGAAAATGCAGCTCTTGTGGTCTGTGTGTCCAATTTTATTCCTTTTAAGTGCAAAACAAACAGACAAGTTATTTTAACTGTTTTTATTGTTGTTTTTTTCTTGTGCAATATTATTTAGAAGTAACTTTGCTCTTACATAAGTACATTTTTGGCTGCTCTTCCCACCTCTGACTAATAATAGTTTATAAAGCAATACTGATGATGAGAAGCTGTGAACTTTGTCAGGAAAATCTGCTGCAACTGCACAAAAAGTTGCAAATAGAGTGAAAGTTTATGAATATATTTCAAAAGAAAGACTTTTAAGGTGTGTGAGTAACTTTTCTGGTGCAGGAATTGTCACCTGCTTGAGTTCATCAGAATGTTACTGCTTTCTGTAAATGTTTTAGTGTTTGGCTGTGTATGGCATCAACTTCAAAACACAATGAGTTAGCAACTGCTCTTTGAACAAAGTCAACTTTAAAACTAACCAGTCTCTACCAGATCAATTAATGATTTTCACAACAATCAAAAATCTTTTGGACAAATTTCTGCCGTATGGTTTAAACTTCCACTGTCAGCTGGACCAATCACATTGCAACATTGTTGTTGGGCGGTGTCACAGGATGTACTTTGGTCTATTTTAGTAGAAATGTGAAGTATTTTGACTTTTGAAAAAGCACACAGAGACATTTTGCAGATTTTTGAACGAGAAAGATGTCTTGGCTTTACTTTAGACTAGATTAAGCAAAACACAACTTTCTTGTTGTAACACTTTTTTCTTTGTTTAACCATAACACAGCTTCTTACTGGTTCACGCAGTCAGATTTAGATGCTCTTATGAAGCCACCGGCGCGCCTGCTGCATAATGCGATACCGTCATGTACGATTTCACGATTATAAAAAAAAAAACTCCACATATTTAATTGCGCCTATGATTATCACAATTTGCGATAATATCGTATATAATCCATCCTAGAGCTCAATCAGAGTGATAAACATATCAATTTGCTGTGAGCCAGGTTACTTTTTGGTTCTCAGCTGAGGGGAGGACCCTCATGTGGTCCCATGATGATAAACACTGATATCTTAAACCAGGTTAGACACCTTTCAAATGCAGTGATATGGAGATTCTCATTTGTCTTACCTATTGATGAATCTATCTAGGCTCAAATTTTCAAAGTAAAATCGCGAACGCTTACAGTTGTTTTTTAAGGTCACAACTCAAAAAGTTCTTTAAACAGCTGTTCTCTAACCAAGAGCAAGATTTAAAAGTTTAATGTTATTTTGTGGAACACTGAGCTGTAAACCCAGTCACAAAAGTTACGTGGTGCATCTTACGTTGGAGACTGACAGTTTTTCACATTTGTGGTTCTGCTGAAAGGGTCGGCGACGTCCATCACAACATACGAGACGTGTCAGACGTACGAGCGGCCAATCGCCTTCACCGCTCGCTCCAGACGACTCTGGATCAACTTCAAGTCCAACGAAGCCAACAGCGCTCGCGGCTTCCAGATCCCCTACGTCACTTATGATGGTAACAAGACTTTTGGACTCTGTCTGATGAACATCTGAGACAATAGGTTCTGTTCATGTTGTACACTGCAAAAACATATATCTAATCTTGCTTAAAATGACTAAAATGTCTGGAATCGAGTCATTTTAACTGGGAAGGATTTAACTGCTTATGTAATGTAGAAAATGTCACTTATTTCATAGGCAATTCTGATCTGTTCTAAGATTATTTGTCTTAAAATAGTAAAATACATTTGCAAATAGTAAAATGTTCTTTGGCAAGTAATTTGACTCAAAGTAAGAAGTAGTGTCTTCAAACAATCCAAAACAGTGTAAGACAAAAATAAATCATAAATTTGCAATTTTCAAAATATGGTTAAAATCCTAGAATCAAGCAACTTTACCTAGTCTTGAAATTATTTTTTTGCAGTGTAGTGTGATGATATCTAAGATCCGATAGTGGGTAAAGGAAAGATTATTTCACAAATTTTCATTCTGGTGATTTTTGTTGAGAACTATACTTTTTGGATCCCGACAAAACACTACATTTAAACAATATTTATTGTAACAGCTTATTGTAAATTAACAGTTGAATTCGATTTGTCTTTCAGAGGATTATGAACAGCTCGTGGAGGACATAGTACGAGATGGAAGACTCTACGCCTCAGAAAATCATCAAGAAATCCTTAAGGTGAGATTTAAAATGTCAAAATGGATGCAAAATGGATGCTTAAGGTAGGATATGGATAATATTGTATTCATAAATCCTAAGCACCAGAGAGTGAAATGAACAATTAGAATGTACACTCACTGTGATATATTTCAAAAGGTTTGGCTTTAGGTTTGATGATCTAGATGATCTAAAAAAAAAAAAACAATCAGATTTTATTTAAAATTTCAGTAAAACATTACAAATTCTGACTTTTTTATGACCTTTTAAATATCTGTGGATAATAGCTTGATGCATCGCTGGTTTCATTTCACTTTATGCAGAGAATAAACATGTGTGTCAGTGATCGTTACTGTTTCTATGTGGGAACTTTCAAATTAAAAGGCACAAAATCATATTAATATTTGACACGAGGTCAAAGGAGGAGAACACATACAGTCTGCTATCTGAACTCGAGTAGGTTCTGGCCAACACACACACACTGCTCCTGCTCCTGATTGGACGACCATACTTACTGTTTTTTGGAGAATCGTCTGCAGTTCTGCGATACCTGATGTAGTAGCTGGAGTGAAATGAAACTGAGTGGAGGCACGAGGTGGCGCAGCCTCGCTCTTAACAAAAATAAATGCAACACTTTCATATTTTTTTAATTTTTCGATAGCTGAAATCAAAATGAAGCATTTTCACAAAAATATTTTCTTTGAAAACAAAATTTGTCCCAATTATTGTTCACAAAATTGTTTGAACCTGTGTTAGTGAGCACTTCTCCTTTGCAGAGATATCGCCTCACAGGTGTGATCCATCAAGATTCTGATTAGACAGCATGAATATAGTCCTGGATTCTTTAGGCTGACCACAATAAAAGGACACTGTGATGTTCAGTTTTAGGTTTCACCATGCAATACAAGTGTCTAGGAGTCTCATTTATAAAACATGCATCCATTCAAAAATGTATGTTACGTTTGTGATTTATTTAAAGACAGCTTGACTTAAAAAGCACTCCAAACCGAGCTGAGTGAGATGAGAAATTATTAAGTTTGGAGAAGTTTGTGTTTTGTTCGTACGTACACTCTTACGACTGATGCCGCTGACTGTAGGCGAGCTCGGTTCGAGACACGTGCAAATTTCTTGCAAAGTTCCTTGTACACTAACTCCAGTCAGACTGCTCCGAGGTCTGTGTACAAGGGCACATTGGTTTTAAGCACTTAGTCTTGCGAGAGTTGCATGAGTCCTGACTGGCACCAAACTCTCAGTGTACAGCAGGGTTAGTAAGAACTTCTCACAAAGTTTTAGAAATGAGACCCCTAAACTGTTGGCTTGTATTAAACATTCATTCTTCTACCATGAAGTGTCTCTAAAGGTGTTTGAGAGAATTTGGCAGTAAAAGCAGCTGTTTTAAAAACTCTATAAATAAACAAAGTAGATTTGGATTTAATTACAACTTTGAATTCAATGCTGTAAGCTCATTATACTGATTTCAGTGATCACTATGTATCTGTGTCTTCTCTCCACAGGATAAAAAACTTATTAAGACTCTTTTTGACGTGCTGGCTCACCCAAACAACTATTTTAAGTACACCACTCGGGAGTCCAACGAGATGCTCCCGCGCTCCTTCATTCGCCTCATCAGCAGCAAAGTGTCTGCGTTCCTGCGACCATACAAGTAATAAGGGCCTGAGCAAACCCCGGCCTCATCTCCTCGCCCCCGGACCGCCCAAACTGCCCCTCACCTCTAAAGGACTCGTTCTTTTTCACCACACACACTCGTACACGGGCTGGAGTCTACTTCGGCCTCAACAAAAGACACTATGCAGACCTGAGACTGATTCTTGTTTTGTACGTTCCTCGGCAGGTCTGTAAGCTCAAGCATTTGGTGGATGTTAGAGGATGTATGGGTTGGGTTTGGTGTCGTCTCGTGCAAAGAAGCCACAGAAATGCAAATGTGGTTTATTGTTCAGTAGGAGTGACTGTGTGTGCGCTTTGAGGTTAATGTTAATGTGTTTGCTTAAATGAGTCTCCAGCTCCTTCCCTTAAAGTGCATATGACAGGTTACAATACACTTCCACATCATTATATTTAAGATTTTAACAAGCATTTTGCCCATTTTTCTTAATTAGTATCGGAGGGAACGCCCACTAATTGACCTCTGTGGGGGAAACAGTGCATTCATTTTAATGTAGAACAACATTTATAAATAATAAGAGCAAACAGAGACTTTTGGAGATTGTGCCAAATATAGACACGTAGATGTGGAGATTTATGTCTTCAAACGGCCAAAATTTGCTTTGTATCTTGGAATGGGTGACCAGCAGCTAAAGGCTAAATGCTAACATGAAGCTATCCCCGTCTGCTGATATTTTCAAATCCACAAATCACAATCTGTTCATTTTCAACAATCATGATGCTTTGACGATTAGATCTGATGGTACAAGTAATTCCCCAGCTGTTACCTAGCAACCATTGTGTAAGCATGGTATACTACGGTATGCATTTATTTGAACAGGGTCAGTGCACAATATTACAATAAATAACCCAAAAGTTATAAGAAAGATGCCAGATTATAGCAAGAACGCTAATTTACACCTGATGTCCCTGGGCAGGTTGTTGTTAAATTGTGGAAATACAAATTCAGTGTATATGTAAAAAAATCCATAAAGAAAGTAGCTGTTATGGTCACATTTTCCAAATACTATTTTAAATCAGTATGTATATTCTAACTTTCTGTTACATTCACAAGAGCCCACATTACACAATAGATATCATTTTGACAGTATCTAGTTTTATTTTGTCAGTTGTGTGTACATTTTCTCTGTATTTTTGATGAAATGTCAGTCTCACTGACATTGATGGAGAACTTTGTTTTTAACTTGTGTAAAGTTTAGTTGTTTTTCTTCTGATAAATAATCACACAGACTCACAGTAAAAACACCAGAATCTGTCATATGCGCTTTAAGCCTGACTGTTACGTGTCGTTTACATGTCGTAACCCTGAGGACATCAGTTTCTAAATGTGCTTTTCTCTGTCGGAGCGGTTAAGTCCATGTAGCAGATGTGCTCCAGGTAAAAGCCTTACTAAACCAGAGCTCTTAGAGCAGAGTCCAACAGTAATGCTGTCAAACAGTGGCTCATTTCCCTTTGTTCTCAGACTTACAGAGACTTACAATACTGTGCAAAAGTCTCAGCAGGGTTAAAGCTGTCAGCGACAAGGACCAGACTGGTTGGGCAGTTAAAAGAGTGGATAGTGGTCTCGCCTCACAGCTAAAGAGTCGCTGGTTTGATTCCCACCAGGCCTGAGGCTTTCTGTGTGGAGTTTGCATGTTTCTTCTCGTGTCTGGGTAGTTTTCCTCTGGGCACTCCAGTTTCTCCGTCCAAACAAGACATGCATGTTAGGGTAATAACCTCCTGTCACAGAAGTCCTCCTGACCAAGCCCAGAACACCTGGAGATGAGTCCCTGAGTCACTGCTCCTGATGCCCAGAGGCATTGAAGGATGGGTCAGATGCAGAATACAAATTTTATTACAAATTTCCCTTAAATTTATTTTGGGAGCTTCAGCTTGTAAGTATTTTCTCAAGGATAAGGACAGTTTGTCTAAATGTGAGAAAGTATAAAACATGTTTCCAAAAACGCTTCTGTCACTATAAGGTCTGACTAGAAAGTAGCATACCAGTCCCAGAGCAGGAGCTAAAAGTCCCTAAAGTGTGGCCCCAGTCTGCAGTTCCTGCTCTTTGGAAACATGCTTAAAATGTGGACTAGAACTAATAAAAAAATTAGGAACCAAAAAAAGTTCTTACAGGCCTATAGTCCCAGTTTTAATCTGGTGGTACTTGAGCGAGATAAATACAGTATTTTATGTGTACTTGGTCTGAGAATTTTGAAAACCATGGGTCTATTACCATTTTAAATTAGAACAAAAAACATTATTGGACTTTTGCACAGTATTGTCTCGCCATGTCAGAAAAGAAGAAGATTGTTCTGTCACTAAACAAAGGACATTTGGGAAACACTTGTATTTTGGAGTTTGTTTGTTTTTTGGGAGAGATGTAATGTGACGTCTGGATGGAAATGTCTAAGAGGGACATGATGTTTGCTGCTTCTTACAAATGGTCACTTTATTCTCCAATCCCATATCGTCTCATGTGCGTCAACATCACTACATAGGTCACGTTTTTTCATCTGTGTACTAACCGTATTACTGTATGTGTGTTTTACAATTGTGTAAATAAGATAAATAGATGAGGGTGTTTTCTTTATCCCGTAATACCCCTATTTTTTTTTTTTTTGCCCCTTTCCTTGTCCAAAGAGTGCGCCCTCTGTTGACTCCACTCATGAAATCCCAATGAAACCAGCTCTTCCAAAGACTGCCCCCAGGTGGTAGCTCGTGTCCAGTGCACTACATTTAGAAGCTACAGTACACTACCTTTTCTAAAGCAAGTGCAATGAGAAGAAACTGAGTCAATCTGGCTGTATCTGTAAACAATTTGTTGGGTTTCAATGGGTTTTGAGCACAACATGTAGCTCAGTGTTAGCTTCAATACTTCTTGTGTCCATTTATTTTTAGTCCAGTCAGACTAAACTGAAGAAATACAATCAGGTAATTGTAGGTTTGACTGACATGTTAAAGAAGACATTTCGTGTGTTGGAGTAATCATATATTGTCTTGCAGCTGATGCACTTAGAAAATCCATTTTCACCTGCCACCTATCAATGCCCACTTGTCTGTATTAACTGTGAAAACTCAAAACATAGGGTTCAAAAGTCCCACTTTCCAACGACAAAAAGGAGTAAACTAAAATCTGCAGGTCTCATCAGGTCTGCAGTTAACCAGAAGTCATTAGAGTTATCCTTTGAAACCATTTTTGATCAATTTTTTGTTCAACAAAATGCAAATTACTGAGCAGCATAGTCAGTTTAATACTAGATGTAAAACATTTCCTTTAGAGACCAATTAGAAGAATACTTCACATGAGGACACTTTAAAAAAAGGCAGGTTTGTGCCTCTATGCTAATTCTACTTTTAAGGCAAAATAATAAAACAAATCAACTATGTAACTTTCATGCTCCATTGTGATGTTTCTTTGTCAAGAATGTTCCAGCATTCAATAGATTTTATTACAGTGAGCAGGCACGCCTCTCCACAGATCTGACCTCTAACTTGGCCAGGTAGCGCCACATGCTTGTCTCCATGGAGATTTTAAAGTTTAAAATAAAATCATGCCATCAGCAAAGCAATATCATCCCTATAAAGAAAATGTACTTGTAGACCCCCTTTTAGAAATCTTACTTTCATGTGGGAAAAAAAGTCTTAGTTTTCCTGTCAGACATGTTTTATTATTTAAAGTAATTTACTTCATTCATAGATTAAAATACTATGAGCATCGTAAGGACATTTGTGTCAAATCAATTTTCCTTCCACCAGCTCTTTAAAACAGTGGTTCTTAACTTTTCTCAGTCAAGACCCCCAACACAGAATGTATTCCACCTGCAACCTGATAAAGTAATCTTTAGTCTTGTTTGATTTTAATTTGAAGACATAAGCTTAAATAAATTCATCTTATAGACCTCCCATGAGATTAAACACCGATCACTATATTTGAAGCTGTCGACTTTTCACATGATCAGGGGACCCTCAGAGATCATTTCATGACCAAGTTGAGAACCCCTGCTTTAAAGTAGCTTTTAAACCATCTTGAAATGGTTTCAAGGAATTTACTGAAAAAATTTACTGAAAAATGTGTTTTAAGTCTAAATATTCATTTTCCACTGCTTAATCCCGTTAGGGATCGCGGGTAACTGGAGCCTATCCCAGTAACTGTGGGCCTTATGCGGGAAAACACTGGACAGTGGCCAACTTGAAAAATCTAAACTAAATTATTCAATAATATTAAAATTTCTGTCAGATCTAGGTTATTAAAAACAAATTATTTAAAGACTTTTTTAAATGTTCAAACTGACAAAATTGAAGTCAATTTCTATTGTAGAAAGGTAAAAAAAAAGTTGTTAACAGGACAGCGTGATTTTGAAGCCTTTCTACAATGGAAACTCTTGGACAATGAGGAATTACAACTTGTAGTCAGTGAAAATATTGCATTATAGAAAAAAATGTATGCTTTTTCCTACATTTATCTGTGAAAACAGAAATTTCAGACAGAGCTTTAATTTTAGGATTTTTTCCCCAAATCAAATGTGTGTCACTTTAAAAAAAAAAAAAGTCACAAAAGAATCCGACGCTTACTTTAAATACTTTATTTTATATTTCCACTGTTGTGCCCAGAACCCTTTGTCCAACAGATCAGTCTTATGGTTTCTCTTCCCTACAAATACTGAAGCCCTCCAAAATTAAAAATCAGAGTGTTTGTTTTTTGTAATATAATTTTGTGATTTTAAAAAACGGGACCAAAACAGGGTAAAAGTTAAAAAAATATTTAAATCTCCATCTCATTGAAGGCATCATGAAAAAAAAAAATCCCATTTAATTGTATTGTTCGTCTTCTTCAAACGTGTAAATAATTCTTTGTGGTTTGTCGACACATCTTAAAAGAAAAGGAGTTTTAATTGGAAACTTCTTGAGCCGATGTAATGAAGATTTAGGAAGCTCCGTGTTTATGCCAGATGCCCTCCCGAACTCCTCCTGCAACCTGACGTTATGTTGCCTTTTCAGAGAGTTTGTATCAAGAAGAGTCGACGATGATATTTGCACTTGAATTGTTATTGCTCATGTAAAAAAAAAAAGAAAAGAAATAAGAAAATTCTGGATTTTGTATTGTCTTTTTAAAAATGAATGGAATCGGTGTGTATTTTTTTATTTTCTTGTAGCTTGTTTGTTCATAAATTGCTCACTCACCATGTAGTCTAGCAAAGATCCACATAACATTATCAACTGTAAAAAAAATCTCTTACTGTGTACAAAAGATAAATGCAACAGGTTTCTACTTGTTACTACTCGAGACACTTATGAAATAAACATACTGTACTTAAGCTGTTTGTCTTTGCAGTGCATTGTACTATTGTTTGAGCAAGCTCGCGTTTCTTCATGTGGAGTTACCATCTCCGGAAGTCGTGCATCCAAGCTGAAAAGAAACAACAGAGAAGTTAATGGGACTAGACTGGATTTTTTACAGTAAAAGAACTTCAAATCAATTTCACCCGAACACATATATCTTGTTAATGAATCTCTTCTGGCGAGAATTAGCCCACACTGTCCTGTGTAAGTCCAATAATGTCCATCTGTTCACCAAGTCTGTCTGTTGTTGTTAGCATTGTGACTATCTGCTGTTAGCATACCATGAAAAACAATTTTGAGGCGCAGAATGCGTTGAGTGACATCTAGAATTTTCAACCAGTGTGCCTTGAGATGCTGCCAGGAGTGCCTTGAAAATGTATCAGTTTTTAATTTTATTGAATCGTTTACTGTTTTGGTGTTTGGATAATTTACCAAAAAATATAATTAAAAATATGATTGTAGCTAAGAAGAGATTTATTCCAGATTGATTGGAATGTTCCCAGATTTTGTCCATTAGCTATAGGTCATTTTATTTGTCAAAATATCTTAGAAAAAATGCTGTCTTATTATGAGCCAGGTTGCCTCTCCATAGATCTGATCTGTACCAGATTGATGGTAAGTTTAGAGGAACATTCCAAGCACTAAAATACAAAAAGCAAGCAATGGGTTTCCATCAGAAAAATACATAGTGCTCCTTTAATGTGTAAGGGATAATATTTTAAAATCTAGTGAGTAAGTAATATTTAATTGTATAGTGCTTTTCAGAGTCACAAAGCACTTCACAGTGAGATGAACCCCTCCTCCCCTCACTCAGTGGCAGTCCTGGAGCAGCTCAGCAGAGGTGATTCGCCTTAACACCTGGCGCCTCAACCTCTGACTGAAAATCTAAATTTCGTTTTCCACAATAGTTGGTTTTGGCCAGATTTCAGTAGGTGATGTGCCGTAGAAAAATTTTAAACATGAAAGTGTGCCGCAAAAACACACCTGGAGTTTGGTCTGTAAAATACTATTCTTTCCACTGAGCCTCAGAAAAGTAGAAAGGCTTCAAAGTTGTCATCTGGACAGCATATCTGAAGATTGAGAATTGTTTCAACTCTCACCCAAAAAAAAAGTGAAGTGGACCCATTCACTTTTTGTATTACAAATAGCTCCTCCATCTGCATTGAATATTGACCTATTTAATACTTTGTGAATGTGAATGCAACATCTTTTAAGACTTTTAAGAAGATTACAGCATCTCTTTTTAATCTGAATTGGCTCTTTTTGTAACATTATTCACTAAAAATCACATACTCAATATTCATATTAGACATCTTTAAAACAGTCACAGTCTTTTGGTCAGCTAACTAGAACACTTTTAGATCCAAAATACTGAAATCAGAATCTGGTGTTTTCATGGACACACACAAATCAAGAACACATAATTATTATAATATAACAATGAGTGTGTCCAGATTATAACCTGGACACACTCATTCTCTCTTCTCACCTTTGCATTTGGGCAGCCTGGGAGCCCACTGTCCTCTCTCGTTACACGTGATGTAACTGGGGCCGTTTAAAGTGAACCTGTCGTCACACTGGATGTAGAGGCCGTCGCGGTGCTGATATCTGCCACTCTGACTTCTTACCCACGATGCATTGGGGATGTTTGGAGCCGCACACGTTATATCTGTGTATGAAGAGGAAAAACGGTGAGTTACATTGAGAGAAGTATCAGAATGAGTTGATTTTGTAATGAGAGTCCAAACAATTTTAGCCTAAATTGTATGAGGATTTCAAGTCATGATAATTTAAAAAAAAAAAAAGCTAATTGAACTACAAATGTTACTTTTTGCTTATTTCTGTAGATGGAGCACTACAGCTGAAGTTGTTTAATTCTGGTTTAACTCGAGTTGGGTTACAGTGATTAGGAAAAGGGTGGAGCCTGTTGTCGTGCCGATTGCAGCGGCCATGTTGCAAATGGAGAGGCAACAAAATTCTGTCTGAAAATAATTTAAAAACAAGGCACCATAGATACTAGATTAAAAGGAGTAATTTATATATGTATGGTCCAAATTATGTAGAGAACTGTGAACATAAAGAATCATCCTGAGAATACTACACTGGGCTGTAATCTACAGACAATTAAACTATGTTAGTGTGTCATTAGTGTACATATAAACACAAGCAGTTATGCTTACTTCACAGCCATCTTAATCTGTTTTTTTTTCAGTCATAAGTTTGGTTGAACCAGGCATTACTAAATGAATAAATATGAAAAGGTGTGATTTTCAAAGAATGTAAAGGCACCATAACACCCCCCCCCCCTCTCTTTTTTTTTTTTAAATAAAACAAATAAATTTTTCCCTAGCACAGATATATTGTTTATGTATCTATTCAGGTAAAAATCAATCTGCAATGTCCCGACTACATCTACTAATGTCCGTTTTGTTCACAAAAACCTACAAAGATTGTTTATTGTTGTTATTAGCATTATTGTAGCTAACTACTGTTAGCATACCTGAACGTCTTGCTCCCAACAGCTATGGAAAAAAACATTAATGGCACTTTGTCAGTCTGTAGTATGTGTTATTTTTGTTCAGTATGTTGTTTATGTATGTTTGGACATTTTTTAAAAGAGGACATATGACATTAACTTTTACAGTTATAAAGTGTCTCACCATTCATTTAATACTGTAGCAAAGTGGAGTAATAAAAAAAAAGTTTAGCCTTGTATTTAGTCTGCATTAAATGTATTTTTGACAGTTGTAGTAGTAAATTTAGACATATAAATTGAACATTTAGTACCAAACCTAGAGTACATTAAATAAACTCAATATAAAACACAACTGTTAGCAAATTATGCATATTTTTCAGCGTTCAAGCTTAAAGGAAAGTTATTTTGTGTTGAAAAAGTGTCTTAAATTAGGGTCCATTATCAACATCCCTAGCCTTTTCTGGTTATGGATTAAATAGTTTACATTTTTACCTTTGCAATGAGGAAGAGGAGAGCTCCACGTGCCGTCCTCTTTGCACCAAATGGTCGACGGCCCCGTGAGCGCCCCCACCAGGCAGCGGTACGTCAGCACAGTCATGTAGGCAAACGGAGCTTCTGCGTATCCAACGATCCCAGCGTTGTTCACTTCAGGAGGATCGTCACACGTCAGAACTGCAACACAACAACAACGGTGAGATTCATTCTACTTTTGCTGGCTATGTTTTCTTTCTTTTTTTGATGCTTTTGTCTCACAATATGGAAATTCCATTGTGGGACTGCACTCTTTTTAAGTTCATAAATCATCCAGACACTTTGACGAATCAGACAAGATTGGTTTTATTATTATCCTTATGTAGTTGCTAGGGTACGGACGATACACTTTTGTCACAATGTGGTCACTAGGAAAGAGGCGAAATACAATAAGTATTGAGATCCACATGAATTCTGATCTTTTTGGAGCACAAGCAAATGACTGGAGTCTTTGTGAAGCTGTAACCCTGTAGTTTTATATTCTGATGTCCAAGTTCTCTCATCAGAAGTGAGAACTTTCTGCAAACAAAAGGAAAACAGAATATTTTATGTGTGTGGTAAATATAAGGATTGGTATTGCTGGTGTTGACAGCTGAGACTTGAATGACACTAGATTTTGCTTAATTTCTCTTCAAAAGCTGAAGGTAAATTAGGTAAAAATTTGTTTTAGAGACCTAAAATAGCCAATACAAAAATCCTATTAAATGTTGGGGGATTTTTTTAATTTGTAAATTTACAGTTGAAAAGAGTCTGATTCAACCCAGAATGGCTAATATGACTTTAAATATAAGGGACAGAATGGTATTTTTATCTTTAACATTTCCAGGAGGTTCATTTTTTTGGATCAACTGCTGCGTTTGATTTTTGGTGTTGACAATCCTGATGTGAACAGCCGGTTGGACTGTGACATACAGTATGTGTAAATGTATTCATACATTAAAGTGATTGCGATACAGATGCTACGATATGATACAGCAAATTGTAACACAATATCACAAACAATATCATGTCCCAGCCGTAGTAATTTCCTTTGCAGCCAGTAGGTGGAACCCATTTCCTGATGTGAGAAACAAATGACCATCAATGATTTTATTGCACATTTTAAGTTCTAAAACATAAGATGAAAAAGAAAAGTTCTCATGTTCATGTTTAAGATACAAGAACATTGCAAACAATGTACCATGTCATTTCTTTGATGTAAATTTACAGTATGACAGCTGTACTTATACACCCCAGGGCCCTGCTTTGGTCGAGGTTGCATGTTTTTCTTGTGTCTGCTCCGGTTTCCTCTACTACTAATAACATGTGTGGTAGTGCATCCCCTCTCCCTTAGTTGTAAATATAAAATCTGGTACAAACATCTCTGCCATTGTGCTTCATCCTAATCCTAATAAAAACTCACCTAACGTAGGCCTATTTGTTTGAGCCTTCATCAGATTCTCGTATTTTTTTAATAACTGCACCAGATTCAAATCCCATGTCTAAGAATCTCTTGGTGTAAAGTACTTTACCTTCACACACTGGAGGATGTCCGTCCCAGCCTTGAAGCAAACAATTTCTTGTTGCCTGTCCAACCAGCTGATACCTGTGAAATCACAGATAAACATTTCTTATAAACTCAATCTTCGCAAGAAATGTTGCAAAACCAAATAAGATAGAGTAACCGTACCCCGCGTCACACACAGCAGTCACACTGTCTCCAAACTCTGTCCCAGTGTATTCATAGCGTCCAGAATAGAGCTCTCCCGCAGACCCACACCTCTTTCCTTTAACAGAAATAACATTTATCTTAAGTCAAGCTCAAAATGTTATTATACAGACAGTTCCAGTCAAAGATTGAGACAAGAGTTTGACTGTAGTAAAATGTAATCACACTGTTAACCAATCTTATAAAATGTTCTGTTCCCGTTACTGCAGATTGTCTCTATCACAACGCTTCTTGTCTTTGTTGTCAAAATCGGATTATCTGAAGTACATTCAATGTCACACAACTAATCCAATCTCACAACGGTCATTAGTTACAGGGAACGTTAATTATTATTTGTATTAAGTGTGCAACTCACTTCTGCATTGGAGCTCCAGGGGTGTCCACCGTCCTCCGGCACATATGCGATACTTGCTGCCTCTGCTGTGAAAGTAACCAACATCACAGACGTAGTAAACTCTGGTTCCAGCAGGAAAAGACTTCAGAGAGCTGTACTTTGTGGCCAGAATAGCACGTGAGCCGTACTTGTTCTGGGGCACTCCACATGAACCTGGAGCTGGATGAGACAGAGCAAAGTTTGTTTTAAATGTACATAATGTAGATCAGCCAATCTTTAGGACTTTTGGGCAGAGTTGGCACAAGTACTGAAGTTCACTGCTTAAGTAAAAGTACAGTTACTTGTCTGAAAAAGTCTTGCTGAAGCAACTTGACTTGAGTAAAAATACAAAAGTTAACAGGTGCAAAGTTACTTAAGTAAAAAAGGAAAGTAAAATTATAAAGTTTCTGTTATGTGTAAAATGGGCTTTACAGTGAGATAATTATACATTTTTTTCTTTTTAATCTTGTGGCAAATGAGGAATTGTTATATTAGAAAGTTTTGTGGATTTTTATATTGTTTAATGGGAAAAAAGTCACAATATATGAGACATCACAGCAGGTCTGCATCGCTTTTAGGAGGGAAAAGACTGTTGGTGGACTTAAAAAAGTAACTTGTTTTTAATTTTTAGGAAGAGATATTTTTGTGAAAAATCTAAGAAATAAAAGTAAAATGTTGCCAGATTTTTTAATACTTCATAAACATTTTCATAAACATGACCTATATGTGTCCAAAGATGCGAGGTTAACAAGTCCAAATAAGCTATTATTTTTATTGAAAGTCAATGTAATTCTGAGTTATTCTTAATTAAAAAAGCAATGGACATCATGCCCCTTTGTTGTTTACATTTATTATCCAACCAGAAAGCAGAATGAGCCTCACATGACTCCCTCTCAGTTGGGTTGCCAGTTTAGTTTCTTAGAACCTGAAGTTAATTGTCCCAATACTCGCACTTGTGCACTTCACGACAAGCCGCTGAAGTGTGCACAGTGTCTCAATTCTCTAGAATGTTTTTATCCACACTTCACACTGGCATCTTTATGCACTTCAGGCAAGTGTGGAGTTTTCAAATGATGCAATGCTTCTACCATAGCAACTTAGCACTGAGAGTTAACAGGAGGCACAGTTTAATAATATTCTACCGTAAGAAAACCATTTGGCTTAAACCTTGCGCTGCCACAGCTGATTCCCACTGGACATGGACATTCACAGCACTGTTTTATATGTTTGTGGCAAGTTCCAATGATCCAAATAGACTAGTAATTTAGCAGCAGTTTAATTCATAACATGTTGAAGTGTGGACTGTCCCATTTGTTTACATGTTCTGCACACTTGTACACTTGGCGCACTTTCAAACAGTGCACACTTCAGTGAAGTGCACAAGTGCGAGTATTAGGACAGGACCCATAAGTCAGGAACAAGTTTGAGTTTGAACTGCTGTTGCTCCAGGACACAGACACAACTGTCTGTGATAGACTCATGCACTTGTTTCTACACAGTTCTCATTAGGCTCCTCCCACATTGTGTTCAAAAGCAATATTTGGCCACAAACCATGACAAAGAGTCTGGTGCCTGGGAAAGTGACTTTCTGGTTATTACCCATGATTCATAGCCAATCTTGTTCCTGATTGGTCAGTAGCTTCTCCAATGTATGGGCCATTTCACAATTTGGCAACCCAAGTTCATTTGTGATTGTAAAACCTTTTTAAAACCACTAGTTGTGCATATTACAAACGGTTCCTTTAAGTAAAGTACAGAAATACAAAGAAACGACTTAAATACAGTACTTCAGTAAAATATTTTGTTACTTGCCAACTCTGTAAATGGGATGGTACTGTGCTGCACCATTAGTCTCATCACCCATCAGGCTTCGGGGGTATGGTTTATCTTTGAGCAGATATATTTTGTCTGTTAGATATTTTGCTTAGTCTTCTCTTCAGTATGTTGTAAAATAAACTACACTTGTTCCAGTATTTGAGTGTCAGTGACCTGTGATTGAACATGCCTGTACCAGACTAGGGGTGTGTTTCAGCTTGATTTCTCATTCTGCTACTGAGTTGAGAGGTGCTATGTAGAATCGACTCCGCATTGAAACTTACTGGTGCTGTGTGATTATGTATGGCAGCCCTGGATTATCACAGTGTAGCTTTTCTTTGCTTCAGAGATACTATGTCCTAAATCATTTTTCTGAGGTCACTTTTTGGCGCCATCCTGCCAGCCCAAACTGTCCTTTCACCTGCTTTCCACCCTGAATGTTGATGGCCTTGTTTAAGTCCAATGCACGGTGTTTTCTTTATTAAATCATGTCTGATGAATGCAGAGCAGTGGTTTAGCTAAATACTACGCACTAGTCTTGTTTGAAATATATAAGATATTTATTCTGAACATGTGCTGGGTAGCGCAGTTTGTGCTTTTTGGGATGAATTGAAATGTTAAACTTAGTCAGGTTTTTACAAGGTAATAGTCACTTCATGATATGTAGTTTGTGTACCCGCTGACTGTCCAATGTGACTTTATCCTCATTCAGACAATAAAGGCTAATCTAATCCAACATCTACTGTAATTTCTGGATTATAAGACGCTACTTTTTTCTTGAGCTTTGAACACTGCGGCTTATAAGACAATGCAGCAAAATTATAGATTATCATAGACTTACTATTAAGAGAGTGCGGCCTATATATGTATTTTATCATTTTTCTTACTTAAATCTAGTGGGTGCGGCTTATATTCAGGTGCGTTCAATAGGGCAGAAATCGATAACTTACTACCGTTTGTACGATAATCTGTTTAGTTTTATCTTTAAAGGTCCCATATTACACAAAATTGACTTTGTTTTGGTCATGCTAGAATGTTGTTATCACAGCAGAAACATACTCACAGTTGTGTCTTGTTTCACAAACTAAAACAGCTGTAGCTATACAAAGGATTCTAGTGAAATCGAATGGGGTTTGAAAGCACAGTGAAGCACATTTGGCATTACTACATAGTGACATCACAAAGTGCAACAGAGTGTTTTCAATTCAATCGAAAAACACTGAAGAAACAGGCAGGGGTTCTGTGTCAAACAAGTGAGATTGCAACAAAATACTGCTTTAGATGTGCTTTTGGTGAAGAAATTAGATTGTAATATGGATAAAAAATTCACACAATATGGGACCTTTAATGCTCATATTTATTCTCTCATGCTAAAGTTAATTTCCTGTAATACATTGACATGTTTTAGACAGTAAACTCAGATTAGACAGAAAGCTTAGATTAGACTGAACTGTTTATGTTTGTGAAGGTTTAGTGCAAATCTTCAGGTCCCATTTTTAGCATGGTCTGCTTCTTATACTTCTGTTTAGAGGAGGACAGATGGCACCTGTGGGGACAGCATAGGGCTTTTTGTGTGCACACTTTTGTTAGAAACTTTTATACTTTAGTTCAGACAAACTTTCTATGTTTTGTTTTTAAAGGTGTATTTCAGAAATCCACAACACGACTGATAAACCAACCAATAGGGACATTTCAAGGACAACATTTGCTTAAAAATACAAATACCATCAACAACCATACGTAGGTTAAATAATCATTCAGAAGATTTAATACTTACTGTTTTTTGGGGGAACTTTTGGGGGTGCTGGGGGCACTCTTTGGGGTGTAGAAGGCTTCTTTGAGGGCGCTGGAGGATCTTTTGCTGAAACAGGGGGCAATTCTGAGGGAGTAGGACCACTTTCGAGGGAGTAGGGACCACTTTCGAGGGAGTAGGGACCACTTTCGAGGGAGTAGGGACCACTTTCGAGGGAATAAGGGGAACTTTTGAAGGAGTAGGGGGCACTTTGAGAAATCTTGATATGCAGGCTCTTTTGGCGGAGCAAGGGGCACTTTAGCGAAAGTGAAGGGCACTTTTGAGGGCACACACTGAGGAGGGGGCGGCTGCCACTGTCCGTCCGATCCACATGTGATCTCTTTTGCTCCGTTGGTTTGGAAATCCGGGCTGCACCTCACTGTCAGCACATCACCCACTTTGTACACTTGAGCAAGGCCCTTCTTCTCAGAGTTGGCCACGTCAGGAGCCAGACACGTGAGTGCGACTGCTCCTTCTGTAAAAACAAATATGGTGATTCACACATGGGTTTGGAGGAAACTCTTCTGACTCACTCCCGTGTGCCAGTGCATAATGTGATTTATATGTGTCAACACAAGAAGAATCTGCTTTTGTATTTTACTGACTCAATCTGTCCGTGACGTAGAGAAGCTTAAGTTTGAAAAACAAGTTGATAACAAAAAATCCAAACGAAAAAATATATATATATATATATTTTTTATGAGTAAGGCCACCCAGCACGCCAGTCCCAAGAAAGAAATGCACTAACATATATCTATAAACCAAATAAAATGTGACAGTCTAGTCACAATTGCACGGTGATGTATTGCAATAATTTGAATAAAAATAATCGCTGTTTTAACGTAAGTAAAAGTTTGTGTTTTAACATGAAAAGTTTCTGTTTTCATGTGTAAAGCTCCTGACTCAGGTCCTGCCATGAACGCGACAGTGAAGGTGATTCCTTACGATGCAGTTGTACTCCATCCAATATCTGAAGAAGCTGCCTGATTGTTTGCATCATCTTGTAACCATGGAGATGCCATGTTGGCTGAGTTGATTTGGGAGAAACATGACTACAGCCTGTGTCCAGCAAGTCGGACTATGCTTTACGTCTGTACAAGCGAAGGGACTGAGATGTCTTTGTATAGACCTCGTTGACAAGATCTAGTGAAGTCAAGATTACTAAATCTTCCTATGCCTTAAGCCAAATGTAAAATAAAATTAAATGGAATAACTCAGACATTTTCACTAGAGCAAGTTGGGAGTCGAATGAGAAACCTTTGACAAAACTTTACTCGCAAAACGGAAACTTTTCACATTAAAACAGAAACTTTTCTAGTAAAAACCAAAACTAATTTTAATTCAGTTGAATGCAATAACCTTCCACACAATTGCATCAGTGATCAATGTTTCTATATATTTGAGCAAATCCTGAAAATAGTCACAGTATTGTGAACCACTTCTTCATTACCCAGAGAACTTTTTGTCCAAGCTCACACCTCTGTCATCATTTGACTCTAACCCACTCACCTTCACCTTCTGCACAAATGACGTCAGCAGAGATGTTGGGATTGGCTAATCCTTAGATTTAGCTCTGACATACTTGTCCCGTTACCAAACCAGTGTCTATTGTCTGCACTTGTCTTTTATAAAACATTTAGTTATAAGTGCTGGCCAAAAAACTGGCCAAGCTGAGACTATTCAGTCACAAAGGTAATTTTGGTTATCCAAGGTATTTGTGAAGGTGTCAACAATATAATAACCCTTTACCAAGATACTTGAGGGATTATTACAAGATTTCTGATCAAATATTTTAAAACGTAATGTGTGGTTGCACAATATGATGTGAGTAATAAATTATATCCTAAGTAGCAGCTCCCTCTGACTGATTTAAAAGACTGTATTGGTCATCCAGGTATTAACAAAAGGTATGCATTAAAGTCTTTTGAAATCACATGCTTCAAAGTGTTATCGAAGACTTTATAAAGCTCCCACATGTGTCACATACAGTTAGTAATTTGTCCCGTCTAGGTTGGTCTAGACTCGAGAGATTGTGCAACTTTTAATCTAATTTACGGCACAAACCCACCTTCACACTTGGGAGAGGTTTCGACCAGCCGTCAACTCCACATTTAATCACCTTAGGTCCTGTGAGTGTGAATCTGTGAAGAGAGAAACAAGCTTAGACATTTTCTATTCGAACTTCATTGGGCCTCATTTATCAAGAAATTGCTCATGCACAAAACAGTTTAAGAGGAAAAAACTTGACACAGCTTAAACATGTCTCATATCCTATAAATGCAAAAAACAGGCCACTGATAATAATGGTAGCTCAGAGTTTCAGAAAGAATTTGGATTATTACATCTCTCTGTGAACTCTCTGGGCAGTGGAGCTTGATCTCACAGAGGTGCCATGTTCCTCGGGCCACACCTCCCTGAAGTGGTGGAGATCAGACCCAAAATCCTTCTAGACTTTAGACAAAAGCTTACCCATCGTCACAGGAAGCATATGCCTCTGTTCCCAGGTCAGGCTCTCCGTTGTACGTGAATCGACCGTTCAGCAGCTCTCCGGCGTTACCACAGGATTTCTCTGTTTAAAGAGACAACAGACAATAAACAGATCATTATATGCAGGAGCGTTTTATTTAGAAATGTCCATTAATGCAACTCACCAACATGCACTGTCTAGCTTTTTGACCAAACATAGATTTGAACAAATGCAAAAAAATGAATGACAAAAAAGTTATTGTCATTCATAAGGCTTTTTTTGCACTAAATATATAATAAAAAACAGTGATTTCATTTTAAGTGGGGTTGCATGTATAAACAAAATGGTCTGTTTTTTGGCCTGGAGGAAAGCCCCTTGTACTTTTCTCAGGAAAAGATCCTTCCTTTGGCTATATATTTTTCATATTACAACATAAACATATAAATAGAGGGATTATTTGTTTATCAACACAGGAGATGCACAAAGAGCTGCAACAAGTCGAACCAGCGCTGTTGTCTGCTAACAAGAGTTTTATCACTGTGCTGCTTCTAGGCTCTGTGCACAGAAGGTCAGTTGGCTTGTTTATGTTCAAAACTGCTAACTTCTGACCTTATAAAATTTCCTGTTAATGTTAGCATTTAGACAAACATGTCTCTTTTTAACACAGAATGTCAAAGGTGAAATATTCTTCTGATTTGAAGTCTTTAGCATGTTTTCTGTAACATTCACCACAACTCACTGTCACCGCCTGATCTTCTGAGTATTTGTTCCCTTTTTAACTGATGTAGTGAAAACTTATGGAAATGAATTGAACAGGAAATGAGTACAGAAGTTGTCTGTTTTGAACATAAACAAGCCAAATTATGTTCCGTGCACAGAGCCAATTCAACATTTGTGAATAGAATTCGACCTACGACTCATACACGATACATTCGACAAGCTTCAGTAGCCAAACGTCTGTCACACCGGTTCAGACCTGATCCAAACAGCTGCTCACGTCCTGTTTTGAAGTTTCTCAGCCTACTAGATGAAGAGCGTCTCTTTCTGCAGAGGGCATGCGCAGTAAAGCGTCAATAGATAATCTCTATATGCCATTGAGAAAGTAAGGTTCTAACTTTCTATTTCAATTCAATTTATTTGTAGTATAATCCAAAATCACAACAGTAGTTATCTCAGAGGACTTCACATGATTGTTAATTTAGAAAACAAAACTGTCAGAAAATCAAAGAATAAAGCGTTTGATCAATTGTGAAGCAAATTTTTCACCTCCAGAAAGTTACACAGTGCACCTTTAGGAACGCAAAATGGAATGCAGTGACTTTGTTTTAATAAAAAAATTAATCTGAATATTTTTGTTTTTGGTGGGACAAAAACACACCACCACAGTGAGGGTCACAGTCACGGCTCAGATCCAGGTCACAAACAACTGCATGAAAGTCTTGTACACAGCAGATAATTGTCAACAGACAGAAGCACTTTGTGTCACGTCAACTCTAAAACATCTAGATAAACCTCTGCTGACCTCTGGAGCTGTATTTATCTGATAAAGCAAAAGAAAATCTGTATAAAATATGTCCTTGTGTGACCCACATGCACTAGAAATTTGAGCTTGAAAATTCATAAATAAAGCTCATCTTGGCCGTGTTCCAGCAGTGCATAGTTTAGTCTAGAGCGCAGCCACATGGCACTGGTCCTGTCCTTTTCCTTCATCCTTCAAAACTGTTTATAAGAGTCCTGCAGCCAACACAATCTTGTATTTTTATTCAATATTTGTATGCATTTTAATAAATCTATATTTGCTGCGAAATACTGTGTTTTATTAAATGTATTTGAGTAAACCTATAAGGCAAAGTAAAGATTTGGATGATTTTGCTTATGTTTTCAATTTGATAAGATTTGTACTTCATCATCATCATCCTTAGCTCTTCTATCTGCTTACATCTTCTCCAGTTCTCAAAAAAGGTAGGTACTACATTTTACCTAAAATGATTTATACAGGCTTATTACCTGTAGTGTGCATTTTAGTCATTTTAGTCAGTGAATATTTCCTTTAAATGTATAAATCAAACCATAAGCTCTGTGCACAGAAGTCAGTTGGCTTATTTATTTTCAAAAGTGCTAACTTCCTGCTCAGTCTAAAATGAAAAAATACTTAAAGTGCGTATGACGGGTTTGAAAGTTTTTCAAATTTTGATTTAGTTTGGTAGATTTATAAATGATAGTTTTACATTGATCAATAACAAGTTTGTGAAGAAAAATGTGAAAATATGTTGAAAATATTAGGAAGTAGAGCAGAGATGACATCACACTAGGGAGCCAAGAAAAATGACAATTTTCTCACAAGAAACTGATTTTTTGGCTCTGTAAACACACATTTAATTAGTTCTAGTATATTTTTATGACTCAAGTAAACAAAAATACTACCTTATGATGAGTACATTTTTTATGCAAAAAATGGCCAAACTGGAATAAAATTTGAAAAATGTTTAGTAAAACCTTAAATATATTGATCTTAACTACGTCTTTGTGAAATAAGTAGTTCAACCTGTCATAGACACTTTAAGATCGGGCAGTGAACAGTGACTTGTTGGTGGTTTCTTCTGAAAACATTAAATATTTTACAAATGAGGAGAATATTTCACCAAAGGACCAGAGTGTGTTTATAAAAACACACTCTGTCAATGCTAACAATTCATAAACAGCTTCTATGCACAGAGCTTGTCATTCTCCAGACAGAGTTAGTGCAGAATTTAAGTCAAAAGTCGATGTGCACATGCCAGAAGCTTCTGCACAGGTGCATAAATAATATGTTTTACCTATGAGGACAAACAATATGTAGAATATACTATATTTATCATTTACTCTTTAAATATGTTTATTTTAGATGAAATATGAGCTTAACGTTTGTGAAAACACAATGTCTAACTGGTAATAAACTTTAACAGCTCAGAACAGAAAAACTTCGAGGTCACCTAGTGTTAAATAGAATTTTTTCATGAGTGTAGACAGTTTTTCTTCTTTAGACTTTGAACTGACATACATTAGCAGTTTCTGGCAGTAAATTGAGGAATGACAACAAACAAATGAAAAGGCATGGCTATATACGATTCAAATGTCTTAAAACCTGGATTTTAATCTTTATTTTGGCATTTGTTTCTGGTTGGTTTTATTTGATGTAGAATATTTTACTTGTTCCATGGTGATTCTGCCTTGTTTCAATAAATGTATTCTTATTTTAAAACAAGATATTGTAAGACTTTTTTGTCAGCCCAGAGGCAAATTTGATTCAAGCTCAAGTCTCTTGAAAATAGTCAGAAACATCTTGAGTCAAGTGAAATATAGGCTACTAATATTTAAAAGTGTTAGAATCTGACTAAACCACTAAAATAAATATGAACAATCTGAAGTGTGGTTACTTTATTATTATTATTATTTTTGCATTGTTTTACTTTTGTACTTTTACTCAACTGTAAGAGTTTCAGCAGTACTTTGTCATGTTTTAGGCTTCTTAAGTATCTCTGTACTTTTACTTGAGTAGTGAACTTCAGTACCCTACTTTTGCCATCTCTCATTCCTCACATTTAGATTCCTGTGATGTCCTCTGCATAACCTCCATTAGAAAGTGTAGTAGAGCAGCATCTTTAGTACATAAAGTTGGACGTACTTCGACAGAGCAGCGTGAGCCTGTTCCACTGTCCCCCGGAGCAGCGGACCACCGGGCTGCCTCCTGCAGGTTCATGTCCCTCTGCGCACTTGAACAAGGCTTTGTCCGGAGTGTACCGAAGCAACGTGGCCCCGGGAAACTCTGGTTTAGACGAACACGAGTGCACTTCTGCACCTGAAGACACGTGCACGTCACAGAAAGACACGTTTGAGCATCTTTTATGCACACAATCACACATTAAGTACATTTCTGCTCCTAAACGTAGAAGTTAAATCAATCAAAACACAAGTATAGTTACCGAAATATATACTTAAAACAATGCTTATTAACACATTTAGCGTATTTCAGCTCTTAGATAACAAAATTTACGTCAAATGCGTGAAAAATGTTGAAATTAAAGTTGGTTTAGTTTTTAATTTTACCTGAAACAAGAAAAACGTAGGGCAAGATGCAAATAATCCACGCTAAAGTCTTCATAGTTGTGCGTAAACAAGCTTTGGACTGAGTGACACAGGAGGAACGGATCAAGTCATCAAGAAGGAGGGACGGACTGGCACAGGAGAGAGAGAGAGGGGGGGGGGGGGGTGATAGAGAGAAAGAGAGAGAGAAAGGGTGTGGGGTGAGAGAAAGAGAAAAGAGGGGGGGACTGGCACAGGAGAGAGACAGAGGGTGTGGGTGAGAGAGAGAGAAAGAGGGGGCAGGGAGGAGAGAGAGGGGGGCAGAGAGAGAGGAGAG